>SKCR01032034.1:0-369411 GCA_019454045.1 Zanthoxylum bungeanum
GCGTAGGTTCAATAGCCTTAAGAAGCTTTATGCCGCCGTCATTGAGCTTCATAAGATAACTCAAGAGAAGGAATCCCGTGCCCGAAAGATCAAAATTCTCATGACTATGAGGTGACATTAGTTAATTTCATTTTATCTTGCAATTTAGGGTTTGCTTTTTTTTCATCATCTTTGATTAGGTTTTTTTTTTTTTTAAAAAAAACCTCTTCGTAATTTTTTTATATCTGGTTACTATAAAGATAAAATTAAACATATTAACAACTTTTGCTTTCTTGAAACATCCGAAAAGCAATTCAATTTAATTTCTCAATTTTCGACCATTTTTTAGAATTAGGGTTTTCTTAATATTTCTGATTATGGTTTTCATGGACGTTTTTTTTTTCCTTGTGGATTTTCTTTTGAATTTTTCGATTTAGGGTTTTCTTAATATTTCTGATGAGGGTTTTCATGTATGTCTAATTTTTTTTTTTGGGGGTATTTTTTTTGTGGGTTTTCTTTTTGAATGGTTTATCTCTATTGGTTGCTATAAAAATCGGAATCTGATACAAGTTTGTTGCTCGAATGTTGATTTTGTGAAGGTGATATTTTTCCCTTGACTTATTTTACGAAGTTTATGCTTTATTAACTGGACGAAGAGGGCTGGTAGACTAGTTAGCAGATGGATCCTTCTTTCTTGGAATGTCTGTGGATTTTATTGACACACACACTGTTTCTAATTCTATTGTCATGCTTCCATTGTCACTTTGTGTGTTGATGCTGTTGAATAGGCCATTACTCCCGTTTGTGCGTTTTCTATTATATTACGAATTGGAGGACGCTTCTGGGTAGTGCCATTTGATTAATTTGTGGCACAGTGGCTCAATTCTTCATTTTCATCATTTACTGAACATTTCAAAGTATGGCATTCTGGTTTTATCTAGATAGCGTTTTCCTAGTAATAGTGATTGTCATTAAAGTGAGGATGGCACGGCCATCTCACCAAGTGTTCTCAATTAAGATTTGGTCCGGCGCTGAGCTTTTCAAACAAAACAGGACAGGAAGGTTGGAAGTAGATACTGCATTTCATTTTCTGCCCTTGATTGAAAAATGATTTCTTATACGAAAAGTCTATTTTTTGTTGAAGTAGATGATTAAGTTTCTTCTTCAAAGCACTTTTGCATATGATTTTACTTGAAAAGTATTTGATGTAGGATGTGGTTGGTTAGGGATAACTTTGAAGTGATAACTTGGGCTTCCAATGTCTAACCCCTTCAGGATGCAGTATGCATAGAAAGGATCGATAACCAACAGCCACCATTTTCTTCATTCTGTTGTTGCCTCTTCTTTATGGGCTCAATTATGCAATGCAGTTAAATTTCTTTGGCCAATCTAACTTCTGTTAATGCATTATTGATGGAGAACGTTCTTGTGGTTCGAAAATAAAAGAAGACTAAAACATTCTGGATCTCTGCAGTTTTGGCCCTCTTGTAGGTGATATGGTAAGAAAGAGTCAAAGAAATAGCCACATTTTTGTAGGGAATAAAGAGGAAGATATCCTGGTCTCGGTTTTTATAACATTAGGCACTATTATGTTTTCTTGTCAGATATAATTCTCATGGTTTGTTCTGTGACCCTTTTCTCTGTCCCGAAATGTACACACATGCGACATTTTGAAGTGTTGTTACTTGCATGTACCTGGGATCTGTTGACAAGCACACTCTTTTGAGTGATTAACAACGGTTACATGATTTAAATGGTCATATTGAGTGAATCTGCTTCGGACTGCTCATTGCAATATCTTTGCTGTCAAGATTAAGCTGTGTCACTGTGGATATTATTGGCTCTTTTGCTTACATAGGGGAGCTTAGTGACTACGATTGCATGCAGGCCAAAGATGTTGGACTGTGTTAAACATTTTAGCTTTTTGGAAAGAAAGGAAGGCGGAAACCTTATGAAAGGAAGAAATAGCTGCATTTTGTGGAGGAAATCAGGGTCGATATCAATGAGCTGTGCAGCAGGATTCATTTATTTTCTTCTCAATTGGCTTTGGTTTTTTGTCCAACTTGATTGGGATATTGTCTTGGGTTAATTTCTTGTTCTGGAGGTTTGCTTTTCCTCTTTTCAGGTTTCATGAATAGGTGATAGATTTTTTACAGAAATTTAAATGTACAGTTTGGAAGATTTTAAACTTGTGGACCTCTGGTTCACTTTTGTAATCCTTTCCTCCTTATTTCTTGAATAAAATTTCTCTTGCATACAACTCATGTGATAAAACCAGATGAAAATCTGGAAAAAGGAAACAATACAGATGTGTTTAGCTTCCTGTTTGATGAAATTTATCTTTGATATTTTCATTGTTTTGGTTTGAAGCTACACTGATACGCGATATTAAATGTTGTTTGATTAATTATTTTCATTATGGAGTAACTAATAATCCTAAGTTCTGGGTTCTCCTGGTTATTGATCATGTGATGTACGATGCCTTCATTGTATAATAAAATTTTGTATTTAATCATTCCACCATCTAATAAGTAAATGACACCATTTACATAATATCTCTTGAAATATTGTCCCTAAGGGACGAGGTTTGATGGTGTAGGGTTCAAGATCTCACATTGAGGTCCTGGGTTCGAATACAGAGAGTGTGTTTTTTGTAAGAGCATGAGACAGCCGGGAGTTTACCTGCTCCGATTAAGTCAAGAAGAAGTGGTGGGGTTTCCAACGGTTTTTTTGTAAAAAAAAGAAAAATCTCTTGAAATATTACTTGCTAAAGTTTATGAGTTCAGTCATGTTATTTGGTTCAATTGAAGAAGTGATATTATGTTTCTTTCTGTTGTTCTTGCTACTACTTTTCTCATCTTTCACACATTTTTTCCAAATTCCAGTCATTTTCTCACAGATAGTTAAGACTTTAAGAATACACAAGGATAAATCAATCCACAAGATAACTAAATAAAAACTTGATTAGAAAAGATTGCAACAAAATCTAGATTCAAATTTTGAGTTCATCCGAGTATTCGAGAAAATCGGGTTTTCACCCGAATCTCATATGAGAAAAAGTTATTCGGGTCCAGGTCCGGAAGGCATAAGCCTAGTTTGCTCTTACAGTACGCATAAGAAAATGTAATTATATATTTCACTAATCAAGTACCTAACTATAATAATTGAATATTGAACAATCAAGTATCATGCATAATGTCTCGAATTTAGATTGCATAATTGAAAATGTGTTTCGTTTCAAACCTGATAATAAATGACATATTGATGAGTATTTTGTTTCCTAAATCATCAAACTCTTCATCAAATTAAAATACACAAGAGAAAAATCAAAAACATGTACCAAAAAACATAACAAAATTAATTAATTATAATCACATCACACAGTTTAGTGTAGGAGTTCGACATTTTTGCTGATTTCCTCTAGCTTCTTCATCCTCGTTTTCTCACTTTCACTCACCAGCTGTTCATATAATGAGAAGAAAAAAAAAATAAACATGACATATGAGATGAGAGATATGATTAATTAATTAATTGATTAATTGTAAAGAATATTTGATATTTACCTCCATTAATTTGCTCACCAATTGACCCTTTTCTTTATTCTTCTCGTTAAAAGCTTCAAGGGCTTCCTTGTATTCCCTCTCCTACATTGATTAAGAAAATAAATTATGTATAGAAGTATATACTTCCATAAGAAATGAATTTGGATAACAACGCTCCCATGATTTTACGAAATGATCATAAAAATCCTCTTATTTTTAGAAATTGCTACACGTGTCTTTTTTATGATACTTTTTTTTTTTTAATTGTTAGAAATTCCACAGCCAAATCACCTAACTGCCAAACCACTCATTCCGGGCTTAAACGGAGTAGGTAAAATCCCCGACTGTCTCAAACTCTTACAAGAAACGTACTTATTGGATTCGAATCCAAGATCTCAGGGTGAGATCCTGAACCCTACACTACCAAACCACGTTTCTTTGGGTCCTTTTTAGAACACACATATCCAATTTTTGAACAAATCTTGAGGAAGTTTCACTTTTGAAAATAATTAATTATTTGTAAACATTTTGTCAAACCACAAGAGTGTTGTTATGTTTTTTTTCCTAACAGAAAATAGCATGTGATCTTTTTAAAAAGACATTTAGATGTTTTACAGAAATTAAATTAGTCCATCTATCATTCACAATATATATATATATATATATATATATATCTATATATATATAGAGAGAGAGAGTATGATTCTAGAAAATGTTATAACCATAATCAAGAAGTGAGTCAAGTCACTGTAACACACAAAAGATTCCAACCATAATCCATATAAAGAAAAAAAACAAACAGCATCTTCTAAATTAGTTATGCTACTTGAAAGTTGAATCACAATTAATGGAATTAAATGTTTAATTATTAGTAATAATTGAGATAATGAAAATTAAAAATTTTACCTTCTTTTGGCAGCTCAGCCCCAGTGGCTTTAACTCTCTAGTAACTGCATCAACCCTCTTTCTTACAACTGAAACTTCCTTTGTCATTGGATCATCCAAAGCTTCAAGCTCCTGATCATAATAATCAGATTAATTTATGAGACATTCAATTATCAAATATTTTCAAACTTAATTTAATTACTTCTCTGATCTCAGCCAAGCGTCTAGTAGCTTCTTCAAAGTGGGCAAGCTGAGCCAAAACTTTGTCCCTAACTAGAAGCTTCCTCCTCTCAATCTCCTCTTCCTTAGCTTTAAACAAAGCCAATGCTGATCTTGACATGTCTTCTTCTTTTTCATCCTTATTATTTGGACTCCCATTGCAGCTCTTGATTACTCCTCCTGATGAGTTCTTCATCACTTTTTGAACTTGTTCTTGTTGTTGATGATTCTGTGTAGCCATTGTTGCAGCTAATACCTACTAAGCTCAATGCTTCAAACCAAAAAGAATGCCCTTTGATTATTGAAACTCTCTTTTGGGTCTATAAAATTTTTATTGTTTCAAACTTTTTTCTTTAGAATGAATGAATGGGATGCCTCTCCATTCCAACTTACCTTACTCTACAAAAAACAATAAATTTATTACTGATTAAATTAATCAATTAGTTAAAATTACCAAAATACCCTTGTCACTTTATAATCATGAAAGTTAGGGATATGAATTCATCTTTATTGAATGAATTGAGATTTGTTACCTGGAATCCTAATGATCTTTTTGACTTTTTCCAACTTTTACTTTAATTAACACACTATTATACATTTTTGTATTGAAATTTAAGTTAAGTTTAGTTGCTTTAGCAACACAGAGAATTTATTACACATTATTCTTAGATGTAAATCTCATTTTTAGTTTTTTTTTTAATAATGATTTTTTGGTTAGGTATATTGATAAATTTAAGGTCATATCTAGCGTAACGTTATCCCCAAGGGGCGTGACTTGGTGGTGTAGGGCTTGTAAAAGCCTGAGACAGCCAGATGTTTTACTTACTCCGCTTAAGCCCGGAAGGGGTGGTTTGACGGTGGGGTTTCCAATGATTTCAAAAAGAAAAATCTATCATAACACTGATTGTTAATTTATTATCTACTTAATTATGGGTTCGAACCTTAAAAACAGACTTTCAGAAATTAAAAATAAAAAATAAAACTACTTACATCATTAATTTTTCCATATCCTACTTATAGTAGGAGCCTTTACACTATGTATGACCTCTTATATTATCAACAATTTGATAAGCTAACTACTGCAATAGATGCATCTCACTTGGGTATTCCTTGCAATACAAAATTACTCACATGTGGTTATAAACTATTACATTACATAATAAAGAGTACTTTATTTATAGTTTTTTTGCCCAATCATGGATTTATAATATAAATAATTTGATTGTGTTGGTTGCTAAGTATTGGATAGCATTGCGTTTTATTTTTCCATTAAGATAGTGGTGCTTGGGGCAGAAGTTTTGTTTGTGGAGTGGATAGCAAGGACTCATTAACACTATACACATGACATGAATGAGAGCCTTAGTGGGCAAGATTTGGAGATTGAAAGAAGCTATAGCTTCAATGGATTTATTACACTACATCATTGCTAGGGTTGGCAATGGAGTGGGACGGGATAAAATATATCAATTCCGATCTCATTTCATTTATGAAATTGGGACAAAAATTTGTCTTGATCTCATTCCTTTATATTTTTCGAGACAAAAAATCGTTACAGTCTCATCCCGCATCTCCTTGAATATCATTTCATCCTGTTAAATCATACCTTATCCCGTTGTCCCATCTCGTATTGTTTAAGTTTTCAAAATAATTTCGTTATCCTGTACTATCTCATTTTTAAAACAGTATTTAAAAATATGTCACAAATCTAATTCTAAATAAGAGGGGATGTAACTAGAAAAATTACCATTTCTAATCATTGCTCTTCTAGCTTGGCCATGAAACAAAGAATCTTCACTTTTAATCTTTTGAGGGGGTTTTTTTTTTTTTTTTTTGTAAATTTTTTTTTTTAAAAAAAACAAAATATCTTATTTACTAGTCAATTATCGTTACTATTTCGTCGCGGCCACTTGTTCTTTTCTTTTCTTTGCTTTGCTTTTTTATTTTTATTTTTTATTTTTTTATAGTTTTGTTATTTTTTTCTTTTTGAATATTTGTCCAAGGAATAATTCTATTTGATTTTTGTTTCAAGAGTTAGAAACAATATCTTGTTTTGAAATTTCCTTACAAAGCAACATGCACGAATGACACTTCTTACATAAAATTAATTATTTCCTGATTTTTAATTCATAGATACTTTTATATATATATGATTTAACAATATTAATTAGGATCTTTTTATAAACTAATTTTATCATTTGTTGTGATTTTCTGATCACTAAAGAGTGTTTTTAAGGAAAAACCGATTATATTACTTACAAGAATAGAAATTACAAAGTGTTTAAACTTTACAAAAAAACCTCACTTCTACACACTCTTTAGCTTTCTCTCTTGAAGCTTAATACTTTTGGGGTACTTTGAGCTCGCAAATGAGCTCCCAAATTATAGCCAAACCCAAGGCTCAATTGTCAAAAAATGAATAGTGATCCACCTAAAGTTTATTTGTAATCTCGCACCATTTTCAAAAGTTGTAACATCGTTTTCAAACTCCACCTAAAGTGCATTGGAAGCTTGTAATTATGGTGATGGTGGCAGCTGAATATTACAATTCTCCCTTTCCAACTACATCCGAAAACGATCTTCATCTGACAGCTATCCTGGCTATGTCTCTGCACAGCTCTGCTTATCCCGATTGACCACCTTTATTGACATGTCGGTTGTATCTCTATACAACACACTTCACCGTGTCTCTGCACATTATTCTTCTGCTGTGTTTCTGCACAGGACAGTTCAGCTGCCATGTTTCTTCATTCATTTATTACTCAGTGCCTTCTTGCCTTGTAAGAAACTCTTTGGCTCCCTCTCATTAGTGAGCAAAATATATTCGGATATCGGATATTTTATTGATGGAATCTTGTCTCGCTCAGATCTTCTTGTCTGAGGTCCACTGGTTTCGGGAAGTATGTCATCATCCAACTCTGTGGATGATTTTGTATCATCTAGTGGAGCGGATTGCGGCCCCCCGCTCAACACTCTCTTCTGTAGCTTCCGATGGAGCGAGCTGTATCTCTCATTGCTCGACATTCTCATTTTCCTCCCCTAGTTCTGTTTCTGAAATATCATGCACCTTATATGTTTCCATTGTGCTGGTGTTGGGTCTAGATTTTCTGTCGGCACTAGAATTTGAAGACATCTTAGGGTTTTCAATATCTTCAATTGTTTGGTATTCAAGAAACTCTACATTCTGGCTTCTGATGACCATTTTTTCTTTTAGATCCCATAATATGTATCCAAATTCTTCATCTCCATAGCCTAGGAATATATATGAAGTTATCCTTGTATCGAGCTTCTGCCTGAGCTTATTGGATACATGTGCAATGGCTAAAAGCCAAATGTTTTAAGGTGAGAAAATGATGGATTCTTACCATACCACACTTCTCCGGAATCTCAAAATTCAACGGTACAGATGGTGATCTGTTGGTCAGGTAGCAGGCGGCACGAACAGCTTCTCCTCAGAAGAGCTTTGGCAGCTTAGCCATGCTGATCATGCTTCTGACTTTCTCCATAATGGTGTGGTTTATCTTTTCAACAACACCATTATATTATGAAGTGCATAGAATTGTCATTTCATATCAAATGTTGTGTCTCATTCAATAGGCATCAAACTCCCTGAAACTGTACTCGCCTTCATCGTCTATGCGAAGGCATTTCAGCTTCTTCCCTGTTTCACGTTCTACTATGACGTGGAATAGCTTGAACTGTTCTAGAACCTGATCTTTTGTCTTCAAGGAAATACACCCAGATTTTTCGAGAAGCATCATCAATGAAAATCATAAAATACTTGTTACCAAACCAATACACCACCGCCTAGTAAATCAACTTTAAAGGGATCACAAACATCAGAATGTACTAGACTGAGTAACTCTAATCTTCTCGTATAAGAGAATTTAAATGAGACTCTGTGCTGCTTACCAAATAAGTAGTGATTGCAAGGACCTAGTGCAACATCCTTGGTAAGCTCCTTCTTGATCAGGATAGGCAACCATCTCTCACTTATGTGACCGAATCTATGGTTCCACAGATTTTGAGAAGCCTATTTATAGCTATATTGAGGATGTCTGTACAAATCTTCATATCAGCCTTGTATACTGTGCCGCAAGCATGTTCTCAGACGACAATCATGGCACCTTTTGTCATTCACTATGTGTCATTTATGAAGTGACTGTCATAGCCATGTTTATCAATGGCTATCCCAAGAGTACATTTAGCCGAATTTCTGGAACATGCATGACATCCTTCAAGGTTAATGTATACCTGATATTTATCCGTAATTGAATATCGCTCATTCCTACTATCACAGATGAACTGATATTTCCCATATTCACCAAACCAAAGTCTCATGCTTTATAGGTTATGAAGAAATCTATGTGAGGAGTGACGTGGTAGGATGCTGCAGTATCTACCATCCACTCAATATCTTGGGTTGCGTTGTGAATACATGTTTCTTCCTGTATGGAGCATATAGCTACATCTGTTTGGACAACAACTAGTGTCTCCCATTTATTATTCTTCGGCTGGTGATTGCTTTAGCCATGTTCTCGTTGCAGTTTTCGACAATTCTTCTTTAAGTGGCCTTCTATGCCACAATGGTAACACTTATAGGTATGCTTCCTTCCATCTTTGGATCTACCTCTGGTTGTGCTTCTACCTCCCCCTCTTTTTCTTCCTCGATGTCTTCCTTGAGTCTTTGTGATGAAAGCTTCTGCCTGTTTTTAGCAAACAACTTATCTCCTGAACTCTTCATTCGACATGACATTTTTTAGTATAGCATGGTAAGTTTGCCTCTTGGAGCTGAATTGGTGAGAGTAACCACCAATGTCTCTCAGCTATCAGGAAGAGAATTAAGTGGTATGAGGGCTTGTACTTCATCTCCAAACAGCATGTCTACTGCAGACGGTTGATTCACCAGGCTCTGGAACTCATTGGTGTGTTCTGCAATGGAAGTTCCACTCCATAGCTTCAATCATTAACATGGCTTTATTTCGAGCTGTCTTAGCCTTCCAGTTTTATCCATATTTCGTAAGCATATATATCATGTGCTACGTGATGAAAGACATTGTGGCTGGTCCACTATCTAATCTAACCAAGAGTTCTGTTGTTGATTTATTCCATTCATTCTCTTTGACAAAATCTTGTCTCACTCCTTTCACCTTGATCATATTGAACAGATCTTTGTAGTGTAAATAATCTATCATCCGAGGTATCCAGAGGGAGTAATTCGTTGTTGTCAGTTTGAAAATCACACTTGAAGAGGAATATTCCATTTCCAATTTAAGTTTACATTTTAAAATGAAATAGGATACAATCGGGAATGATTTTCACAAATCAGAGGTCATCATTGCATCTGGAACGGTCGAAAATGGTGGATTAGATATTTCGTTGGTCCAAATCCGACCCAGGGACCAATTTGTAAATTTTTAAAAATTTCTGGGGCTATATATAAATTTCAGAGATTTAAGGGAGCTCAATGAAATTTACTAGGTATGCTGACGTGGCAAGTGACGTGGCTGCTGAATGGAATGGCAGCTGATGTGGCAGATGACATGGCGCTTACGTGGTGGATGACATGGCGGATGATGTGGCGCTGACTCGGTGATAACTGTGCGCTGACGCGTGCTGATGTGGATGACACGTCAGCATCTTCAACCTTGGTCTGGCGCGTGAGGCGCGCGCTGTGTGTGGGCTTCACTCGCTGACTGTGTGGTGTCCCTTCGATCATCGAAAAATATTGTCGTGCTCGTCTCGACGTGAGCTAGATGATGGTACGCTCAAAATTAATTTTTGACAACCTTTCCGAAACCCGAGTTTCTCGAATCGAGTTCTATTCTTCGATTTTACGACCCTAATGTATAACCAAAGCTACCGATACTACTTGTTGTGATTCTTTGATCACTATAGAGTATTTTTGAGGAAAAATCGATTCTATTACTTACAAGAATAGAAATTACAAAGTGTTTAAACTTTAAAAAAAAATTTCACTTCTACATACTCTTTAAGCTCTCACTGAAGCTTAATATTTTTGGGGTGCTTTGAGCTCTCAAATGAGCTCCCAATTTATAGTCAAACACAAAGCTCAATCATCAATAAATGAATTGTGATTCACCTAAAATTTGTTTTGTAATCTTGCACCATTTTCAAAAATCATAATACCATTTTCAAACTCCACCTAAAATGCATTGGAAACTTATAATTATGGTGATGGTGAGAGCTGGATACTACATCTTTTTGCTTCATAATTCAAGTGCTTATGGAGCGTATGACAGATATATTACTAGCTCCCACATTGATTATATATTCTCAAAATCTTTTAAATCAAAATATATATAGCAAGCTTTTGTTCATGAACGCATACATTTTTAAACTTAACAATATAAGATAATATATGCATCATATATTTCTTGTTATTAATAAAAATACATATTCACATATAAAACAACTTAAGAACGCGAAGATTATAAGTAACCCTCCACCTGCACAAGATAGGAAAACAAAAACTTACAAAACACCGACACAAACTAAGATTTGGTTGGATTGTAAACCGCCATTATAAATAAAAGTGGAACCAAATCAAAGATCCGAGTATTCAAAAGGAACAAAATAAAGGAAACTGGAAATTAAATAAGAAAAGGAAAAAACGGGAGTGAGTGGGTGAGGCAGAGAAGGATAAAGAATAAAACATAAAAGAAAAATTATTATATTTTTTTCATGAGAGGCTTTCACTTTTCTAAGAAATTTTGCCGTTGAATGCACTCACACATACATAGTTTCTTTTAACAAGGAGTCAAGGATCCCCCATTTTAATAAATGAGGATCAAATAAATAAATAAAAAATTAAACAAATACAAACCCTAAATCCCTATGTACTTTTCTTATCTTGTAATTTAATTTTCATTTAACTAAAATGAGCTGGAAAGTTATTATATCTTTTACATGTTATCACAAAGAACCTAACCTTGTGGTAGTTGAAATTTTCTGAATGCTAGCTTTAGGCTTGATCGTAGTTTGGTTCCAAATCATGAAGCAGATCAAAATTGAATCAGATCAAAATGGAATCGAATCAATAAATGGTTCGGTAATTATAAATCGAACGGATCAGTTTCGATTCTTTAAAATTAAAGAATCGAACTTCGAAACCGAATCAGAACCTAGATTTGAACCGAACCGCAATATATATATATATTATTTAAATTAATTTTTTTCTTCTATAAATACTTCTTATCTAAATTCATTTTTTTCACATTCCAAATTTCCAACAATTTACTCAATTTCATCTTTCCATATTTTCCTAAAACTATTTCTCATTTCAACTTCAAATATTAATTCAACAAATTTCTTTGTTATTAAAAAATATCAAGTGGAGGAATCGAAGGGAAATCTTAACCGAACCAAACCTTACACTGTACGGTTCGGTTCCGATTCCTCCTTCAATAGGAACCAAAACCTCCAATTTTAATCGCGGTTCAATTCCGAAATCGAACCGCTATCGGGCTTAACTAGCTCTGTCTTTTTGTTTGGCTGGGGTATGATGGAATCTGTGCAGTTCAAGCCGGGAAGGTTTTCATGTGTGCTTGAATTAATTGCACCAAGTATGTAGAAAGGCTATCATTAATCCTTTGTGATAGAACAAATTTTATAATGGACAAATTTATTTTAATGCATCTTGATATACAAATGAAAGAAATTCTCTTGTTGATGCTGTTCTAATGTGGAATGTGGTCAAGGCCACCTGCCTAGATTTCATTTAATTGGGTCCATCTTTATTTCTTTTTCTTTCTATCGTCTGATAAGCAATATACACAATAGGAGAAGATTCCATTTTGCTTTCTGTCTGTCTAATGTCTATGCCATGTGAATAAATCAATATATGCTTTGCCCACATTACCCTTCTATTATTACTCATGATTACTTGGCAGGAGAATTGTTTAAGTTACTCAAAAGTTCTAACAACTTTACAAATATGAGCTAGCAATTATACAGACATCATGCATTACTGCTCATGAAAAACAGGTTGTAAATGTAAGGATTCCAAATTTAAGAAGGATTAAATAGAATTAAACAAGAGTAAAATATGTGTCCATGGCTACCATCTCTTTATAAGTCGAATTTTTTAGGATTGAATTCTACCCATGTATTTGTAATAATGGTATTAGAGCTGTTGATATCAAGCTGAGTATGAGATTAGCATAGGTGCGGTTTCTTGACTATTGTTACGGGCCGGGTGATCAAGGGAGAGCTGTTATCTGAAAACAGGATATGTGAAGTCACTCAAACCACTTAGTTGGGTATGATGAACTGTCATGGACTTCAATTTTGAAGCGTGAAGAAATATTAGGATCTCAAATCCCGCATAAGGGTTAAATAGAATATTATAAATAAAATATAAGCTAATGGGCATCCGCACCTTATAAATTGGTTTTTAAGAATGAGATATACTGGTAAATTGTAACAATGAGCAATTTGACTTGGCTAAATTCCAAAGCATGCGTAGAAGTTGAAGATGAACAATTAGAGATGACAATTTCGCTCGTAAATCCATAAATCCGTAAAAATTCGTCCGCAGTGGGCAAGATTTGGTAAATATTTAAGCGGATTTGGTGTAGGTTTGGTAAATTAAAACAAAACCCACTACAGATTTGGTACGAGTTTGGTAATTAAGCAAAACCTGCGGATACCCATAGCGAGTATCCGCTACCCGCAAACTTAAATTTTTTATTTTATATTTTTTAGGGTAAAGAAAATCCACTCATATAAAGGACTCACATTCTGTAGTTAACTTTATCATTTTTTTTGAATTGCTTATGGTCTTGTATTGTTTTAATTTGTAGTTATTATTTTTTTTTTTTGGTCAACTTTACCATTTTTTTGAATTACTTTTGGTCTAGTATTCTGTTTAATATTTGCGACTTCATATTGACTTCAAACCAAACTCTACTGACATGTGAAGAAATTATAGATAGTTTTATTCTGTTTAATTGGTTTTCATGTTATAGATGAAAATATTTTATCACGGAAAATTTATTTTATATGATATTTTAAGAACCTGCAAAAAATCCGCAAGATACCAATGCGGGTTTGATAATTTACTTTTATATGTGTGTGCGAGTTTAGTAATGAAAATTAAAACTCGCAGTGGGTATGATACGAATTTGGTAATTTATTTACATATATGGATACAGATTTGATAATAACAAATTCACACTAAATCCTACTCACTACCATCCCTATGTGTAAGTGTTACTAGAACATGCCAAGATCGTCTAAGAGTGATTTGTGTGTGAATAAAATCAAAAGAGTTGCGGAAAATACTCACATTTATCGGATGAATTCAAAATTTTTTATGCATTTCGGTGGAAACTCCAAGCTTTCTTGAGTGTTTCCAACACTTGGGTGAGTTTCCCTATCACCTTGATTCACTCCTTTAAGTGATAGCTAGAACAAATTTTGAAAGAAAATTTTGTCCTCCAAGGAAGTCATGTTCTGCAATTGAGAGAAGAAGGAATAATGTTTTTCAAGTTCTAAACTTATAACACAAAATGTTGACTTCCATTTTAAATACCAAAAGTGTGTGTTGGAATTGGTTAGAGTGTAGAAAAAGCAATCTCAACCTCTCACTCAACCAATTACCAAATTCCATCAAGTGTCAAACACTTTGATGTAAGTTGGTGGGTTCTACTTGAAATTCCAAATTTAAGTGGGACAATCCAACACGCAACTTCACTCGGGCCCGGGTTCATTTAATTCCAAATTAAGCAAATTACCGTTGCGACTTAATTAAATCCAATTAATTAAATAATAATGCCTCGCAGTATTATTACGTAAGTCGCTTACGAATTAATTCTAAATTAATTCATTGCTTGAATTAAAATCCAATTTTAATTCCGCATTGAAATCTAATTTCAATTAATTTATCTAATATATTATTTTAGCCCAATTAAATAAATTAAATAGTAAAATCTAATTTCACTATTAAATTTAGTTTACCGATTAATTCTAAATTAATCGTGTTCTCTCTTATCGACGAATTTAATCCAGATAAACTCTCGACGTAATTAATCCCAGATTAATTCTTTCTTTGATAATTAATTCCCAGATTAATTATTACCGTAATTAATTTGTGAATGCTGATTTCGGTCGAGGTCCACAATCGAGAATGAAATGAAAGGGCACTAGCGAACCTGCAAAATAAAAATAGAATGAACGTGGAGGTTACTGCCCACGGTGTGGTGGAAGCCGTAAGCACTCCGACGCTCAAGTCAGAAGAGTATGGATAAGTCGAAGTGAGGAGATTAAGGTCTCAGATGACCTCGATCTCTCTTTTTCTGGCCGTGAGGGCATGGTGTTTGTGGTTATATGATGATTGGTAGTAATCTCGACTCCCTCTCTATGCCTTGGCTCTTCCCCTTTATAGGCCTTCTGATGTGGTGTTATTTACTTCTTGGCCGTTGGGATCCCTGAAACTATAGATTTGATGGTGTATTCATGAGCATCTCTGTAACCGTTGTGATTTAATTGGTGGATTTTATGGGTTCAGACGTTTCTATGAAGTATTTAATGATGGGTGATGGGTGTTCGGCGACGGGCTTCGATTTTGGTTTTCTTCAAAAGTGGGCTTTGGCCCTTGGTTTCATGGTGGGTCTAGAGGTAAAAATATCGATTTTACCCTCGGGCCTAATTTTAGCCCGTACAGTTTGTCTTATACTCTCTAAGTCTAGGAGCCATTGACTTGGAGAGTATTACTGTCGAACGACTCAGGTTGTTGAAGCATTTTTTACTAACACTACTAAGGGCTAAGAGCTGATGATCTGGTACGATTTCTCAGGAGATGTCCCTGTTGGACAGTTATGACCCATAGCGTCACTGTTTGTAAAAGACATTGTGTTTTGTACAAAATTAACTATGTAATAATGAAATTGCCTTTTACCGATTTGTGATTCATTTACTTTGATATATATATATATATAAATGGTAAAAGTCCATATGATTAGTTCCGGATTGAGATGATATGAGACAATATCAATCCATAAAGGTTTAATCATTAAATATCCCTAGTCATAGTATTATCGAGACTGGACATCGATAATGCGTAATAGACTAGTATTGCACTTGTGCGCGTTGTGAGGGCATAACAGCATAGTTCTCATATGTTTAAGTATATGATACTTATGCAAGTGCGATAGGAGGTTATGTTTTACCGATGGTACGGAAAACAGCTTCGCTCTGGATAGACCCCGCGGAATCCCATTGGTAGTATGTATATGTGTCTATGGGAGTCCGCTTCAGGGTAGGTGTATTTGGTCTGAACCTGAGACTTACATCGCTAGTACTTACGATAATCGGTAAACTTTGGTTTTGATAGTCCAGGGCTTTAACAGGTTCTGTGTACGCCTCTACTGGGTTCATTGGGAATCGTAGTGTATTGGATGTGATGTCAAGACGGAAGTATCGCTTCAGACATATGGAGATGATGATCACGTAGGGATTCAGAACTGGTTCTCTATAGTGTTACAACCATCGGGATAATATGACAAGGTCATGATTATTCGATTCAAAGAGACTAGTTGCTTGATATCCGATATGTGCTTCGTAAGAGGCAGACACTATTCCAGCCTCAGGCCTTGCACGTGACATCAGATACTGGATCGCAATACGCAATACTACGGTATACTACGCCTGATAAAGATCGTATATTCCAGAAAGAATATTTCTGGAGAATTGGGTAGGCATGGTGCTTTGCTAGAAGCCAACCTTGTCTCGTAAATCGGTAAAAATGTAGTACGAGGTACGTACGTGTTCGGATAGTCCGACGACCGTATTTACTACAAACATATCCGGAGATCTCTTGGGTCGCTTCCCGAAGATTCACTGATGACGTTTGATTCGAACTTAATCTGGGATTAAAAGCGGAGAAACTTTATCTAGGATAAAGTACTATTTGAGGAGAGAGAAAGATTAATTTGGAATTAATAGATAGAATAATATATTCGATATATTAAACGAAATTGGATTTCGACGCGGAATTAAAATTAGATTTTAATTCGGGCACTCGAATTAATTTAGAATTAATTCACGAGCGATGTGAATAATAAATTGGATTTATTTACGAGGCATCGGAAAACTCGTTAATTTAGAATTATCGAAACCGAGCCCGAAATGTGTTTGCGAGGCTACTCCGATTTTGAATCGCGTGCGGTCGCAAGTCACATCGCAAATCACATCGCGAGTCACAACACTTGTCATTGATGTGTGATGGTTGTCTAGTCACTTTTTGAATAGTGGCATGTAGTCACTATTCATGATGAAGGTAGTTGAGTGCCATAAATGCCAAATTGGAGGGAAAATGCGTGTTGACTTTTTTGAAAGGGTTATATCACTTTTGTAAGCCTTTTGGCATAAGATTAGAACATATACACAAATCAAAACTCTCTCTCCTTATCTCTCTCTTTGGCCGAAACTCAAACAAAGGAAGATAGAAAATTTTCTTTTGATTTTCTTTGGCCATTCTTGCTAGCACATTCTTGGAGGATCAAACAAAGGTGATAGGGAACCAATCTTGGAGCTTGGATTTCCTTCTCAAATCTTGGAGCTTGTGGATCTTGTTTATCTTCAACTTCAAATACACTCCTTGGCCGAATTCACATCTAAAGCAAATGAGGGATTTTGTTGAGCATATCATCACATCCGATCGTTGTAAGTGTGATTCCGCCACTTTTCTTCATTATTCATTGTTATTTTAATGCTCATGTGATCTTGGGACATGTTTTAGAAACACCAACAATGGTATCATTGAGCTTGATAAGCATGAAAAATATTAGGGTAAAATTTGGGTAAAATTGATTGAAGCATGATTTAATGAAATTGATTGATTAAGTATGCTTAAATGTATGTAACATTGTATTATACATCATCAATTTTATGAAAAACACATTGGATGAATTTTTCCCCATTTGAGAGGCTTGGCCGAATCCTTACCCTTGCAAAGGACTTGGTGATTTTTGTTTGTGAGTTCATTGGATGACTTGAAACGGATATGGAATGACGATTAGTGATTCGATTGGATTGAAAAATGAAATCAGAATTTTTTCCTTACCTTGGCCGAATGCATATAGACATGAATGGGACTTGATTTTTGATTAAATGATGTTGGCCATGTGTTTAAGATAAAAGTATGGTTAATGCATTAAATTAGTGTTTTGGAAATATTGATTTAAAAGGCTTAATCATGACTTTACACTTAAGTTAATTGAATTTTAAAATTTGGAATATTAAAATTTGATTAAAAGGCTTAATTTTGAATTGGGCTTAAATTTGTTATATTTGGGCATAATGGGCTTGGTTGGGCCAAGTTGGTTTAGGCCAATTGGATTGGATCCAAATTGGGCCTAAATCATTTCATTAAGTCCAAATGTAATAAAATGAGCTTTAAAGGTTTAATTGGGCCTTATGGGCTTGATATGATTTTATGGCAAATGAGGGTGATTCCTTATTGGGCTTGGTAATTGGGTTTGACCCACATTGACCAAAGCCCAAGCCTAATGAAATCAATTGAAAGCCCATCGGACTTCAATTAAACGGACATTAGATGTTAGTGGGCTTTGAGACTCGATAAGATTAGATTTGGAATCTAAGTCATAAAAGCGCATTAAAAAGTGTAAATATTTAATTTGGAATTAAATAATTGGATTAGTATTGAATACGACTTAAATTGGATTTAACGAGTAGTTCGATAAATTCATGAATTCGTACTTTAAGTACTTATTCTCAAATGAGTTGGACTCTCGCAAAATCAAACTGTTGTTTGAACATTGGATGGTCACATAATAAAGACTAATTAATTGGATTAGATTGGTTGTATAACATACCTTGAATGAATATATGTGGATGTGATGAATGAATAGTATATATCGGATGGATATTAGAAGGGAAAGGGCAATTTTAGAAATTGTTGTAAATTTAGAATTTATAAATTGGACCTGCGTGTCCAGCCTTCTCTCTTATTGATTCTTTGTATTCTCTTCTCACCTAATTCCCCTCAATGTAAATGAGGTTTCTGTTATTGTATTATGTAATTGGGTAGAAGTAGAATAGTGCTAGCAGGGGAGAGGAAATTGACTGATTTATTCTGGGAACAAGTTGTTATATATCCATCCGCATATCGCTATTAATTTACTTTACGCGCCTTATTATGTTTTAGAAGCATGCTTAAGGGTGTATGATGAGACCTTAACAAAGATAATAAATTGGTTTCCAATTTACGCGAAAAACCCTCAAAAGAATATTAAGCGATTTTTCCTTCCGTTGAGTGATTCTTACTCAAGATCCAAAATTGGCATTGGTTTATTGGCCAAGTCAAGGCATTTGTCAATTGCGGATGTGTTTGAATAATGAGATTTTTGTTCCATATCAGTGTCATGTCCAAGTCGTGATTTATTGGCCAAAGTCAAGATCACTTCTTGTCCATCGACATTGATTACGAAACTTTCCATGTCAATGGGTCCCGCTTAACTGGAATCATTAAGCTTGTTGTGCCAAAGCCAAGGCTTAGTTGATTCAGAGGAAAAAGGTTAGGAAAATGTATTGGATACATTGGCATATATATTGTATATATGTTTCGGACTTGGATGTCCACATACCGGATCTAGGAATTGGATAAGATCCAATTGATCTTCGAGATCTACCTAGTTAAATATCATACATCTTGTTGGCCAAAGTCAAGGTTGTGTGTTATTTAATGGGATCCTAGCCCATTAGGAAACTGAGTTTCCCGAGTACTCGACAGAGGGTAGAGGCTCGCCGAAAAATAGTGGGAGGCTAGTATTGAATTTGTAATTTCATTCAGATACTTAGCTTTACGCGATTTCAAATTATTTCGTCAAAATTATATTATTAGTTGGACTAATATAATGTTATTTTTCTTGTAACAGTTAGACTGTACCCAAAATATCGTTGACTAGATAGTTGGACTATCGTAGTCAAGATGACTGGAAAGGGAAATGTCCGAGACATAATCATGGGGAGAATGTCTTTAAGGGCACAAACTTTGCAGATTGGGAGATGAATCTAAGGATAGTCCTTGGAGCTGAGAGGTTGTTGTACACCATAAATACACCTCTTGGGCCTAAACCACACTTGATCAGACACTTGAGCTGGAGCTTTGGAAGACTCACAGCGATGATTGTGATACTGCTCAGTCCATTATGCTTGCTTCAATGACTCAGCATTTCCGCCGTCAAAATAGGGACTTGGATCCTTATAACATGATGGCGAGATTGCAAGATCTTCATCGATCTAACAAGAGGTCACAAAGATATGAGTTAGTTAGGAAACTCTTCCGTTCACGCATGTCAGAAGGCATGTCTGTTGAGTCCCATGTGGAGCAGATGATTGCTGACATCGATGAGCTAGCTACTATGGGGGTAGTCTTTGAGGCTGAGATTACTATAGACATGGTCTTGCAATCTCTCCCCGATTCCTGGAGACAGTTTATCATAAACTATAATTTGATGAACATTGACGATACTATTGGAGAGTTATTATCTACTCTCAAGGAATTTGAGAAGGAGTTTCTCAAAGGAAACAAGCGCGAGGCGCACTTTGCTTCGACATCTCAGAAACCGAGGGCTGGGCCCAAGGTAACTGGAGGTGTGAAGAAGAAGAAGCATAAAGGAAAGGGCAAGGCCAAATCGTCAAAGGCTTCTGGGAAGCCAAAGGACAAATCTCAGGATGTTTGCCTCCAGTGCGGCAAGCGGGGTCCTTGGAAGAGTGACTGCCGCGAGTACAAGGCACTCCAGAAGGAGACAAAGGCGGGCAAGGCACCGGCCTCAGGTATGTTTGTTATTGAAATAAACATGGCTACTTCTAGTTCTAAAAATTAGATTTTTGATTCTGGCTGTGGTACTCATATATGTACTGATGTGCAGGATCTGCGGATTAGTAGGAGACTGGCTTCAGGAGAGATTGATCTGCGTGTTGGAAACGAGACATCAATTGCTGTTTTGTTTTGGAACTACCCTCGGGGCATGTACTTGAACTTAATGACTCTTATTATGTACCTAGTTTGACTAGGAATATTATTTCTGTATCTATGTTAACCCAATGTGGGTATACTTTTGTATTTAGAAACACTGGGTGTTATTTATATAAAAATGATGTAGAAATTTGCACTGCTGTTGCAAATAATGGTCTTTATATTTTGAATATAAATTTATCACCAACATATAATATAACAAACAAAAGGCTCAAAATGAGTAACAAAGATGAAACCTATATGTGGCACTGTCGTCTGGGACATATAAACAAGACTCGCATATCCACACTTTCGAAGAGTGGGTACTTGGACGGATTTGATCCAAATTCATATGACGTCTGCGAATCTTGCTTATTAGGCAAAATGCCTAAATCACCTTTTAGCGGTAAAGGTGAAAGCGCCACCGAACTGTTAGCCCTTGTTCATAGTGACGTTTGTGGGCCCATGTCTAGCCAGGCTAGAGGTGGATATGAATACTTCGTAACCTTCACAGATGATGCATCTCGTTATGGTTATGTGTATCTCATGAGACACAAGTCGGAAACTTTTGAGAAATTCAAAGAGTTTCGACACGAAGTTGAAAAACAGACAGGCAAGAGTATTAAGACATTACGGTCGGACCGTGGTGGCGAATACTTGAGCAATGAGTTTCTAGATTACTTGAAAGAATATGGTATTCTTTCACAGTGGACTCCTCCTGGAACACCGCAATTAAACGGTGTGTCCGAACGGAGAAATCGTACTTTGTTGGACATGGTAAGGTCTATGATGAGCCGCACTGAGCTACCTATTTCCTTTTGGGGATATGCATTAAACATTGCAATTCTTATTTTGAATAAGGTTCCGTCAAAGTCTGTTCAACAGACTCCGTATGAGATATGGACAGGAAAGAAACCGGGTTTCTCATTCCTGAAGATTTGGGGATGCTGGGCATACGTCAAACGTTTGGAAGGTACCAAACTTGAACCCAAATCGGATAAAATTGAACACAATGAGCATATCAAATCATAGAATCATCATATCCACACATAACGTAAACTAATAACATGCATAAAGAACAACATAAATATGCTAAAAAAAATAAATAACAAACTAAATTAAATCATACTTCAAATAATAAATAAATAACCTATAAACTCTAACATGTCCAAATATAAATTTGGATGAGACGAGATATGTGTATCTTAAGTGGTACGTGGCGTTGTATCCCGAGTGCAGACCGTACTACCGTCCATTTGGAATCGGCTACGGAATTTACGTCCGGGTTTCCATCCGATATACCACAAAAGGAGAACACATATCCCACTCATCCAACAATCACATCATGCCTCAAACGACTCTCATGCAATGATATTTCAAAATAAATAAAATAAAACAAAAGAAGATAAATAAAAAGGTGCCCTCAGGTCTAACCTCTTTTGTCTTCTCAAGAAAGGGCATTACACGACCGTTGGAAGGGTGAATGATCCGCTACTTTTCCGATTTGTTAACTCAACGTCTTTCCTCGTTGTTTTGATGTTCGAGCTGCTGTTTTTACTCCGTTTCATCGCTGTTTTGCTACTTTTTTTCAGGTCACCGTTTTGGTCGTTTCGGGGACTTTTTGGGCGAATTGGAGGGGGTAAATGGCTGCGGTTTTCAAGGTTTTTAAGGGATTTTTATGCAGTTTTTAGTGCAGTTTTAGGGTGGTTTCAGGACTGTTTTGGGGTTAAAATTGCGGCCAAAACTAATCCGATCAGTGAGGTGCTTTTTGCGGCAGTAAGTGTGCAGTGCGGTGGGCGTTTTGGGACTGTTTCAGGCGTGCAATGGGGCATTACAAGGGGGGTGTTTGTCGTGACTTTAGGGCTGTAAAAGGGACTGTTTTGGCATGGTTTGAGGGCTGTGAAAGGGCTGGATGAGTGCAGATGGGGCTGTGTTTTGGTGGCTTAGGTGTGAATGGAAGGGGTGAAGGAGATGGTTCACGGTAATTGGAGTGGAGTTTGTCTTTGAGGATGCGGCAATGGGGCTCGGAAAGGGTCTTGGGCGTGCAAGAGAGGTGTATGTGCTAGGGTTGTGGATGGTGGTGGAGGGTTCTTTTTATAGGCAACGGAGGGGAGGCTTTCCTTATTCAAATAGGATAGAATCTCCATTGATGGTGACATTTATTCTAATTGATGTCTCATAAGGAATAGATCTCCTAATTTAGGATTATGATTGGATTTGATTAGGAGATGGATTAGGAGATTTCTTTTAATTAGGAAGGGATTTTACAAGATTTAAGCATGTGTTTAATGTGCATATCCCTAATCTAGGAAGCCAATGGGCGTGAATCTTGGTCTATGGGGCGTGGGCTTGGTTTCTTGGGTAGGCTTGGGTATTTTGGGTTTGGTTTATGATTTGGTAAGTGGTTTATGAGGTTTTGGGCCGAGGATAAACTTTGAAACGGAAGTCCAACAAGCAACCGAAGTCAAACAACTAGATAAAATCCAACAAAAATTCATTCTTCCAACTTTACCCTTCCAACGTCCGTTTCCCGCGACTTTCACAACTAAAGAGATAATGCCTCTATACGAGACTCATCATCGGGCTGATATGTAAAAATACAATGCCTACAGTCGCCCCCACTTTGATGAGACTTGTGTAGTGTGTGACAATGACAATTCCTATCAAAGTATGTGCAATGCATTTTTACTTACCTTTCTCGCCAGCTGCCACATGGTCCGCCTACTGTGTTGAGTTGATAGTGCTAACCCCGTACCTAGGGCGTCGTGGTTGCGTCTCCGTACCTAGAGTGCCGCAGTGATGTTGTTATTGTCTGAGTGCTAACCCCGTACCTAGGGTGTCGCAGTGACGTCTCCATACCTAGAGAGCCACAAATGTCTGAGTGCTAACCTCGTACCTAGGGTGTCGCAGTGACGCCTCTGTACCTAGAGTGCCACAAATGTCTGAGTGCTAACCTCTCGTACCTAGGGTGTCGTAGTGACGCCTTCGTACCTAGAGTGCCACAAATATCTGAATGCTAACCCCGTACCTAGGGTGTCGCGGTGACGTCTCCGTACCAGAGAGCCACAAATGTCTGAGTGCTAACCTCGTTCCTAGGGTGTCGCAGTGACGCCTTCGTACCTAGAGAGCCACAAATGTCTGAATGCTAACCCCGTACCTAGGGTGTCGCAGTGACGTCTCCGTACCTAAAGTGCCACAAATGTCTGAATGCTAACCTCGTACCTAGGGTGTCGCCGTGATGCCTCCGTACCTAGAGTGCCACAAATGTCTGAATGCTAACCCCGTACCTAGGGTGTCGCGGTGACGTCTCCGTACCTAGAGAGCCATAAATATCTGAGTGCTAACCCCGTACCTAGGGTGTCGCAGTGACGTCTCCGTATCTAGAGAGCCACAAATGTATGAATGCTAACCCCGTACCTAGGGTGTCGTAGTGTGATATCTCCATACCCGGAGTGCCGTGCCTAGCGAAATTGATCTGACGTCTCCACACTAGGAGTGTCGTACCTGGCTGAACTGATCTGATATCTCCATACCTGGCTGAACTGATCTGATATCTCCCTACCCGGAGTGCCGTACCTGGCTGATCTGTTGTCTCCATACCCGGAGTGCCGTACCTGGCTGAACTAATCTGATGTCATAAGTGGGCCTCGCCCCCAGAATGCCGTACCCGGCAGAACTGATGCCAAATTGATGTGGGCCTTGCCCCCAGAATGCTATACCCTACAGAACTGATACTGAACTGACGTGGGCCTCGCCCCCAGAATGCCATACCCGGCAGAACTGATATTGAACTGACGTGGGCCTCGCCCCCAGAATGCTATACCCGGCAGCACTGATACTGAACTGATGTGGGCCTCGACCCCAGAATGCCATACCCGGCAGAACTGATACTGAACTGACGTGGGCCTCACCCCCAGAATTCCATAACCGGCAGAACTGATACTAAACTGATGTGGTCCTCGCCCCAGAATGCCATACCCGCAGAAACTGTTATTGAACTCTCTTTCAACACACTGTAGTGCCTCTCTTCGAGATAATCTTGATAGCTAAACATATTTTTCTCCTCAACGGATGCTTCGCGTCAAAGCCAAAGAATCTTCAAAGTGCTCGACATACTCAAACCCAATCCTCTGAATGGGTGATCTGAACAAGACTCCTAGTGTGTGTGTGTGTTAAGGCTCTTTCGCAGCTTATTCCTTAAGTCAGCCAACTCGATGATTTCGCTTCGGAGAATCGGACTAGTGGGTCTAACCAACTTGGATAATTGGGTAACGTTCTGTGAGTACTGTAACATACTCAACATGATATGGTCTTCTTTTATTGCATCATCTCTTCTTTTCATTTTGGACATTTTCTTCTTTCTTTTCTTTCTTTTTTTTTTCTCTTTTTTTCTTTACACACCTACCCTTTAAAGTGGCATTTCTCCTCATGGTGGTCCTAATACTTGCCCATGGCTAGCTTCACGCTAATCGATTATAGGCGGTCTATTTCTTTTCTTTTCATTACAGAGACCTTTCTTTCTTATTTTCCAACCATATCATGTATCGTAGCAAAGGCAAATCAGTGTGGACATCCAGGCAAACGGTCATTCGTTGATCCACCATCTCTTCAGCTAGTCATCTCATCAACCGCTCAGGCTTCTACTGTTGAGATACCTTTATCAAGTGCTTCATGAGTCTAACCGAGAACAATCCATTCCGAATATCGGACGAGAGCATGTCTCGCACTTATCATTTCTAAAGCTTCTCCCTACAGCAAACAATGTCATCACCGGACATATGTCTATCTACCAAAGATTTTTCTCTCTCTCATTTTCATTTTTCATTTTTTTTTTCACTCACTCACTCCAACGAATTCTTTCTTTCTGTTGCTGATAATGTGGGTTTCGCCCTCTGAGATTCATACCCGAAACTCAAATTCACATGGGCCTCAACCCTCAGATTACTACCCGAATCTTAACACCGATGTGGACCTCAGCCCTAGGATTACTACTACCCGAATCCGATACTGTGCATTCACTGTTTCTGATTGGCTTGTCTTTTCCGCTTTCTCTTTTTTTCTTCTAAACATGTGAATATAAAAAAAAAACACAAAACACACAAAAAGGAATGCAATAATGGGTTATATGCATGCATGCATGAGTTTTCTTATCCCGTCGGGTCAGGTCTTCCGCGGGTGACTATTCAGTCTTCAGTCCCTCAGGTAAAATGCAGCTTCAATATGTCAACATTGATTGGCTCGGTGAACTCATTCCCTTCCAAGTCCGAAAGTCTCACTGCTCCATTTCCCATTACCTTCTGATCAATGTACGGTCCTTCCCAGTTTGGCCTGAACTTTCCTCTCGGGTCTGTTGTCGATGGCTTCGATTGCTTGAGCACCAAATCACCTTTCTTGATCTTGATAGGACACCCCTTCTTATTAAACGCTCGATCCAACCTCTTCTGATATATCTGTATGTAAGGACTTCATCCTCTTCTCATCCGTCAATGCCAACTGCGCAAACCTCTGTGAGGTCCATTCTCGTTCAGGCAACTCTGCTTCTGCCAACACCCGCATGGACTATATCTCAACTTCCACCGGCAGGACCGCTTCCATTCCATAAACTAAAGAGTAAGGCGTAGCCCCTGTTACTGTCCTTACAGAAGTTCTGTACCCCCACAGGGCACATGGTAGCTTATCAGCCCAATCTTTATAATTCTCCGTCATCTTTGCCAAAATATTCTTTATTGTCTTTGTTGGCTGCCTCGACTTCCCCATTAGCCTGCGGTCTGTATGGTGAGGACTTGTGATGGCCTATTCCACACTTCTGTAGCATTGCCTTGGTTTCTCCCTGAAATTAGAGTCTATTGTCCGTTACCACATGATGCGGTATACCATACCGATAAATGAGATTCCGAGCTATAAACTTCGCCATCTCTGCTTTGCTGTGACGTTGCGGAATGATTCAGCTTCTACCCATTTTGAGAAGTAGTCCACGCCACTTCTATAAAATGGTGCCCATTCGATGCATTCGGTCGAATCTCTCCGATCATATCTATTCCCCAAGTTGAGAAAGGCCATGGTTCTGACAACCCATGCAACTCTGTGTGCGGTAAATGATTCGAATTCTCATGTGCTTGACAATCGTGACAGTGCCTTACCAGCTTCGCGCAGTCGGCTTCCATGGTTGACCAGTAAAAGCCTTGTCTCACAACCTTGCGGGACAAGTTCAATCCATTCATATGTGGTCCACATACACCAGCGTGCACTTATTCCATTATCTTCTGAGCTTCTTCCTTTCTTAAACATTTCAGCTGAATACCATTGGCCGTCTCTTGTAGAGTTCTCCCTTCAGACTCACATACTGAGAAGCCAGTTTCTGAATGGCTATTCTATCATTTCTGCTAGCTTCTTCTTGGAACTCCCCATATTCCAGATACCTTTGAATATCATGGTACACCACGATTTTCCATCATCGACCTCCACTTCCAAGATTCTCCCTATCTCAAAACCCGTGCTTGCCGTTGTCAACACATGTGGTCTCATCACCAATTTCTCTGGATTTTCCCAAGTCGCGGCCAATGTGGGCAATACATCTGTCATCTGATTTTCTTCCTGCGGCAAGTGTTGAAATTTACAGTCAGGGATAGTCTGTGCCAGACTTCTGAGATGGAATAAGTACGGCTTCAACCGTTCTTCTTTTAGCTCCCATTCTCCTTGCATTTGGCGGATCACCAACATTGAGTCTCCGAAAACTTCAACATTCCTAGCTCTCAAGGCTATCAATGCAGTCAACCCGAATGCACATGATTCATACTCAGCCATGTTGTTAGTCACTCCGAATGTCAACCGCTTGGCCATAGGCAAAGTTTCTCCCTCAAGGGTGACTATTACTATCCCGATTCCGGCTCCTTTGTAGTTCACTACTCCGTCAAAATACATCTTCCATCCTTGGATTGCTATAGCTTGGATTTCTTCGTCGGGGAGCTCAAACTTGTACAGATCCCCTTCGACAGGTTGCAATGCCAAGAACTCTGCCACGGCTCATCCTTTGTTCACCTTAGAAGTGAGATACTCGATGTCGAATTCTGTCAGCAGTACTAACCATCTGCCCAGCTTTCCAACTAGTGAAGGTACCAAATGTAGATACTTCAAAGGATTCTCCTTTGCGGCCACTTGAATCTTGTAAGACTGGAAGTAGTGGCGTAATTTCCTGGACGCCCATACTACTGCTAGACAAATATTCTCCACTTCTTGATAGCGGGCTTCGTACGGAAACAGCTTCTTACTAAGGTAGTAGACGAGGTGCTCTACTCCTGTCTCATCGGCTTATACCATCATCGCCCCCAGCGCTTCGGGTACAATAGCCAAATAAAGTACTAAAGGCCTACCCTGTCTCGGAGGTTTCAGAACATGAGGCTTCACCAAGTATTCACCGATTCTGTTGAATGCTTCCTGACACTGCTCGTTCCACTTTACCGACTGATCTTTCCTTAACAACTTGAAGATGGGCTAACATACTGACGTCAGCTTGGCAATGAACCGACTATATACTGGATTTTCCCCAAGAAAGCTCTGACTTCTTTCTCTGTCTTTGGTGCCGACATTTCTATAATAGCCTTGATCTTTTCAGGATCCACTTCTATTCCACCCATTCCCACTGTGTGGCCGAGTAGTTTACCATACGTTACTCCGACACACTTCTTAGGATTCAACCGCAAGTTGTACTTGTCCACTTGTTCAAGGAACTTTTCCAACGCTTCTATATGCCCGTCTCTTGTCTCTGACTTGACCATCATGTCATCTACGTATACCTCAATTTCCTTATCATCAGGTCATGAAACAAAGTGGTTGCCATCCGTTGATAAGTGGCTCCGATATTATTAAGCCCAAAGGGCATCACCTTGTAGCAGTAAGTACCACATTCTGTAACAAATGCGGTCTTTTGCTTATCTTATTCTGCCATGAGCACTTGGTTGTATTCTGAGAACCCATCTGTGAATGAGTACATGGAAGACAAAGCTGCACTATCAACGAGTACATCTATATGCGGCAAGGGAAATCGTCCTTCGGGCATGCCTTGTTAATATCTATGTAGTCAACACACATTCTGACTTTTCCATCTTTCTTCGGCACAGGCAAAGTGTTGGCCAACCACTCGGGATATTTCACTACTATCAGGAATCCCACATCTATTTGCTTCTTAACCTCTCTCTGACCTTCTCGGCCCATTCGGGTCTCATCCGTCAGAGTTTCTGCTTCACAGGCTTCATATTTGGATAGGTCGGTATTGCATGTTGGGCTATACTCCGATCGACCCCAGGCATATCTTCGTAAGACCAAGCAAACACTTTGGCATATTTTAACAACACTTCTTCCAGATTCTTCCACTCTTCAGCGGTAACTTCACTTGCAATCAGAATCTCTTTGGGATTTTCGGGTGTTCCAAGGTTAAAGTATTTGTCTTGGTGGAATTAATATCAAATATGCTCAGATCATGCAAGTTAGAAAGTGGAGACTCAGTTAAGTAAGCATAATTATTGTCTTTATTGCCAACAACAAAAGGAGTACACTCAAACAAATCTGGAGGAAAATAACCTCATCCTCTACAGATATTTCTCCCTCTACAACAGGATCCTTCTCAGGTTTCTTTTCTTCTCTTCCTCAAGTGTTAGGGTCTCCAACTTCATGAGTTCTTCCTCCCACTTCTCATCCTCTTCTTCTTTGTAACTTCTCCCGCCAGTGACTTTTCACCAAGAACATCCTAGAAAATCTCAAATCCGGGCACCACAATCCCGTTGACTTCCACCTGTTCGGGTTCTCCTTGATATCCCGAGGCCTTAACAAAGCACTCCATCAGCTTTAGCCATTTCTTCTTGGCTTTGGGCTTGTCCTCATCAGAACGGTATCCCAAACCCTTCCGAGTATTCTACCCTTTGAAATCTGGCAGTGTCAAACCCTGGCCTTGCTCAAATTTCATCTTCTCCATAATTCGGGCTACCTTGGGATCCATCCACTCCTCAAAAGTCACCGACACTTGGAACCTTGTGAAAGGTTGTATTTCCAAAACGGCTACAACATTATCCACCTCGGCTCGGATAGTGATAATTTTCCCGTCATAAGGGAACTTGATCATCTGATGCAAAGTAGAGGCACGCCCCCAAGCTTATGGAACCAGGGCATTCCCAACAACAAGGCAAAAGTGGCCGGGATATCCAGCACAGTGAACTCCACTTCATCCTCAACTGGACCGACTTTGACTACAAAAGCGGCAAAAGTACCTTCGACTCCTCGCTTGCTATCATCATAGGCTTTGATAGTCATGTTAGAAGGACTCAACTCAGTTGGCTTAATACCCAGCCTTGCCAGAATTTTCAACGGGCATACATTGATGGAAGAGCCATCATCCACCATCAGGCAAGAAGTCTTCTTGCCCCTTTACCCCAGCTCGGATGAACAAAGGCCTGTTGTCGTTTCTTCCTTCGGCCGAAAGTTCTTCATCAGAGAAGGTTATTTATAAGGCCTCTTTCTGCACACCGACCCCACAAACTTCACTGGATTAACATCTTCGGGTACCACTATTTTGCTCAGGACTTCTACCAAAGCCCGTCTGTGCTCTCCAGATGCACATAACAACTCTCAGATACTTAAGTGTGCTCGGGTCTTCTTCAGTTGCTGTAGCACAACACCTCCTCTCAATGCTCAGTATTCTCAGCCACTTTTCTGTTAGACAATTATGACCCATAACGTCACTGTTTGTAAAAGACATTGTGTTTTTGTACAATTTGACTATGTAGTATTGAAATTGCCTTTTATCATTTCGTAATTTATTTACTTTGATATATAAATGGTAAAAGTCCATATGATTAGTTCCGGATTGAGATGATATGAGACAGTATCAATCCATAAAGGTTTAATCATTAAATATCCCTAGTCGTAGTATTATCGAGACTGGACATCGATAATGCGGAATAGACTAGTATTGCACTTGTGCGCGGTGTGAGGGCATAACGGTATAGTTATCATATTTTTAAGTATAGGATACTTATGCAAGTGCGATAAGATGTTGTGTTTTACCGATGATACAGAAAACAGCTTCGCTCTGGATAGACCCCGCGGAATCCCATTGGTAGTATGTATATGTGTCTATGGGAGTCCGCGTCAGGGTAGGTGTATTTGGTTTTAACCTGAGACTTACATCGCTAATACTTGTGACAATCGGTAAACTTTGGTTTTGGTCATCCAGGGCTTTAACAGGTTCTGTGTACGCCTCTATTGGGTTTATCGAGAATCGTAGTGTATTGGATGTGATGTCAAGACGAAAGTATCACTCCAGACATATGGAGATGATGATCACACAGGGATTCATAACTTGTTCTCTATTGTGTTGCAACCATCGGGATAATGTGACAAGGTCATGATTATCCGATTCAAAGAGTCTAGTTGTTTTATATCCGATATGTGTTTCGTACGGGGCAGACACTATTCCAACCCCAGGCCTAGCACGTGACATCTGATACTGGATCGCAATACGAGATACTAGGTATTCTACGCCTGACATAGATTATATATTCCAGTAAGAATATTTCTGGAGAATTGGGTAGACACGGTGCTTTGCTAGAAGCCAACCATGTCTTGTAAATTGGTAAGCACGTGGTATGAGATACTCACTTTATCGGATAGTCCGATAACCAGATTTACTGCCAACATATCCAAAGATATCTTGGGTCGCTTCCCAAAGATTCACCGATGACTGTTGACTTAAATTAAGAATTAATCTGGGATTAATTAAGAGAGAGAAAATTAATCTGGGATTAATATGGGCTTTATTTAATCTGGGATTAAATGTGTTCAGTAGAGAAAGAACGCGATTAATTTGGAATTAATCGGTAAAATAAATTTAATAGTTAAATTTGATTTTTCTATTTAATTTATTCAAATGGGCTAAAATTAATATATCGGATATATTATAATGAATTGGATTTCATTACGAGATTAAAGTCGGACTTTAATACGAACGAACGAATTAATTTAGAATTAGTTCGTAAACGACGTTCGTAATACATTAGATAAAAATTGAAAATAAGAAACCCTAGAAGCTCTAAGGTGGCCGAACCTTGCTTTTTTTTCTCTCTTGGATTTGTTTTCAAATCAACAAAAAGCTAGCACTTTGGAAGTTAACAAAGGTGATAGGGAAACTACTCAAAAGCTTGGAATCATCAAAAGGTTGGATCTTGGAGATCTTCCTCTCAAATTTTTTAAAGCTCTATCCATTCATTGTAAGTTTATTCCGCATCTTATAATGATCATATTATATCTTTTTCATGCTTAGTAGATCCTATGAATGTTCTAGGAACACTAACAATGGTATCAGAGCCTAATTTAAGCATGAAAATTTCTAGGGTTCTTGAACCTAAAATTTGGGGCTTTTATATTTTGAGCATGTTTTTTTTCAAATTGATGCTTTGAGTATGTTTACAACATGATAACTTAGAGTTATGCATGATTAGATTTGAAATAAATCAAAAGAAACAAAAATTAAAAAATGCTTACCTTGGCCGAATATACACTGTCCATGCACTGCAGTTTTTTATTTTTTGTAACATGAAATAATATGTTTAGATGCATGTTTAAATATTGATAGTTGGTTTAATTTGATTAGAATCAATTTCAATAATGTTCATATTAAAATCAAAGTGCATGTTGAGCATGAAATGATGTTCTTAGGCTTCAATATGTCTCAAGCATGCAATGATGTGTTTTGGCTTGATTTTATGTTAAGCATGAATTATTGAATCAAGCATGATTAATTAAGTTAATTGATATTTTGGAAATATTGAGTTTAATTAATTAATTATGGCTAATACACTTTAATTAAAATAATTGTGATATTTGGAATATTATAATGATAATATGTCTTTAAAATGAATTGGGCTAAAAGTGTGTATTTGGGCCTAATGGGCTTGGTTTAGCCAAGTTTGGTTTTGGACTTTTGGATTGGATCCAATTGGGCCCAAAACCAATTCCATGAAGTCCAAATACATCACTTGGCCCTTTAAAGAATTTGATTGGGCCTAAATTGATTTGATGGCAATAGGGTGATTCCTGTTGGGCCTTGGCATTTTGGGTTTGATCCATTATGGCCAAAGCTCATGCCTTAAGAATCAATTAAAAGCCCATTGGACTTTAATTAAAATGACATTGGATGTTATTGGGCCTTTGAGACCCATCAAGATTGGATTTGGAATCCAAGTCTTTAAGGCAAATATATAAGTGTAAATATTTAATTTTGAATTAAATTAGAATTAGTATTGAATACAAATAAATTGGATTTAAGTTGTAGTTCGATATAATTCAAGAATACGTACTCAAAAGTATTTATTCTTAAACGAGTTGGACTCGTGCAAATCAAATCATTGTTTGAATATTGGATGGTCATTAATCAAAGATTAATTTATTGGATTAGATTGATTGAATAACATGTTTTGATTGAATACATAAATTTGTTGTATGAATAATGTATATCGGATGGATATTAGAAGGGCAAAGGCAATTTTGGAAATGTAATAAATTTAGAATTTATTAAATTGGGCCTGCGTGTCCAGCCTTTAATCTCTTTACTCCTTGTAATTCTCTTCTCACCTATTCCCCTCAATGAAAATGAGGTTTCTTTATTGTATTTTGTATTGGGTAGAAGTTAGAATAGTTCTAGTCGGTCGGGAGAGGAAGATGGAGCGACTTGTTCTAGGAATAATCTGTTTAAATATCCATCCGCATATCGTTATTAATTTACTTTTGCGCCTTATGATGTTTTAAAAGCATGCTTAAGGGTGTATGATGAGACCTAATCAAAGATAATAAATTGGATGCCAATTTACGCGAAAAACCCTCAAAAACATATTAAGCGTTTTTTCTTCCGTTGAGTGATTCTTACTCAAGATCCAAAGTTGGCATTGGTTTGTTGGCCAAAATCAAGACCTTTGTCAATTGCGGATGTGTTCGAATCATGAAAGTTTTGTTCTATATCGGTGTCTTGTCCATGTTGTGATTTGTTGGCAAAAGTCAAGATCACTTCTTGTCCATCGACATTGATTACGAAGTTTTCCATGTCAATGGGTCCCGCTTAACTGGAATCATTAAGCTTGTTGTGCCAAAGCCAAGGCTTAGTTGATTCAGAGGAAAATGGTTAGGAAAATATATTGGATATATTGGCATATATACTGTATATATGTTTTGACTTGGATGTCCACCTACCGGATCTAGGAATTGGATGAGATCCAATTGATCTTCGAGATCTACCTAGTTAAGTTTCATACAGCTTGTTGGCCAAAGTCAAGGTTGTATGTTATTTAACGGGATCCTAGCCACTAGGAAACTATGTTTCCCGAGTACTCGACAGAGGGTTAGAGGCTCGTCGAAAAATAGTGGGAGGCTAGTATTGAATTTGTAATTTCATTCAGATACTTAGCTTTACGCGCTTTCAAATAATTTCGTCAAAATTACTTTATTAGTTGGACTAATATATTGTTATTTTTCTATGTAACAGTTAGACTGTACCCATTATCGTTGACTAGATAGTTGGACTATCGTAGTCAAGATAACAGGCAAAGGAAATGTCCGCGACATTATCATGGGAGAAAATGTCTTTAAGGGCACAAATTTTACAGATTGGGAAATGAACCTTAGGATTGTCCTAGGTTCAGAGAGGCTGTTGTATACTTTACAAAGACCTCTTGGGCCTAAGCCCGTACCGAATGAGACACTTGAGCTGGAGCTTTGGAAGACTCACAGCGATGATTGTGACACAACTCAGTCCATTATGCTTGCTTCGATGACTCAGCACTTTCGTAGACAAAATATGGACTTGGATTCTTATAATATGTTAGCGAGGTTGCAAGATCTGCATCGCTCTAACAAGAGGATGCAGAGGTACGAGTTAGTGAAGAAGCTCTTTCGCTCACGCATGACAGAAGGCATGTCTGTTGAGTCCCACGTGGCACAGATGATTGCTGACATTGATGAGCTGGCCAACATGGGGATAGTCTTTGAGGCAGAGATTACTGTGGATATGATCCTGCAATCTCTCCCCGATTCCTGGAGGCAGTTCATCATAAATTATAATTTGATGAAAAACAGTGATACTCTTGGAGAGTTACTGTCAACTCTCAAGGAGGCTGAGAAGGAGCTTCATAAAGGCAACAAGCGCGAGGCGCACTTTGCATCGACATCGCATGGACCTAGGGCTGGGCCCAAGGAAGGAGGTTTGCAAAAAGAAGAAGCATATTAAAAGGGGCAAGGCCAAAATGTCAAAGGTTTCTGGGAAGCCAAAGGACAAATCTCAGGATGTTTGCCTACAGTACGGCAAGCGGGGTCACTGGAAGCGTGACTGCCACGAGTACAAGGCGCTTCAGAAGGAGATAAAGGCGGACAAGGCACTGGCCTCAGGTATGTTTGTTATTGAAATAAACATGGCTACTTTTATTTTAAAATTGGATTTTTGATTCTGGTTGTGGTACTCACATATGTACTGATGTGCAGGATCTGCAGATTAGCAGGAGACTGGCTTCAGGAGAGATTGATCTGCGTGTTGGAAACGGGACACCTGTTGCTGTTTTGGACGTGGGCACTTTTGTTTTAGAACTGCCTTCGGGGCATGTACTTAAACTTTCAGACTGTTATTATGTACCTAGTTTGACTAGGAATATTATCTCTGTATCTTGTTTGACCCAATGCGGGTACACTTTTGTATTCCGAAACACTGGGTGTTTTGTTTTAAAAAATGATTTTGAGATATGTTCAGCTGATGCTAATAATGGTCTTTATATTTTGAATATAAACCAATCTCAAACATATAATGTAACAAACAAAAGGCTCAAACTCAGTAACAAAGATGAACTTATATGTGGCACTGTCATCTGGACACATTAACAAGACTCGCATATCTACACTTTCGAAGAGTGGGTACTTGGACGGATTTGATCCAAATTCATATGACGTTTGCGAATCTTGCTTATTAGTCAAAATGCCTAAATCACCTTTTAGCGGTAAAGATGTACGCGCCACCGAACTGTTAGCCCTCGTTCATAGTGACATTTGTGGGCCCATGTTTAGCCAGGCTAGAGGTGGATTCGAATACTTCGTAACCTTTACGGATGATGCATCGCGTTATGGTTATGTGTATCTTATGAGACACAAGTCGGAAACTTTTGAGAAATTCAAAGAGTTTCGACACGAAGTTGAAAAACAGACCGGCAAGAGTATAAAGACATTACTGTCGGACCGTGGTGGCGAATACTTGAGAAATGAGTTTCTATATTACTTGAAAGAATATGGTATTCTTTCACAGTGGACTCCTCCTGGAACGCCGCAATTAACGGTGTATCCGAACGGAGAAACCGAACTCTGTTGGATATGGTAAGGTCTATGATGAGTCGCACTGAGCTACCTATTTCCTTATGGGGATATGCATTAAACAGTGCAGTTCTTATTTTGAATAAGGTTCCGTCAAATTCTGTACAATAGACACCATATGAGATATGGACAGGAAAGAACTGGTTTTCTCATTCCTAAAGATTTGGGGATGCTGGGCATACGTCAAACATTTGGAAGGTACCACTTGAAGCTGAGCCAAATCGGATAAATGCCTATTCGTAGGATATCCTAGGGAAACCAAATGATATTACTTCTATCACCCACGAGAGAACAAAGTATTTGTTGCTCTACATGCGGTTTTCCTTGAGAAGGAATTCCTAAATACAGTGGTAAGTGGGAGGAAAGTAGAACTCGATGAAAATCAGAGTGATACTGTTCCTGGCATAGAAGCCTCAACGGAACAAGAACAGTCCATCCGGGATGAGACTGTACCACAATCTTCTATTACACAAGGACCGCGTAGGTCGGAGAGAGGCAGGAACCAACCTGAGAGGTATGGGTTTCTGATCTCACCTCATGTAGATATTAATCTCATTGAGGATGACGAACCGGCTACGTATGAGGAAGCGATACAAAATATCGATTCCGCTTTGTGGCAAGAGGCCAGGAAGTCCGAAATGGATTCCATGTACACCAACCAAGTTTGGACACTGGTTGATGCACCAGAAGGCGTAAAGCCTATTGGATGCAAATGGATCTTCAAGAAGAAGACCGACATGGAAGGCAACGTGCAAACGTACAAAGCTAGGCTTGTAGCGAAGGGGTATCATCAACGACATGGTGTCGATTACGACGAAGCTTTCTCACCCGTTGCTATGATTAAATCCATTCGGATAATGCTTTCTATTGTTGCATATTTCGATTACGAGATATGGCATGGACGTTAAAACCGCTTTCCTTAACGGAAATCTTTTGGAGGATGTTTATATGCAACAGTCTGACGGTTTTATCGTGCCTAGACTTGTAAACAAGGTTTATAAGTTAAATCGGTCCATTTATGGACTGAAGCAAGCATCGCGGTCATGAAACCAACATTTTGATGAGGTCATAAAAGAATATGATTTCATTCAAAACGAGGATGATCCTTGTGTATATAAGAAGGTTAGTGGGAGCGCACTGACATTTATTGTCCTTTATGTTGACGATGTATTGCTTATGGGCAATGACATTCCCATGTTAACATCGGTGAAAGCTTGGCTTTCATTAAAATTCTCCATGAAAGATCTGGGAGAAGCAGCCTTTATTCTAGGAATAAAGATCTACAAGGATAGATCTAGAAAGCTGCTTGGACTCTCCCAGAGCACGTACATTGACAAAGTGTTGAAAAGATTCAACATGGATCAGTCCAAAAGGGGACTGTTACCAGTGTCACATGGAATCTCTCTATCTAAGGACATGTGTCCTAAAACTCAAGATGAGAGAAACAACATGAGTCGGATACCGTTCGCCTCGGTAGTCGGATCGATCATGTATGCCATGATATGTACGCGACCTGATGTCTCGTATACTTTGAGCATGTGTAGTCATTATCAGGCCGATCCAGGTGATGGTCACTGGATGATGGTTAAGAACATCATTAAGTATCTTAGACGAACTAAGAATGCTTTCTTAATTTATGGAGATGGAGAACTTGAGGTAACTGGGTATACTGATGCAAGTTTCCAAACCGATAAAGACGACTCTAAGTCGCAATCCGGGTACATATTTTGTTTGAACAACGGAGCAGTAAGCTGGAAATCTTCCAAGCAAGAGACTGTTGCCGATTCAACAACAGAAGCAGAGTATATTGCTGCAGCTGAAGCAGTAAAAGAGGCAGTTTGAATCCGTAAAATCCTAATTGGATTAGGAGTAGTTCCGTTAGCGGCTGAGCCCGTTCCATTATTTTGTGACAATAACGGGGCTATAGCACAGGCTAAGGAACCACGGTCTCATCAACGATCCAAGCATGTTCTTCGACGTTTCCATCTGATTCGTGAGATCATACATCGTGGCGATGTGAAGATCGAGAAGGTCGCATCAGATGACAACATTATAGACCCGCTGACGAAAGCTATTTCACAGCAAAAGTTTGAGAAACATATACATGGTTCAAGTGTTAGATGCTTGAGTGACTGGCTATACACCAAGTGGGAGATTGTTAGACAATTATGACCCATAGCGTCACTGTTTGTAAAAGACATTGTGTTTTTGTACAAAATTGACTATGTAGTATTGAAATTACTTTTATCATTTCGTAATTTATTTACTTTGATATATAAATGTTAAAAGTCCATATGATTAGTTCCGGATTGAGATGATATGAGATAGTATCAATCCATAAAGGTTTAATCATTAAATATCCATAGTCGTAGTATTATCGAGACTGGACATCGATAATGCGGAATAGACTAGTATTGCACTTGTGCGCGTTGTGAGGGAATAACATCATAGTTCTCATATGTTTAAGTATAGGATACTTATGCAAGTGCGATATAAGGTTGTGTTTTACCGATGGTACGGAAAACAGTTTCGCTCTAGATAGACCCCGCGAAATCCCATTGGTAGTATGTATTTATGTCTATGGGAGTTCGCGTCAGGGTAGGTGTATTTGGTCTTAACCTGAGACTTACATCGCTAATACTTGCGACAATCGGTAAACTTTGGTTTTGGTCGTCCAGGGATTTAACAGGTTCTGTGTACGCCTCTATTGGGTTTATCGAGAATCGTAGTGTATTGGATGTGATGTCAAGACAGAAGTATCACTCCAGACATATGGAGATGATGATCACGCGTGGATTCATAACTCGTTCTCTATTGTGTTGCAACCATCGGGATAATGTGACAAGGTCATGATTATCCGATTCAAAGAGACTAGTTGTTTGATATTCTGATTTGTGCTTCGTACGGGGCAGACACTATTCCAGCCCCAGGCCTAGTACGTGACATCTGATACTGGATCGCAATACGAGATACTAGGTATTCTACGCCTGACATAGATTATATATTCCAGTAAGAATATTTCTGGAGAATTGGGTAGACACGGTGCTTTGCTAGAAGCCAATCATGTCTTGTAAATTGGTAAGCACGTGGTACGAGGTACTCACTTTATCGGATAGTCCGATGACCGGATTTACTGCCAACATATCCAGAGATCTCTTGGGTCGCTTCCCAAAAATTCACCGATGACAGTTGACTTAAATTAAGAATTAATCTGGGATTAATTAAGAGAGAGAAAATTAATCTGGGATTAATATGGGCTTTATTTAATCTGGGATTAAATGTGTTCAGTAGAGAAAGAATGCGATTAATTTGGAATAATCGGTAAAATAAATTTAATAGTTAAATTTGATTTTTCTATTTAATTATTCAAATGGGCTAAAATTACTATATCAGATATATTATAATGAATTGGATTTCATTACGAGATTAAAGTCGGACTTTAATACGAATGAACGAATTAATTTAGAATTAGTTCGTAAACGACGTTCGTAATATATTTGCGAGGCATCGTTGTTTAATTAAATTAGATTTAATTATTTAGCGACGAAGGTTCGTTTAATCGGATTAAACAGAACCGAGCCGCGGCAAATGTTCGTAGAGATATTTGAATTTTGAATTCAAATATTTGGAGCCCATGTGTGGTAGGTGTACCTACCACTCAACTACCTTGTTTTTCTTTTTGAGAAACCATTTACCCACATCTACCTAGTTTAGGGTAAAAAGTGAAATGGTTTTACCAAAAGGTGAAAAATAAAAAGGGATCTCTACACTTTGGTAACACATTCTTCATTAGATAAAAATTGAAAATAAGAAACCCTAGAAGCTCTAAGGTGGCCGAACCTTGCTCTCTTTTTCTCTCTTGGATTTGTTTTCAAATCAACAAAAGCTAGCACTTTGGAAGTTAACAAAGGTGATAGGGAAACTACTCAAAAGCTTGGAATCATCAAAAGGTTGGATCTTGGAGATCTTCCTCTCAAATTTTTTAAAGCTCTATCCATTCATTGTAAGTTTATTCCGCATCTTATAATGATCATATTATATGTTTTTCATGCTTATTAGATCCTATGAATGTTCTAGGAACACTAACATTCTCGGCCGTCTGTCAGCACCTTTTTTCCCTTTTCGGCAGTATCATTGTAAAAGCGCCCACTCCGGGTCATGCCTTTCACTTCTTCTTCCTCACCACCACTTGAGAAGTCTTCCCAGAAATCCTTCTTTTGTTCCGCCTCATCTTCACTATTACTGTCCCAAATACCGAGGCAAAAGGCTTTTTGGTCAAAGGTTCGAAGGACAAGGTCTTCTGGCATGCCAGAGTTGATCATGTAAGTAGGTGGGGGAACAGAGTGATAATTAGGTAGGGGATTGCAGTGAGTGTTTGGTTATTCTTTTTCAGGGTCGGGAATCTTGCGGTAGTCTATTAGGTCTTGGACTTCATGGCAAAGCCAGACACAGTTATCGGTGTCATGGCCATGCTGTTGGTGGAAGTGGCAGAAGCGGCTAATGTTTAGGTTTGGTGGAGGATTCGAGAGTGGTTTAGGTTCCAGGGGTTTTAACAGCCCTTGCCTCAGTAGCTTCTCCAGTACCTTGGATAAAGGTCTTCCTAGGTTAGAAAAATGCATATTCTTTATGGTCGCAACCTCCGCAGTAACAGGCTTAGCACCTGAGGATCCTCCGACAGTTCTCCTGTTTAGACTATAGAACTTCCTATTCTCGGCTTCCTCTTTCTCAATATCCATTACAGTTTCTCTCAGCTGGCGGAAATCCACAATCATCGAAGTCATTCTCCTCAGTTTACTATAGATCGAAGGTTTAGTCCCTTTGATGATCATTTTTATCTGATCTTTCTCAGAAGGCCTGGTCTGTATATTTAAAAGCTGGCTTCTCCAGCGGTCAACGTACTCCTTAAAGCTCTCTTCAGGCTTTTGCTTAGTATTCTCCAAGTCGCGAGCGACAAGTCGATCTCTAAGTCGGTAACATACTGTTTCAATAAGACATCAGCCAACTCCCTCCAATCTTCTTTAACCTTCTTCTCAAGGCTATGATACCAAACCACAGGTGCCCCCTCGAGTGACATCCCGAACATTTTCTGGACTTGGCGCTGAGAGAGGCCAATTGAACTCATCACCGAGACATATTATCGAAAATGAACCCTCAGGTCCCCATTCCCATTAAACTTTGCGATGTCAGGAATTTTGAACTGCGCGGGCAGCTGTTCCTCAAAGGTCATTGAATCATAATCCATTAGATCCTTATATTTCCCCCTTAACTTATGGGTGACAGACTCCATCTGATCAATGAGCCTTTGCATTTCAGCCTGAGTCCCGGCTATCCTACCAGTGGCATAGTCAGCCAGATCATCATCAAATACCAGAGCATCATCATTCAATCCATTTGGAGGGCTCTCCCGCCTCTCATTCTCAGATCTTCCCGCATCACGGGGCACAACCATATTAGACATGGCAGCAGTCAGAGCTTGTAGTTGTTCAGTCATCTTGGCGAAGTTAGCTTCCATCTGAACCATTCTGGACCCCTCGTTGATGAATTCACTCATATTCACTGAAGGTCTTTTGACTAATCTCCCCTCTTCTCTAACCCAACGAGAATCTATGTTGCCTCTTTTAAGGCCACGTGTCAGTGCATATGTGTGCGATGCATGTAATATATAAAATTATAAAAAGGAAAGTTTAAACTACTTGGCCCAGTATCACTTTAAAGTATTCAATCACACCATCGCGCGGTGCAAACTTATCCCAGTTGAAAAGGCCCAACAGGTTTACAGTTTGCGGTGATATGGCCAAATGACTTCAAATGATAAGAGGCCCATTCACAAAATGGCCCATCAGTATTTTAGAGGCTTTTGGCCCAACTGTCAAAGGGTACGAACTCGTCCGAGTTTAAATGGCCCAACAAGTTCACACCTTTTGACAAAAGGTCCAACTGGATCCAAATGACGGCGGTCCAACACACTAATATGAAATAAATGACATCTAGTTGTTCTTTATAGCTAAGGTTCACGAGTGGGTTCACGAGGCACGGATAAAGGCTCTCGCTGACGAAGGTTTGCCCAAAACTAGGACTCCCCACTCAAGGGTTCAAGCGACCGAGTGAGCGCACCCTTTTTATACCTACGGTACGTGCCAACGAGTTATGGTGTGTGATTAACTTTCAAATGGATTTCCCGTTGTAGATTCCCCAGAGGGAGGGTGGAGTGAACTCTCTTAAATACCCAAGCCTCTTAGGCTCTTATCGCTTGGTGACATGAATAAACAATGAGTCCTCCAAACTAGTCTATCACAACAAGCTACGGGTAATGATTATCTAGGTGACTTCACAGCTTTTCCTCGAAAGGTAGTGAATGAAGGAACACACCCAACCATTACATAGCTTTAACAAAACCTTTGATTAACCCCCTCAACCCACTATAGAAACGATCAATTAAAGCACAAATTATGCACATCACAAGACATGATTTCGGGGCCGATTCTCTATCCCCAGTGGAGTCGCCAAACTGTAGGACACAGAACTTGGGCGACGCATGCTGTTCTAGGCTCGCGCCTAGTGGGAGTACGGAGTAGCCCACGGGGGACTAAACCGGAAAATAATAGAGTCGCCACCCGGTGTGAACCGGGACAAAGATTTAAGGCCGCACTCACCCCTCGCAAGGGAAGACCTCAAACCGTTGGGTTCGGAATTGTCCCTTACTTATGCCGCTTGTGATGATATAATTTGCGCAATAAATCAACCGAGTCTACTCAATAATCATGCTCAAGGGTATTTAGATCTAACATGCATTCGCTAAATAAATCATATTCTAAGTTTACATGCTTGAAAGTAAGTCTTTAAACGGCAAACACAATTCCACACAATGAGCATATCAAATCATAGAATCAACATATATAAATCATTATTCAAACATAACGTAAACTAATAACATGCATAAAGAACAACATAAATATGCTAAAAAAAATAAATAACAAACTAAATTAAATCATACTTCAAATAATAAATAAATAACCTAAAACTCTAACATGTCCAAATATAAATTTGGATGAGACGAGATATGTGTATCTTAAGTGGTACGTGGCGTTGTATCCCGAGTGCAGACCGTACTACCGTCCATTTGGAATCGGCTACGGAATTTACGTCCGGGTTTCCATCCGATATACCACAAAAGGAAAACACATATCCCACTCATCCAACAATCACATCATGCCTCAAACGACTCTTATGCAATGATATTTCAAAATAAATAAAATAAAACAAAAGAAGATAAATAAAAAGGTACCCTCAGGTCTAACCTCTTTTGTCGTCTCAAGAAAGGGCGTTACACGTCCGTTGGAAGGGTGAATGATCCGCTACTTTTCCGATTTGTTAACTCAACGTCTTTCCTCGTTGTTTTGATGTTCGGGCTGCTGTTTTTACTCCGTTTCATCGCTGTTTTGCTGCTTTTTTCCAAGTCACTGTTTTGGTTGTTTCGGGGATTTTTTGGGCCAATTAGAGGGGGTAAATGGCTACTGTTTTCAAGGTTTTTAAGGGATTTTTATGCAGTTTTTAGTGCAGTTTTAGGGTGGTTTCAGGACTGTTTTGGGGTTAAAATTGCGGCCAAAACTGATCCGATCAGTGAGGTGTTTTTTGCGGCAGTAAGTGTGCAGTGCGGTGGGCGTTTTGGGACTGTTTCAGGCGTGAAATGGGGCATTACAAGGGGGGATGTTTGGCATGACTTTAGGGCTGTAAAAGGGACTGTTTTGGCATGGTTTGAGGGCTGTGAAAGGGCTGGATGAGTGCAGATGGGGCTGTGTTTTGGTGGCTTAGGCTTGAATGGAAGAGGTGAAAGAGATGGTTCACGGTAATTGGAGTGGACTTTGTCTTTGAGGATGCGGCAATGGGGCTCGGAAAGGGTCTTGGGCGTGCAAGAGAGGTGTATGTGCTAGGGTTGTGGATGGTGGTGGAGGGTTCTTTTTATAGGCAACGAAGGGGAGGCTTTCCTTATTCAAATAGGATAGAATCTCCATTGATGGTGACATTTATTCTAATTGGTGTCTCATAAGGAATAGATCTCCTAATTTAGGATTATGATTGGATTTGATTAGGAGAGGGATTAGGAGATTTCTTTTAATTAGGAAGGGATTTTACAAGATTTAAGCATGTGTTTAATGTGCATATCCCTAATCTAGGAAGCCAATGGGCGTGAGTCTTGGTCTATGGGGCGTGGGCTTGGTTTCTTGGGTAGGCTTGGGTATTTTGGGTTTGGTTTATGATTTAGTAAGTGGTTTATGGGGTTTTGGGCCGAGGATAAGCTTTGAAACGGAAGTCCAACAAGCAACCGAAGTCAAACAACTAGATAAAATCCAATAAAAATTCCTTCTTCCAACTTTACCCTTCCAACGTCCGTTTCCCGCGACTTTCACAACTAAAGAATAGTGCCTCTATACGAGACTCATCATCGGGCTGATATGTAAAAATGTAATGCCTACAGGAGGCATGACGCTTTGCTAGAAGCCAATCTTGTCTCGTAAATCGGTAAAACGTAGTACTATATACATACATGATCGGATAGCCCGATAATCGGATTTACTGCCAACATATCCGGGGATCACATGGGTCGCTTCCCGAAGATTCACCGATGATGTATGACTCACACTTTATTAATCTGGGATTAATTAGATGAGAGAGAAAATTAATCTGGGATTAATTACGGAGATATTTTATCTGTGATAAAATATTATTTAAAGAGAGATAACGATTAATTTGGAATTAATCGATAAAATAATATATTCGATATATTAAATGAAATTGGATTTCGACGCGGAATTAAAATCAGATTTTAATTCGGGCAAACGAGTTGATTTAGAATTAATTCGTTAGCGACGTGAATAGTAATTTTACTAGGCATAATTATTTAATTAAATTTGATTTAATTACGACGCAACGGAAAATTCCTTAATTCGGAATTAATGAACCCGAGCCCGAGAGTGTTTGCAGGCCCACTCGCATTTCGAATCAAGTGGGGCCCACAAGTCACATCACGCGTCACATCATCATTCAAGTTATGGATGTCTTGTCACTTTGAGTGATTGACAACTAGTCACTATTCTTGAGTGATGTGAATAGTAATAGATGTTGATGGTTGAAAGACATTTAACATTTAATTTATTAATTGTATTGACTTTTTTGGTTTTGTTATTAGATAATAAAAACCAACCAAAACATCATCATCTTCACACTCTCTCCCTCTCAAAGTTTCGGCCATGGTGGCCTTTTCTTCTCTCAAATTTTTTCTTCAATGGCCGAATTTCATAAAAGATTAATGGGTGATTTTTGTGGCAAAAATTACCAAAAACTAGCACTCTAAGAGTCATCCAAGGTGATAGAGAAACAAACCCTTGAGCATTGAATCCATTGATAAAGCTTGGAGCTTGAAGACTCAATAAAGAACACAAAGTAAGGGCATGGCCGAATGGCTTCATGGAAGGAGCAAAAGTTTTGTTGTTCGACGCATCTCTCATCCGATCAAAGTGAGTATTTCTGCTACTTTAACTTTGTTGTATTCGCACATTTCATGACTTAATTAGTTCTTGGCACACATAGAAAACCCAACACTGAAGTCTTCTCTAGTTTGCAAGAACTAGCAAAGTGTTGCACGAACTTATCAGCCAGCTGCTGGTAGGATTCGATTGATCTGTAGAGCAGGTTAATAAACAAAGAAAGGGCTAGCCCCGCCAATATTTCCCCAAAGCATCTACACATTCCAGCTTCCCACTAACTCGGGGACAAGTCGGTTGACATCATCTTGTACTTGTAGTGTATTACGTGGTCATCTGGATCAGTGGATCCATCATATAACTTTATTTCTAGCGGGCTGAATTTTCGAGGTAATTCAACAGCTACGATTGACTCCACGAATGAGGTATTAGAAATTGCTCCAACTCTGTTCTTTCGGATTGGTAACCTTACCCCTGGTAGTCTGGACATGATTGCTTCATTGAATTCTATCATTTCTCTTCTCATGGAGCTAGTAATTTGATGAGTTGGATCGAGTGAGGATTTCGGGCCATGTGAAGTTGGCTGGTTATTGTCGTCTGGTCCATCTGACGTGGGCGGGACTGTTAGATTGCCTCAGTTGCTTGGGTCATTGGTCTGACCTTGAATGTTGTTATACTGAGGATTGGATGACAACTGCTCCAGCTTTTTCTGTAGGTTTACGTTGGAATTCCGCATAGTCAGATTTTCCTCTTCTAAGACTTGCAGACGTTCTTGGAGCATGGCAAGTTGTGCGATTATGGGATCCGGAGCTTGCTCATTGCTTGAGACCATTTCCAATTACATGTAGCGTGCGAATCAAATGAGTTTAATTTTTGCAAGATTCCCTTGGTAGCCCCACGGTGGGCGCCAAATTGTGAACGCTGATTTCGGTCGAGGTCTACAATAGAGATTGAAATGAAAGGGCACTAGCAAACCTGCAAAATAAGAGTAGAATGAATGTGGAGGTTACTGCCCACCGGTGTGGTGGAAGCCGTAGGTACACGCTCAAGTCAGAAGAGTATGGATAAATCAAAGTGAGTAGATTAAGGTCTCACGTTACCTCGATCTCTTTTTTTTTGGTCGTGAGGGCATGGTGTTTGTGGCTTATATGATGATTGGTAGTAATCTCGACTCCCCTCTTTATGCCTTGGCTCTTCCCATTGATAGGCCTTCTGATGTGGTGTTATTTACTTCTTGGCCCTTAGGATCCCTGAAATTGTAGATTTGATGGTGTATTCATGAGCATCTCTGTAAGCGTTGTGATTTAATTAGTGGATTTTATGGGTTCAGGCGTTTCCATGAAGTATTTAATGATAGGTGATGGTTGTTCGGCGACAGGCTTCAGTTTTGGTTTTCTTTAAAAGTGGGCTTTGGGCCTTTGGCCCCTGGTTTCATGGTGGGCCCAGAGTTAAAAATGTTGATTTTGCCCTCGGGCCTAATTTTAGCCCGTACATAATCCCAGATTAATTTTCTCTTTCATAATTAATCCCAGATTAATTCTTTGTTCGAGTCAAATCTCAACGATGAATATTCAGGAAGTGACCCAAGAGATCCCTGGATATGTTGGCAATAAATACGGTTATCGGACTATCCGAATACGTGCCTACCCTGTACCACGTTCTCACCAATTTAGAAGACATGGTTGGCTTCTAGCAAAGCACCGTGCCTACCCAATTCTCCAGAAATATTCTTTAAAGGAATATGTAATCTTTGTCAGTAGACCCGGCCGGCGGTTCGGTTTCGGTTCGGACCGAACCGAACCGGCCGGTTTCCGAATCCATAAGTGTGGAACCGGAACCAAACCGGTTAAATCCGGTTCGATTCACCGGTTCGGTTCCGGTTCCACACTTAAGTGGAACCGGAACCTAAAACCGAACCGGAACCGAACCGGTTCGGTTCCTGTTCGGTTCGGTTCCGTTTAATTTTTTTTAATTATTTAAAATAAAAGAATGAGAGGAATCATTCTAAGAGAATTGTATTGAAGTAAGATTGAGAATAAGAGAATTATAGAAAATGAGAGAGTTGAGAATTTGGTGTGATGAAATATGAAAAATGAATCCTATTTATAGAATTTTTCGAATTTTTTGATACCAAAAATGCCCCTAAATATAATCGTTTTATTACCGTTATTAGGGGTACATTAGTAATTTTTATTTTATATAATAAAAATAATTTTTTTAATGCTTTTATTTTTTTTTTGGCAGGGAGCCGTTTGGCAGCAGGGAGCCAAACGGCTCCCTACTCCCCCAACGGCTACTAGCCGTTGGGGGAATTAGGGTTCCTGTTGGAACCGTCCGAACCGGTGTAACCGTACGGTTCCACCGGTTCAGACCTGTTCGAGTTGGGGTGGAACCCCAACCGAACCGGTCCAATTCCGGTTCGGTTCCGGAATCAGAATCGGAACCGTGGCCGGGTCTATTTGTCAGGCGTAGTATACGTAGTATTGCGTATTACGATCCAATATCGGATGTCACATGCAAGGCATGTGGCTGGAATTGTGTCTGCCGCGTATGAAGTATATATCGGATCTCTGGTAACTAGTCTCTATAATTGGATAATCATGACCTTGTCATATTATCCCGATAGTTGCAGCATACAAGAGTACCACTGTACTAGTTCCGTATCCTGCGTGATCATCATCTCCATATGACTGAAGTGATACTTCCATCTTGACATCACACCCAATACACTACGATTCTCAGTATACCCAGAAGAGGTGTACACAGAACCTGTTAAAGCCCCGGATGACCAAAACCAAAGTATATTGATTGTCGCAAGTATTAGCGATGCAAGTCTCAGGTTAAGACCAAATACACCTACCCTGATTCGGACTCCCATAGACACATAGTCATACTACCAATGGGATTCCGAGTGGTCTATCCAGAGCGAAGTTGTTTCCGTACCATCGGTAAACAGAACCTCCTATTACACTTGCATGAGTATCCAATACCCAAATATATGAGAACTATACCGTTACGCTTCCATAACACACACAAGTGTAATACTAGCCTATTCCGCATTATCGATGTCCAATCTTGATAATACTACGACTAGGGATATTTAATGCTTAAACCTTAGTGGATTAATATTGTCTCATATCTTATTTAATCCGATACTAATCATATGGACTTTTATCATTTATATATCTCGGTAATCTAATTACAAATGATAAAATAGCAATTTCCTTTGTCACATAGTTAAAGCTTAATAATTAATTTATAGATTTAATTGATTTAAATCACCAAAAAGGATAAAAATGCCTCTCATAGTCGGTCATCCCATTTTAAAAAGGGGAATAATTTTCTTCTTCATTTTGACTTACTCCATGAACGTCCAAGCTCAAAAAAATGGTAGTTGAAAAATATGTCGGAGTTGACAAGTGAGGATAATAGGAGTAGGGAAAATAACGCCATTGTTGGAAAAATATGATCGAGCAAGGAGGCTTCCTGTGATATTGTGTGCGAGTTCAGTGCTACTATGGGGAGAGTAGCAGATGGATTAATAGATTCTAGAGATCGATTAAATTGTGTGGTTTGGGGTGCGGTTAAACGTTCTTGAGGAAGAACATCATGCCATTCTCTTTTCCATACAAGCAATGGAAACAACACAACAAAGGGAACTTCGAGACCTCAAAGCTAGATTAATCAGTGTCTTGGATAGCTTGCAAGCGAAGTTTGATAGGGGCATCAAGAGGCTTAGGATCCGTCAGTCCTGTGTACAGGGCATAAGCATCCTCACGTGTTTACGATCTAGTAAATCCATGGCCGTGGTATAACTTCGGAAATCAGTTTCGAGTGTTATTTAGAGATCATAAATTGAAAGTCGACTTTTTTATACCGAACAGATTTAACGTTTTCATCTATATCCCAGATATAATACGGATAGCCTGTGATAAAGGGATTATACGTATGCAATGACCTCGGCTTGCATAGTTTAGTGAGATTATCCGTGGTTGTCATAATCCATGAGTGGGTGGATTATGGACACGAAATTAGATTTCGTGATGGATAAACCTAAACTTAGAGAGTCCCATAATATGAAGTGTACTCGTTGAGCACTTGGGCAATGCGATATGAATAATACTAATTATTCATAATACTTCACCAGATTAAATGAGTTAATTCGAATCATTTAATCGGTTAACGATAACACATGCATTAGAGGATTTTGTCCGATCGTAATTATTATGTATTTGTATTTGATAAATAATACGATTAGATACACATTAATTATTCGTCAAATGAGATTTTGACATATGCCATAAATATATGTATTTGTTATTTATTATAAATAAAAATACATATATAATAATAATTATATTAATTGATTATTTGAATATTTAATTGTTAAATACTTAAATGATTAATTAATCAAACTTTTTAATAAATGTTATGATTTTTGTCCAATTATTATTGGTTCATATGACATGTATTGATTAAGCTAAATTTGTCCAAATTTGATTTGCCAAAATTAAAGCTTAATAATTAATTTATAGATTTAATTGATTTAAATCACCAAAAAGGATAAAAATGCCTCTCATAGTCGGTCATTCCATTTTAAAAAGGGGAATTATTTTCTTCTTCATTTTGACTTACTCCATAACGTCCAAGCTCAAAAAAATGGTAGTTGAAAAATATGTCGGAGTTGACAAGTGAGGAGAATATGAGTAGGGAAAATATGCCATTGTTGGAAAAATATGATCGAGTAAGGAGGCTTCATGTGATATTGTGTGCGAGTTCAGTGCTACTATGGGGAGAGTAGCAGACGGATTAATAGATTTAGAGATCGATTAAATTGTGTGGTTTGAGGTGCATTAAACGTTTTTGAGGAAGAACACCATGCCACTCTCTTTTCCATACAAGCAATGGAAACAACACAACAAATGGAACTTCGAGACCTCGAAGCTAGATTAATCGGTGTCTTGGATAGCTTGCAAGCGAAATTTGATAGGGGCATCAAGAGGCTTAGGATCCGTCAGTCTTGTGTACAGGGCATAAGCATCTCACGTATTTACGATCTAATAAATCCATGGCCGTGGTATAACTTCGGAAATCAGTTCCGAGTGTTATTTAGAGGTCATATATTGAAAGTCGACTGTATTATACCAAACAGATTTGACGTTTTCATCTATATCCCAGATATAATATGGATAGCCTGTGATAGAGGAATTATACGTATGCAATGACCTCGGCTTGCATAGTTTAGTGAGATTATCCATGGTCGTTATTGCATACGTATAATCCCTCTATCACAGGCTATCTATGGTCGTCATAATCCATGAGTGAGTGGATTATGGACACGAAATTAGATTTCGTGATGGATAAACCTAAACTTAGAGAGCCCATAATATGAAGTGTACTCGTTGAGCACTTGGGCAACGCAATATGAATAATACTAATTATTCATAATACTTCACCAAATTAAATTAGTTAATTCGAATCATTTAATCGGTTAAACGATAACATATGCATTATGGGATTTTATCCGATCGTAATTATTGTGTATTTTTATTTGATACATAATACGATTAGATACACATTAATTATTCGTCAAATGAGATTTTGACACATGCCATAAATATATGTATTTGTTATTTATTATAAATAAAAATACATATATAATAATAAATATATTAATTGATTATTTGAATATTTAATTGTTAAATACTTAAATGATTAATTAATCAAACTTTTTCATAAATGTTATGATTTTTGTCCAATTATTATTGGTTTATATGACATGCATTGATTAAGCTAAATTTTTCCAAATTTGATTTGCCAAAATTAAAGCTTAATAATTAATTTATAGATTTAATTGATTTAAATCACCAAAAAGGATAAAAATGCCTCTCATAGTCGGTCATTCCATTTTAAAAAGGGGAATTATTTTCTTCTTCATTTTGACTTACTCCATGAACGTCCAAGTTCAAAAAATGGTAGTTGAAAAATATGTCGGAGTTGACAAGTGAGAAGAATAGGAGTAGGGAAAATAACGCCATTGTTGGAAAAATATGATCGAGCAAGGAGGCTTCCTGTGATATTGTGTGCGAGTTCAGTGCTACTGTGGGGAGAGTAGCAGATGGATTAATAGATTCTAGAGATCGATTAAATTATGTGGTTTGAGGTGCGGTTAAACGTTCTTGAGGAAGAACACCATGCCACTCTCTTTTCCATACAAGCAATGGAAACAACACAATAAATGGAACTTCGAGACCTCAAAGGTAGATTAATCGGTGTCTTGGATAGCTTGCAGGCGAAGTTTGATAGGGGCATCAAGAGGCTTCAAGCGGAGGTGAGTGAGCTGTGTGCGCAAGGTGAGCGTACATGGGAAGACATCGTATTGTGTAAAACAGTAATGGAGTTTTTTTGCATTGGACACACACGTGGGTGGTGCCAAGCAAAAAGTGGAGGCTTTGAGGCTGAAAATGTTTAGCAGCAATCATTATTCTAAGGATCTTGAAAATTATATTTGTAAATTGGGGAGATACTTCAAGGTAATAGACTTGTAAAATGAGCAGGTGTAACGACCGATAGTTTTTACTATCATGTACAGTGGTACTGTTACGTACGAGACGAAGACACATAAAATAAATTATGTTGAGACTCAAATATACTCATGGAATGACTTTAGGGATAATCGGTAAATTCCTCGAAGTCCCGGGACGAGACTGTACAAAATTTTCTTTGGATAGCCCGTGGTATTTGAGGCGTAATTTTTCATATGAACTGCAATTTTTATGAATCTTATATTTTCAGAAAGCTGAGATCGAGACCTACAACTTCCACATTGAATATTTTACCAAATTCAGACAAAACGCTAGTAAAAAATGCAAGTCAAAATATTAATGAATAGTAATTTCGGACCCAAATGTAAAAATCTCAAATTTTCTCCAAACTTCTACACTCTTCTCAAAATTTCCAAATATCAAATGACTTCACTATATAAGAGTTAAATATTCACTAATTCACAAAAAAAAAAAAAAAAAAAAAAAAAAAAAAAAGAAGAAGCCGAGAGGAAGAGAAGGAAGAAAAGAGAGAAGAAGAAGAAGAAGAAGAAGAAGAAGTGAAAGAAGAAGAAGATGATGAAAAGAAGAAGAACATGAAGAAAAGAAATAGGGAAAAGCTTAGCAACAATGGAGTGCTTAGAGTATGAAGAAAAATCAAGAAAATGAAGGTAAGAAAACTTGACTCAATTCTTGACTTGTTTAATTTTGGAAGTATAAAGGTATATTAGAGATGATGGCAAGTTAGAGGTTGTATATTGATGGTTCATAAGTAAAGAAATGAGTTATGGAGTTAAATGTTTTAGTTGAGAAGTTTAAAGTTTGATTTAAGAATCATGGATTTGTGATTAAATGAGTAGTTAATGATGATAACTTGGTAGTTTAGTATGTGTGGAATTGATGGATTGTGTATTGGAATTGATATGGAAGTATTAAGGATGTTTTTAGGTGAGAAAAGCATGAGAAAGGAATGCAGAAACCTGGTAATCAGGTCTGCATCGCGACGCGATGGGCACACGTCGCGACGCGTGCTCGGGATCATGAGATTCGACACTGGTTGGTTCGTGTCGGGCGCGCGAGGAGTTTGAGTCGCAACACGCACATCAGAATTTCCAAAATCAGTTGTAAATCATTCCAAATCAATTTTAAATCATCCCAATTTCACCCTAGAGTGTTAGAGACCACCCTTGGGGTCTTGTATTAGTTGATATGCATACATCGCATCTTATTCTAAACACGATATACTAAGTAATGATATCACGAACTTGAATTGAAAAAGTTTAGCCTAGTTCCGAAATTATCTCATGGTATGTAATCTAACCAAGTTACCGCTTATAGATCATTGCAGGAGTTGCAATTTCCTTTGAAGAAGTAATATAGTACCAGCCAGATTCCAAAACTGTGAGTGGACACACTTTTCTCTATTTTTTTTATACTAGTTTTCAGTATTAGACTTACTTTTTTTGCAATTAGGGCGTTAGCCAAGTTTGTTTCGATTTATCATGTTTTGAGAAATATTTTAGAAAATGGATGTTTTCAGTTTGAGCTTTATGTTTTTCAGGCCATGGGGGGAAAACTCACCCCAGTATGTAACTTTATACAAATTGAAATTGATGGACAAGGACATGTGCACATGTGGAGGATTAGGGGGATAAAAATACGTAACACCCCCAGATCATAGAGCAGGGCTAGGGGGAGATACGTAAAGCCCCTAGACCATAGTTTTAGAACTTGGGCGGTAGCATAGATTTGCACCACTAGTTCTAGTTTTGTGACTTGGGGGACGGCGATACGGAACGGCCCAAGACCACCAGTTTCAAAGACAGTAGTGGCATGGTTTGGGGGATGGCGATACGTAATACCCTCATACGTCAAGGTTTTTCAGATATAGAGCAGCTCACAGTTTTCAGACTTTTAGAACGCAGTTTTCAGAAATCAGATTTTAGAAATAGTTTTCGAAAACCAGAGTTTCAAAAGCAGTTTTCAGAAAGACAAGTTTTATAAAAGAGATTTCAGACGAAGTTTTCATAAAAAAGTTTTCATATAAAGATTGTTGATGGTGTTTTTTTTAGCACTATGATATTTAAGCAGTACGGCATTGGTAAAATGGTAATTCACTTCTTGATCGAAATCATTAATGCCGACCCGATCACATGAGTATTATAAATAGTAAGAGACCGAGCACTTTTATCGGTAACCGACCACTTAAAGCTCGGATGACCGGGCAATTATCAGATTGGTGGCAGCATTCCCGATTCAAATGACCATTATGACCGACCTCATGAAGACCGAGCATATGGCGAGGTGGGTTCCAGAAGATAAGGAAATCCTATTTCTACAGATATAAGGATAAGTTATCATACTTTTATGGGGTAAACTGATAAGTCAGTGTCCTAGGAGGAGAAAGGAAGTGAAGGTAGTTTTGACTAGGAATCCTTATGGGAAAAGAAAATTATTTCAAACTAGGAAATTCTTGTAGGAGAAGGAATATGATTTCTTCACTATTATAAATAAGGGGGGAAAGCATAGGTTTTTGAGAGTTCATCAGGATCATGACCATCAAACTTGTAAACACAAGAGGTATCAGAGAAGCATATCTCAGTAATAAAAAGATCATTCGATTCGTGCCCGTGGACGTAGGTTGGATCTAATCTGCCGAACCACGTTAAATCTCTTTGTCGATTGGCGTATTTATCTGTCTTTTGCTAAGTTTGCTTTTGGTTCCCCCATAACCAAACAAATTCACTATTGAGGGAGGATTGCCTCAGGAGTAATATTCTCATATTGCCATGAGACCAAAATCAGCCGTCAACAAAGATATTTATGGAACTATGGTTTTGAAACTAAAAGTTTTTACATCAGTTTTCAGTTTTCATACACTCACTTAGATCGTACAACGATCTAACCCCCCACTCCCGGTGTTTGTTTTACAGGTATTTCAAGAGGACGAGATCGAGAGTACAGATACTGATGGAAGTCACTAGTGGGTTTGAGTCCACCAGTCACAGTATAAGTTCAGTCAAGTCAAGCAAAGTTTAGTTTCAGAAAATTGTATAAGTAAAGTGGTGTTTCAGTACTAAAGTGTAGAGTCGTAATGTATGTAACGTTAAGTTTATGTGAGTTTGTATTTTATGTTAACAAGTTTGGACAATGGTCTCATGTTCAAATTATAGTTGAGATAAGACAGTAGCAAAGTATTCAGTTAGTATGTCAGAGGCTCAAAGGAATAGTACGACCCATTCCCCGCCGGTAACATCTCCGGATTGGGGATGTTACAGCAGGATAAGGTAAAAACCATAACTACGTATCTTTCTGATCATGTTATTTCTTGGTGGCATAAGAAACACGCGGAGATCCAAAGAGGTAACTGTACGGTTAGTTTGTGGGACAAACTAAAGGTGGAACTCAAGAGGCAATTTCTTTCGAAAATGTGTTGCAAGAGGCGCGATATATGATCCAAAATTTGGGACAAACTAATATCATTGCGGAATATCTCAAGGAGTTCTCATGTTTGATATTGTAAGTAAGTAATATGAAGTCCGGGTTTTTTTGGGTCTTAGACGAAAAAATTTAGGGAATTTTTTTAAATTAGAGATATTTTTATAATCATATTATTTGTTTGAAAAATAAGAAAGATCAAGATAAATATTTACTAAAATCTAAAATCTTAATATTTATGTACTATAATTAACTTATTAATTAGGGAAGTATTATTATTATTTTTATATAAAAATTAGTAATAATATGTAATATATTTAAATGTATAAATATAAATTTTTATGGGGCCTTATATTTGAGGTGATGTCCGAGGTGACCACCTAAGCCAGGGTCGAGCCACCTATGTGGATAACTACATTAATATAATGCTTAATATAGAGCAAATTATAAAAAATTTAAATTTAAATTTTCGATTAAAAAAATATGAACTGATCAATTTGTTACCAGACCGGACTCACTATTGATTCCCAATTTAATCGGCTCAACCGACAGATACGATCCGATTTTCAAAACATTGAATAATTCTAGAAATCGCAACATTTGAAATCTACTCGAGTCTCAAGGCCAAGTATCACTCATCCTTAAAATTATGTATGATAAGTTGATAACATCCAAATGAGTATGACTTGATGGCATAAGGTTTAAGATTTAGTTATTCAAATCTTATGTTCGAACTGAGGGAATATATTTCTTCTAAGAGTCTGAGGCAGCATGAGGTTTTATTTACTCCGTTTAAGCCCGGGTCGAGTAATTTAGCGGTAAAATTTTTAACATTTAAAAAAAAAAATTGATAAGATTGCGTTTCAAAAAAAAATTTAAAATAAGAGGAGACATTTTTCAGATAATGAAATAAAAATTAGAAAAAGACAGAAAGATCCCCATTGTCCTGCATGCACGGTCATCAGAAGACAATCGTCACAAAGACATATGAGATGCCACGTGTGATGATACGTCCACGTACACTGCTTTTAAACTCACGTAATCACTACCTGTACAAAGCGTACAGAAGAAGAAAGCCGAAGCCCTAGCAAAAGTACGGAGCGGCATATGACATTCAAAGACTAAAAAACTCCCCAGACTGAGTTTTTTTTAAGGTTTCACTTATTAAGCAGTTTAGTTTTGTTCTGTTTCTACTTTCTAGGGTTTTAACTTTGATAACGAAAGAGAACACTGAAACGGTGAAACCGTGGTAATGAGAAAGCAAGGGTCGAAAAATCGAGACCGACAAACTGACGACATTCCGAAACAAAATTGGAACCGGGGGTTTCGTCCGTTTCGGAATGAACCGGAACGGCGTAGACCGGCTGGTTCGACCCAGTATGATGACGACAAAGCTGGGTACCTGAAGAAACAGTCATCATGTTTGAATGAAAAGTGGGCGAGTAAAGGTTCAGCTTCTATGAAGTTTGAGTGGGCCAATCTCTTGCTCGATAAACCCGATATATCGGGTTTCGGTTTATGTCACCGTGGTAGAATGTTTATTGAAAATGAGAATGTGGGGTTTAGCAAAAGGCCAACTTCTATGTGCCCCACTGAGCAATCAGCAAGATATGATTCAAAGGCTTATGTTGCCACAACTGAACCGCTTTCCAGTTTAAAGAATGATCATAATGTGAAGAACAGTAAAGGATATTTTGGAGAATCACTACCTTTGAAATCCTCTGTGTTGATGAACTCTGTGAGAGCTTATCATGGTGAGTATGATTGTGTTTGCAAAAACATTGCAAGTGTTCAATGTGATTGTAGGCCTCAAAATTATTCTAGAACTAGCATTGTAGATTCTATTGTGGAGAAAATTGAAGGTAGTTATAGTTCTCACAAAGTGTTGAAACATTATGGTGGTTTATCTAATAAGGAACTTAATATTAGTCATGGACCACGTGTAATGGAGCAAAATGGGGATTGTTTTAGAGCTAGCATTGTGGAGAAACTTGAAGGTTCAAACAAGGTGTTGGACCATTATGGTGGTGGTTTAGAAATTAAGGAACTTAATGTTGGTAATGAATCACGTGTAATGGAGCAAAATAAGGAATGTTTTAGAGCTCGCATTGTGGATTCAGTTGTGGAGAAACGTGAAAGTAGTCATAGTTCAAACAAGGTATTGGACCATTATGGTGGTTTAAATAATCGGGAACTTAATGTTAGTAACGAATCGCGTGTAATGGAACAAGATAGGGAATGTTATGGTTCTATGATTTCCTATGTCAACCAAGGGTCGCAAGCAACGGAACAAGATGGAGAAGGTTTAGGTTCTAGAGGGTTTCATGTTGAGCGTGCATCAGAAGTGAATTTGGATTGTGGAGGTTTGTCGGTAGAATATAATTATGGTTTTGAAAGAGATGGTGGTTTGAGGTTAGCATTGTCGAATAATGATGATGTTGTGACTAAGAATATAGGTAGATCAAAGAAGACGGTGATAGAAGAGGAGCCAGGCATTGAGGATTCATCTAGCAATTTGCTCAAAAGAGGACGTGTTGTGGATTTGTCAATGGCGTCTCAACATCCAAGACATCAAAATGTTTTGTACGAGAATGGAGATAAGTTTCAACCAATCTTGGCTCCCACTGGGAAGCCATCAAAAAGCATGTTTGAAGGAGGACGTTTTGTGGATTTGTCAATGACTACTCAAAGGGCAGAACAAAAAATATCATTTAGTTGGATTTCCTCTGATAAGTATTATGATACGAGAAATGTAGATGAACGGTGGACTTCTGAAGATATTGAGCATTTTTCAGATGTGAAAAATTTGGGATTCAGGCAGACAGTTGAAGAGACGGCAAGTAAAGGCATGCTGCCATCTCTGTCTTTGCCAGGATCTATGCAAGAGGAGCATTCAAGTGAACCGGTTAAACCCTCTAATATCAATATAAAGAAGCGTTTAGGGCCTGCTCTAAGTATAAAAGAGAGATTAGGTCCTGTTCGAAGTGTAAAGAAGCGCTTGGGGCATGTAAGCAAGTTAATTGAACCTTCTAGTCAAGTTGCCAAGAAGATTTTGATGCCTGCTCAAAACTGTCGTATGTCCTTGCCTTCGGTTAAACAGAACAAATTCCGTAGAAGTGATTTGGATGATTTGCATGGAGGTAGTTATGTTCAAGGAGGCGATTCCTTTGAAAGTAAGAAGAAAAGTTATAAGAACGAGCCACTTGAAAACTCTGAGAAATTTGAGCAACTTGTCCATAATGCATATATGAAGTTTGTGAAAGCATTGAATGAGAACCAAGCTCAAAAAAAGAAATTCACGCAGCAAGGAACAACTACTTTAAAGTGCAGAGTCTGTGGCAGGTCTGTATTTTACTTTCATGTTTTAGACAGGAATAGCTCTTTTCCCCTTATACAATTCCAACATAATTTTTGTATTTCTTCAGCAATCAATAGATCATGCTATAACTTGGTGAACAATCTATTTTTATCGTATCCAATAAGTTTGTTTAGACGAGAAGGAGAGAATGAGAAGCATATGGAATTGGAAAGGAGAGCACTTTGTATTCGTCTTCTAAATTAAGAATGAGGATTAGTAGTTGTTTAGTTTTTATCTCATTAAATCTCAGATTAGAAAGACTTCTTGGCAACTGATACACAAGATAGACCACTATAATGGTCATTGTTGGTAAATGACTATTGAGATTTGGAGCAGGTAATTGTCTCGTTGCAACTTAGTTGAATTGATGTTACTGTGATTAAGGGAAAAAAATTCTTTAATAACTGGTCCATCAAACTTCTTGTATCAGCTTCTCCAAAGAGTTCGTGGACACGCTGAATTTGGCAAACCACGCCTTCATGACGAAGCAAGCAGGGCTGAGAGCAGAGCACTTGGGTTTCCACAGAGCACTTTGTGTTCTGATGGGATGGAATAATGCAGCAAACTCCAAAGGTGTATGGAATCGACAGATATTGCCTGATTCTGAAGCTTTGGCTCTTAAGCAGGATCTCATTATATGGCCTCCAGTTGTTTTCATCCACAACAGTTCCTTAGGAAACAGTAATCCGGATAAATGGAAGATTGTAAGTATTGCAGAGCTCAACACTGTCGTGAGAGGTAAGTTATGCTTTACACTAGTGATCATGATCATTCCCACTGTGCTCTAATGATTTTCGAAGTACTCGGATTCTACTTCACCATCTAACCTTCCAAATATGTCGTCTTGTCAAAATTTAAGTCCTTGGATGAGTATTCTTGAAGTTGAATTAACAATTTTACCCGGATTCAAATCATTCTTGCATCAAACAAATTCTGAAAAAGTCTTCTAGAACATGTTCTTACTATACGTGATCTGCTTTCATTTTTCCTTGGTTTTTTGGTTTCTCCTGTTCAATTCTGATTACAGGTATGGGATTTGGTCGAGCAATCACCAAGGTGTGCCGTGGGAGCGCTGCATATCAAAGTATTATGGTGGTGAAATTCCAAGGAACCTTTTCTGGATTGCAAGAAGCAGAGGGTCTCCACAAGCTTTATGCAGAGAGCAAACATGGTAGAGCCGAGTTCCAGCAAATCACGTGTGGAAGCAGCTATAGTAGTTATAAGGTTCAAAGTGTTCTTTACGGCTACTTGGGGATTGCAGAGGACTTGGATAAACTCGATTTTGAGGTTAAAAGCCGGTATATTGTGAAGAGCAAGAAGGAGATTCAGGCCATTGCAGATGCCCTTCAGATAGGTGAATGTTTGTTAAAAGAAAAATAGCCCCAAGGATGGTTTCCCCGAAATTTTTAGTAAAAATCCCCAAGGCCAGCCTTCACAATTTGTTACCTGCACAAGTTAAATGAACAGGAGGAGATCCAGGTGATTGTAGATGCCTTTTGCTTCTCAAATGAATTACATGTCACTTCATTTAACTCATTTGAATAAATGCATTCAGCGAATTACGAATTCATGCACATTCCTACTTTCATTTGTTCTACTTTTTGACTTCATAAATTCATAATTGGGCAGACTTGCCATAGAAATAAAGCACTTTTCTCTTTTGCAAATAAGATATACGCCATAGAGAAGCCTAAATATAATCAAAGTATTCATCAAAATAAATAAATATTCTTCTGTATCACCCCTTAAGGGTAGAGGATGAACAGGCTGTTTGATTACCTAGGGAATGAAAGGAAAAAAAAAAAACAATCACAGGTTTGATGATGCTAAATATCGGTGGATGCGGTTTTTAGAGTTCCCTATTTCTTCTCTGAACGTTTGTCAGCAAGTAAATTAAAGACAGTGGCCTTAAAAATGGCCATAAACTCAACTACAAATAACAAGAAACAAGATTTCTGGCATCATGATCTAAACCTACAAATGTTTGCCAGTTGAAAAGTCATTCGTGCTCAAATGATTACAAGTACTATCTGTCCTATATAAAAGTTGAGCTACGTCAATTACACAAGTCAGGATATGGCAAGGAGGAAAAAAATGTAAATTGCAGAAATGAAAGCTTACACAAAGTAATCAATCAATCCCCACTTGCACAGCCCTTGCATCCACAATGCACACACTCAACATGCTTCTCTTCCCTCAGGTGCTTGGGGACTCTGCACACACAAGTTGTGCCAAAGTTGTGATCCCTTGGCTGCATGCACCGTAGGCAACAGAGACGTTCATATCCAGGCTGCAGTTCAATTGTTCAAATGAAGTGGATCAGTGGGGATTATTTCTATTATCAAAAGATTAAAGAGGGTTCATTTAAGGTAATTCAACTCAATTGAGCCTCCATTAGTAAATCCACAATCAATCAAGTGGAAAAAAGTTCAGCTATATATTTGTTAATCAAAAGAACTCAATCATATATTTGTTAAAACATATGACCTAGAAAAGCTATAAAGTGCACTAGCAGTGAACTGTGCAGATGAACATATGTTCAGATATCAGATATCAGGACTGATGATGGCCTCTTACTTTTTGGGTTTTCACATTGTCTCACTCAAGGAAAAGCTTGAATTATAAAAATTTAAATAACTCCCTTCCCCTAAACAGTGAATAAGTAAGAACTCTAATGCATTGTATTCATAAAGGAACTGCAAAACTGAACCTTTTTCCACTTGGCAATCAAGTTGCTGTCACCGTAGCCTTGTTCCAAACAAAACTCATACAATTCCTTGGAAATCTCATTCCTCTTGTAGTAGAGGTCAAATATGTACTGGCTCCTCTGATGTGCAATTTTGAAGATGGGCCACAGTGTTTCACACTTTCTCTTGCCATCATGTGGATCATTTTCAGCTGATAAACAGAAAATCAGAAATTTTAAAGTTCTTTTTCAAGGTGAGATAATAAATGAATGAAATGCAATGAAGTGCTAATTTATGATTCTCTTAACTAAAAATTAGTAATCTTTTATGTGAGTTAAGAGGCCTAGAGAGCCTTGGATTGAAAGAGTTTTTAAAATTAAGAAATTGAGCACTTTTTTCCTTTTCGAGAAAGACAGTTTTCTTGTTAATTTGAATGGTGAGGGGAAGCAAACCCCCCAAAAAATAAAAGCATGGATTTCACTTCTACTTGAAAGAGACATGCAATATATCTTAGTTTATGAAACTTCTCCTCCGGATGGAATCAGAAAGATTATCACATTTGGAAACACTGTTCTAAAAAAGGGTATAGGCAGTGCCTGGTCATTCCAATAAAACGGTTGCTATGCGGTTCTAGACGAGTCAGGGCGAAGGCTGTTCTAGGTAGGTCTATATATCTTTTTCTCCTTGAATAAAAAATAAAACCATCTAATGCCATCTAGCCTATCCTATTGTCATATAGGAGAAAAGAAAAAATTAAATTAAATTAATTAAGAACCAAAATGATAAAAAGAAAGAAAGCAAACTACATGAGAATAAGTACCCAACCTTCTCTCATCTTAGCATCAATCTCACGAAGAGTAGGCTCAATCAATTCCCACCCATCTGGATACTTGGTTCTGTTAGTCCTCACTTTAGGCATTTTCCAACCTGCAGATCAAGCAAATCGACTGATTGAATCTAAAGTGACAAAATTAGTTTTCGAAGTGACATTTGAAGTGTTGGGTTGGTGCACCAAATTTAGAGTTTGAGTTGGGGTTGCCTTAATAATTTAAAAAAAGAAAAAAAAAATTCTTCATTCGAGGAACCTTGTTGATATTTAGGTTTTATCGTTTAAACTTTAAACCGCATCCCTACAGTATCTCAATCTGAAAACAAAAATTAAAATAATAATAATTATTATTATCATAATAACAAGAAACGGTGAGAGAGATACCCCAGTTTGCTGCTTGATTTGCCTTGCTAGCCGTCGATGTGAAGATTCCGCTCACACTATTATCGTTGTTTGCTGACAGACCGCAACTTCGTATTTCTTTTGCTTATAAGTACCGTTATAATGTTGGGAAAGATGTTATAATTTTAGTATGGTTAATAATATGTTTTTTTTGGTTTGATAGTATGATATGATTTTAAAAATGATAGAATAATTAAAATACTTTTAATCACATAAATTCATATTAAGTTCAATTTTTTTGTTCAAAAATTAGATTCAATAAAAAAACATAAAAAAATCTTATTAAAATGTAATATCAAATTATTATCCATTAATATAAAATCAATGAATTATAATAAAAATTAATGTAAAAAATGGATAACAAAAATAAAAAATATGGTAGAATTGACATTTTTTAAAAAAAAAAAATCAACAATTGAGAGTCACCCTAATCGAGAGGCGAGTTTAACTATTTTTATTTATTAATATAATATATTTAATATGATAGAATTGATATTTTAAAAATTTGTTATGGATATTTTAGGAATACAAATTTATAAAATCATGGTAACCACCGAATCCATTATTTAAAAAACTCTTCAAAATTCACGGCTTTTAAACCACGAGATTATAATGAGAACTCATACCATGAACTTGAATGTCAAAACAAGTAACAATTTGAATTATATTATACTATATGAAATCATGATAAATCATGAAACAAACAAAGTGTTGCGTGCACAAATTTATTACTAAGAATTTTTTTTTTTTTTTTTTTTTTTAATTACAAGGTTTCTACTAAGAAGTGATAATGTACAAATCCTATCTATAAAGACTATTGATGGTGGTTTTTTACCTTGATCAGATACATAGAATGTGTGAAATGGAGATTGTACTTATCCAAAAATGAATGGCAAAAGGCCCAATAGCCTAGAATGAGATGAGGTTTTGACAGAGAAACCCGACCTAATGGTACATAGGAGTTCTCCCGAGAACGGGACATCATTAAGGTTGAAGCAAGTTGGGATACCGACTCAACCACATGAAAGGTGCTGATTTGCGGTTTTATGAGAGTTTGTTAAACCTTATATAAGGAGGACATTGTGTGTCAGCCCGACTTAGTTGGACGAGTTAGAGGAATCTTCAATAAATATCATCTACCTCGGTGTGATGACCCGAGAAACGAATATGGGATCATAGAGCGATCAGTGCTGAAGTCGTGTAACACGTGCCCTAAGTGAGAGGATATGCTTCCAGAGAGCTAATGATGACTGTGAGAAAGTAACAGTTCTCATTGAAAGTAGTCTTTGTCAGCCATCATAGGCCGATTTAGTGGTAGAGAAGAGCCATCATAGGTTGGTGTAGTTGTAGAGAAATAGGCCAGTGTAGTTGTAGATAAATAGGCTGATCTGATTGGCGAGATTAAGGGTGGTTGAGGAGAGTTATGACTACAATGATCAGTAAGTGACATGAGATGGTGTCAGAGGCGGTGGAATAGTGAATTTAGAAGCCTATATAAAGGGGTTGAAGTCTCAGATTCAATGGTTAGCAAATTTTGCATCTTATAACTTGCAAAAGGAAAAGAAGTTTAAGAACTTGAGATATAGAGAGAAAGTTGGTCACTTACCCGACCGTTGTAGGACTTCCAAAAGATTTCTGACTATAACTCTGAACTATTCGCATCACCTCACAACTATACTGTGTGGTGAAAATTGTTGAGGTTTATCAGGGCAGCTCAGTGGAAGAAGCGCGGTTTGGGCGAAATCGTAGTTTAAAATTTTTAAACTTAAGAATAAATTATTCAATATCCAATATTAATAATCTATTCATATTTCACCTAAACATATTTATTCGATATCAAATAATGACGTAAATAATATAGAAACACCGCGAAACTTTTAAGAAAATATTTTTCCGTAAAATAGAATAAAACGCGTTTCTGATCGAATTGACGGACTAATACACATGTGGGGCTGCCCATGTCAGCCCCAATAGCACTTGAACAGTTTGTAAGCTGTCCAAACAGTGACCAACTCACTGTGGGCAGCCGTTACCCGATAACGTCGTTTTTCATAATTTTTGCGTATTTTCACTCCGAAATAATTTCCGAAATTATTTTCTTGGGAAATTAAAATAAACCAATTTTTTCTAATTACTCAAAAAAATAAAAAATGAATTTTTAATCCAAAAATCAGATTTTTCTCTATTTGTCGTAAGACCCCAAAACTTTACATTTTGATCATTTTAGTCCTAATTTGTCAAATATAAATTTAAGTGATTCCAAATCACTACCAAAATTATTTATACATGTCTTATATATGAAAATACAAATTACAACATAAAACCCAATTTTCTTACAATTGCCGAGAGGTCCCAACAACTTTCCAAATTTTACATTTTAGTCCAAATTTGTTCAAAACATATTAGATGATATCCAATGAACACCAAATTAAATGTACATCATATATACATCATTATACAACACATATGAAAAACCCCAATTTAGTTTAGGTTAAGAATCCTAATTTCTCAAATTAGTCTAATTAACAAAATTAACCAAATTCAACACTTTAATTTAATCTCTACAACACCAAACAAGTCTCACCACTTTAAAACAACTCAAGAACAATTATAGGTCAACAATGAGTGGCCTAACAACTTTCTAATGACAAAAAGATCATCAAATGATCAAAAGTGTGCTTATATACCATTTATAAGCATACTTTTTTTAAACACATATGCATACATCTTTCATTCATGCTTCCAACCATCATAAGACAAACACAAGAGAGTAGAAAAACTTGAGAACAAGATGTTATAGCCAAGAACAAAAGAAACAATTTTTCTTCTAATAGGAAGTGGAAAAATACTCACTAAAATTCAAGTTTTTCATTGGTTAACTTCTTGGCTTCAAACTTTTTCTCACAACTCTCCTTGTTTTTATTTTTGGAGGCTTGAACTTAAGAAGAAAAATGAAAAACAAAACCTTTCCGAAATTTACATTAAAAAAGAATATCTTGCATTTTTAACAATTAAAGTAGCAAATATCAAATTGATAAAATTTTTTAAAATGCAAAAGTCAACAATAAACACATTAATCATTCCAAAAATAAATATCAACTTAGATATTTTATAATCCCTTCTCTACATGTATTCAGATTATTCCAGAGATATAGATATTACCTTCAAATCTCTATAGATATAATCATGTCGACGTTTCTATTAGCAATCTTATAATTAAACTTAAAACTCACTTCTACAGTGTACCACAGATCCATGAATTTAACGGATTTCTAATCCCATAATGAATACTTATGCTCTGTACACAGAACTGACAGATTCTATCTTGATACACACACGATAACCTGAGGATTAGTCCACACCCAATGAACAGGCGGAGGTCTGATCTAAATAGATCGGTGAAGTGTGACACACTCGAAAAGTGGTCTTGTACTCCCAAGTATAAGAGTGTCGAAGTAATAAAATAACTCAGTAAGTGTAGGAAACGCTTTCCTTGCACAGCGAAAATGAATAAAGCACACAGATCAGACTTGAAAAATTTTTCTGCCATTCCCTTTGAATTGTCGAATGCTATTGTCATCACCACTGAAATTTTACTTCAGTTTTAGACAAAATTCCGCCCCAAAACAGCCCCGGAACAGTCTCCGAATAGCCAGACAAAAACTGGATTGTTTTGGACTTGATTCGAGACCAACACACTACAGAAACAACCCCTAAAATACATGGACTGTGGGTGTATTTTGGTTCTGATTTTTCATTTGAAAAAAACCGCAACACAGCCCCAAAACACCACAAAATATTCCCCAAAAAAATTAGATAAAAACAAAACCAAACCAAATTCCGTTTCACCAGTAAAGTGGCGGTAATGAGCAAAATAATGCTCACTGCCGTGAACAACAAGAAAGAGATGAAAATGAAGATTTGTTCGACACCACAAAGTCTTCCGAACTATATTTCATTACCAATGAAAATTTTTGTGGGCAAGACTCACTAAAACAATCCCTAAACGTTTTAGAGATAGAATCACACTTGTGTTTTGATTTTAATTTTCTTCTTTTCTTAGTTATGTTTTTCTCAACTTTTGAGAGAATGAGGAAAAAGAAGAAAAGTGGCTAGGGTTCAAGAATGAATTCTCTACAAAAAAAAAATCATATTTTTCTTTTATACTTAGTTATTATTTTCAAAAAACACAAAACCCTTCCCCTTTTACACCTTGTGAAAATCGTCCATGGCATAGGAAAATATGAATTTTTGTAACATCAACATTAACTTTACATAATGGAAAGGATGTTACAAAATTAAAAGATAAATTCTTATTAAAAGAGATGTAACTTCCAAATAAAGTCCAAGGGTTTCCAAAATTCAAAGTTTAGAATTTACATAATTAACCTTTTATTCAATTATATCATATATAATTAAATGTCAAGTGTTTAATTAATAAAAACCATATATTAACTTTTAATATAAAGTTTCAAGTATTGACAAAATAATATTATTAATCATATTAATAATATTTATACCTTTGTGAGTATATAATTGGACTATCCAATTATACTAAATCCGTTATAGTAAATCGAGCTAGCATGAGGACCAAATGGACCTACGGTTCCGAGCTCCAATAATCTCAAAATAATAATTAAGCTCTTAATTAAATATTCTGTATTATTAACTCAGGATTATTCCACTAACAACCCGAAGTTACACTTTCGTTGCCGTAGATGATATATTAATCCGAACTAAGTCGGTGTCCATCGATAAAGGCACTACATATAGATTAACCCTTCATGAGCATCTCGTAATTAGAGTCGGGTCGTAATGTCTGTTGTACGCCTCTAATTATTTTTTTTACCTTAAATACCATTGATTCTCGAATGAATGATTTATTCATAACTATTATGAATTTTAATATTTCTATTCGTAATAGAAAGACTTGACCGTTCTAACCGTTCAAGTACTGAATCAACCCTTAAGAAAGGTACTCCTCTATTTCTCGCAAGAAGGAGTGAACTCTATATCTATGTAAGACGGTCCTAGCTACATAACAGACCACGCCCCCAAAGTACGTAGCTATTGGTGGGGACTGTTACACCAACCTCACCTTTGTAAATCAAAGGACATAGCCTACCATGCAAGAGTTTGTAGTACACTCAGGATTAAGATCAAGCCATAAATGACCATCCAGTAGATCGAAATAACTTTCTTTGTTTAACAGATGTTATAAGAATGTCATTTCCATCTGGGTCTAGTCCTATATGATCACATCATACAAGGTGCCTCCATTCTCATGTCTCTACATGGACGATCTCAGATCAAGGTCGCCATACAAATATAGAATGCACAGCAACTATAGATAAACCACAAACAATGTACCCGCTTTGTTTGTTCTCTATAGACTATTTAAAATTACTAACTTTAGACTTAAATCCTCTTGTGTATGACACTCATACACCAAGTCTGAAGGCACATAAGTAATCTAGGGTAATCAAGATAATTTATAATATGCAAAAATTAAACAAATATTTTGATAAATGAATAATGCATCATTTTATTTCAAAACATATAAAACCGTCTACATTACATGCAGCTCTAGGGCATACATCCCAACAATCTCCCACTTGCACTAGAGCAAATGGGACATGTCACGTAACCATAGACCATCTACGTGACCTTCAAACACTTTAGCTGACAAGGTCTTTGTAAATGGATCAGCCAGGTTCTCTACGGATGCAATCTTTGTGACAATAACATCTCCTCCTGCATTATTTCCATGATGAGATGACATTTTCTCTCTATATGCTTTCCCCTCTTGTGGCTTATTGGTTCTTTGGAGTTTGCCACTGCACCACTATTATCGCAATAAAGTGTGAGTGGTCTATCCATATCTAGAACAACCTTCAGATCTCCCAAGAATTTACGGAGCCAGACCACTTCCTTAGCTGCTTCACAAGCTACTACATATTCAGTCTCCATGGTGGAGTCAACAATGCAAGATTACTTTATACTCCACCATACTATAACCCCACCACCTATGGTAAACACTGATCCAGATGTTGATTTCCTAGAATCGACATTTATCTAAAAATCAGAGTCCGTATATCCCATCAGGATCATATCCTCGCCGGAAAATACAAGTATATAATCTCTCGTTCTCTTAAGATACTTGAGAATATGTTTCACAACCACATAGTGATCCAATCCTAGGTTCGATTGATACCTACTGACTACTCCCACCGAAAAACAGATGTCCGGTTTCATGTATAACATAACATACATGAGACTACCAACTGCTGAGGCATTTAGTATATGTCTCATTTCCTCAACATCTTGAGGTGTCTTAGGAGATTGTTCTTTTGACTAATTAATTCCATGCCGATAAGGCAAATGGCCTTTCTTGGAATTCTACACCCCAAATCGCATAAGGATCATGTCGATATAGGATGCCTGAGACATAACTAACAGTCATTTCTTACGATCCCAAAGTATCTGAATCCCAAGAACATAACTGACCTCTCCCAAATCTTTCATTTGGAATTGGTTAGCTAGCCAGGTTTTCACGTCCGATAATATCTTTACTCAAAATCATAAGACTTGATCATGGTATCAAATCTTATATTCCAAGATCGAGACGCCTACTTAAGTCCATAAATGGACTTTTACAGCTTGCAAACCTTTTGCTCTTGACCTTGGGTTATGAACCCCTCTGGTTGTACCATATAGATACTCTCATCAAGATTTCCATTTAGGAATACAATATTGATGTCCATTTTCCAAATTTCATCGTCATAATATATGCCAATGGATAGAAGAGTGCGGATGGATTTGAGCATGGCTACTGGCGAGAAAGTTTCCTCATAGTCAACTCTCTATTTCTGGATATAATCTTTGACCACTAGCCTAGCCTTGAAGGCCTGTACCTTCCCATTTGCTCCCTTTTTCCTCTTGTAGATCCATTTGCAACCTATGGGTTTCACCTCATCGGGTTGGTATACAAGTTACCAGACTGAGTTGGAGTACATGGACTCCATCTCTATGTTCATGGGTTTGAGCCATTCTATTTTGTCAAAATCATCCATTGCACTACGATAGGTCAATGGATCATCTATATTATCACTGGATGCGATAACTTGTGCCTCTCCAACCCCAAGGTAGCGATCCTCCCACTGTGTCTAAGTGGTAGATCATTCTGACGATCTTACATCTGATGCTCAGATGACAAAGATGCTATGTATTTGTCAACCGTTGTTGACGATGGTGTGCTGGTCGAACCAGCACGTAACTCCTCGAATAACACTTTACTTCGAGTCTTGAACTCCCTCATATAGTCCTCCTCTAGAAACGTAGCATTTGTCGATGCAAACACTTTGTTATCTTCATGATTATAGAAGAATCCACCCTAGTCTCCTTAAGATAGCCTAAAAATGGCACACCTGAGAACGTGGTTCCAACTTTGTAGTCTTATTCTTCAACACATGTTCTGGATACCCCCATATGCGGAAATATCACAAACTAGCGTTACTACCATTTCACAACTCTAAAGGAGTCTTGGGAACAGACTTAGATGGAACTACATTAAAGGTATGCATTGCAGTTTACAGTTCATATCTCTAAAATGAACTAGGTAGTGAGCTATAACTAAACATAGATCTCATAATGTCTGGTAGGGTCCGATTTCTCCTTTCTGAAACACCATTTTACTGTGGTGTTCCAGGCGCTGTGAGCTGGGATATTATCCTATGCTCAACTAAGAATTTCTCGAAATCTCTGTGAAGGTATTCTCCTGCACGATCTGATCGTAGAGTTTTGATTATTTTACCTAATTAGTTCTCAATCTCAGTATGATACTCTTTAAACTTTTCAAAAGTATATGACTTGTGTTGCAGTAGGTAAATATATATATATCTAGAATATTCGTCAATTAATGTGATGAAGTATTCAAAACCACATCGGGCTCTTACATTCATCGGTCCGTAAACATCCGAATGTATTAGCTCAAGTGGTTGACTAACTCTTATATCTTTTCCAGTAAAAGGTCTCTTGGTCGTTTTTCCTTCTAAATAGGATTCGTAGACTGGTAAAGTTCCGAGCTTTAACTGGTTTAAGGCTCCGTTCTTTATCAATCTGTCTATTCGGTGAAGGTTTGATATAACCAAGTTGAAGATGCCACATATATGTGTCATAGTGAGAAATCTTTTTCCATTTAATTTTAGGTTTGTCAACCTTAAATATTTCAGCATTGAGCAGTGACTTATGTGTTAACAGTCTTAACACATACAAGTTATTTTCTGAGTTTCCTGTGCATATGGTTAATCCATTTCTACCAATAATAACTAAATTACTATTAAAAGAAACTGAATAACCATCATCCAATAGTTTTGAAATAGAAATCAAATGTCCATGATAAAACAGGAACAAACACCACTTTGTTTAAATTCAAATAACTTTATTTGAAAAAAATTAAGAACTGATAACTCCCACTACTTTACTGAAACAACATCCTCGGTCCTGACTTTCATAGTAAAGTTACCTTCAGCAAGGTCCCTTCATGAGTCAAGTAGATACAAAGAAGAACAAACATGGTTTGTGGCTCCAGAATCAACAATCCAGAACGGATTTATCATCCTCCACTAATAGAGATTCGATAACGAGTAAATTATATTTACCTGTATCCTTTTTCTTCTTCAGCTCAGCAAGGTATTTAGGATAATTCCTTTTCCAATGCCCATTCTTATTGCAGTGGAAACACTTTCCCTTGGGCTTAGCGTCCTTGGAGCCTTTCTTGTTCTTCTTCTTCATGGGCTTAGCCTTAGCCTTCCCAGTGCTATTCTTCTTCAACTTTGCAGATTTAGAAAAATCGGCAATATTTGCCTCAGCACTGGACTTACGAGGATCCACAAGCATGGACTCGTAGTGGGTGAGCTCATTAACCACCTGGGTCAAAATAAAAGTCAAATTTTTTCATAACATAATTGCTTTTAAACTACAGGAAACTCTTCGAAAGAGTTTCCATAATCATGGTCATCTGGCTAAGCTCGTTAGTATGAGCTCCATGGGTTTCCGCAGTGCTGAGATATGTCATCATCCTCAAGACATGCTCTCAGACTGATGTACCATCCTTCATCCTAATAGTCATAGCTGAGACCATGGCCTCATAACATTGACGCTCCGAAGGATCCCGAATATGCCCGACAATGACTCCATCATCTGAGATGTTAAAGCCATAGGTTCATGCTTTGCAGCAAGAACCTCAGACATCCCTACTAGCAAGTAGCAGTGGGCTTTCTCATTTGCTCCGACCCATTTCTGGTAGGTAACACGCACAGCTTGGCCAGTATTTCTTGCCGGCTCGGGAGGACACTCCTCCGTCAAGATAAACTTTAGGTCTTAGCAGATCATGATAGCATTCATGTTACTTTTCCACTTAATATAATTTTCTCCCGTTAATTTATAGTTTGAGAGTATGGAAATAATTGGAGAAACCATGGGTAGAAAATAAAATAAACATGCATTTAACATTCATTCATCGCATATTAAAATCATCAAATAATTTTTGCATAAAATTAAACTTGATGCATGAACCATGAATAACGAATTAGAAACCTAACATAATTACTATGCCACGGAAATCTACCATTCCACAAGTAAGTACCGCCGTAGGGTAGGACAAGTACTTGCATGATAGATCGAGTCAATCTCAGTCGATTAATATATGCGGGAATAACTCTTATTCCTATATTAATAACTACGGTTTGATTCGATTAAGGAATTTTATTAGCAGTTAATTATTCATTTGTGAGTGTGACCTGCCATTACAGGATCCATGAACTTAATAAGTGAAGTGCCGCTGTAGGGTAGGTTAGTTCATAAGATACATCTAGAATCTATATCCTCTCGGAATCCAAACCTAATATTGACCCAAAATGGACACCATTCGTAGGGGGTACGAAAGTAAAGCTGTCTCGAGAAGCCTTTGGAATCTCACATTTTCGGACTAACAACGGAGATCGCGGTATATACTGTCGTATATCCCTCTCTCACTCATTATTTTAAATTTAAGGTTTCTATTTATAAAATATATAATATTTTATTTTAACTAGTGTGAATAAATTTATGACGGCTAAATCATAACTCTTATTTACACTAGTACACTATTAGTGACCTAACCAATTTTAGCTCTTAAAAATTATATCATTAATTTCCATTAGTCTCTACTAATTGTATTACTCAATTAAACTAATTTAATTAGAGTGATATTAGTAACCTATTATATTTTAACTTTTAAAATGCTAGAACACTAATAGGTTTAAAAAATTAAAATTCTAAAATGGTCAAGATTTATATTAAACTATTTAATTAATCTTAGTGCGTTATAAAATCCAATGGTGCGTGGAATTGTATCCCGAGTGCAGACCATATTACCGTCCATTCGGATTCGACTATGGAATTTATATTCGGGTTTCCATTATATATATCAATGGAATTTATTATGCACTTATTAAGTCCAATATATTATAATTTAAATTTTAAACCATAAAACTAATTAATCCAATTAATTATTTTCCATGCATATCATATTCTAATTTAAACATTTTAAATCATATAAAATCACATTTCATGTCTATAATGATTATGCATCCAATTCATCTTATGGCATGTGAAATACAAGAGTAGGTACCCTAAGATATATGATATGTTATTCTAATATTTAATTAAATGCGTGGAACCTCACCTTCTCGTAGATGGTGTCATTGAGAGCAACTTACTGTGGGTGTATTTTGGTTCTGATTTTTTACTTGAAAACAGCCGTAACACAGCCACAAAACACCACAAAAAAATCCCAAAAAAATAGAAAGACTTGAGTGCTCTAATAAGTACCGAATCAACCTTTAAGAAATATACTCATCTATTTCTCGCAAGAAGAAACAGACTCTATATCTATGTAAGATGTTCCCAGCTACACAACAGAGGACGCCCCCAAAGTACGTAGCTATTGGTAGGGACTGCTACACCAACCTCACCTTTGTAAATCAAAGGACATAGCCTGCCATGCAGGAGTTCGTAGTACACTCAAGATTAAGATCAATCCATATATGACCATCTAGTAGATCGAAATGACTTTCTTTGTTTAACGAATGTTATAAGAATGTCATTTCCATTTGGGTCCAGTCCTATATGATCACATCATATAAGGTGCCTCTATTCTCATGTCTCTACAAGGATGGTCCCGGATTAAGGTCCCCATACAAATATAGAATAGACCGCAGCTATAGAAAAACCACAAATAAAGTACCCGCTTTGTTTGTTCTCTATGGACTCTTTAAGATTACTAACTTCAGACATAAATCCTCTTGTGTATGACACTCATACATCAAGTCTGAAGGCACATAAAGGGTAATTAAGATATGAAAATTAAACAAATATTTTGATAAATGAATAATGTATCATTTTATATCAAAACATATAAATTCGTCTACATTACATGCAGCTCTAGGGTATACATCCTAATAGTAAGTCTGTGATCTATCCACATGGAAAAGATTTAGAAAAGTAGAATGATGAGCATTGTGAAAAAGAAAAGTTTAATTTGTTTAAGTAGTTGGAGACTTTTAGATATAAAATACAATAATAAAATGAAATGATGGGATTAGGGGATCCACTTTTAATCTTTTGAACTTAGAAATCTTTCTTAATTATAATATATAAATTGCCCATGTTACCTAATTAATTTATCTCGGGAATTAATTATGGGAATTAATTATGCCAATATAGAACCAACCATGAAAGCGGTAGTCATTTTTGTCAATAATTAGGCATGCCAAGGTACTAAATATGCCAAAAATATAAACCATCCATAAAGGTAGTAGTAAGATAAAACCAGCCATATAGGTAGTAGAATGATAAAACCAGCTATAAAAGCGGTAGCAAGATAAAACCAGCCATAAGGCGATAATTGTCAATAATTAATCTATATCTAAATCAAGTTTTAATCATTAGATTATAATTTATTTATTATAATATATACGAGATCAATATAAGTTTTCATAATAAAAGCTTCACCCATTACCCCAGCGAAAAGAAATTAGCTACTCATTTTGTAATTAAACATACTCATAATTTTATTAATGAAAGAAAAATACATTTCAGAAAGCTTTAAATAAAAATAAAAACTCAAAACACTCTCTTCCAAAATCTATACAGAAGTCGGAAAGAAAAGTATGAAAATTTCTTCTGCTGGACGCTTCAATTTATAGCCAGATTTTGGTCTGCACGTCGCGACGCAAATGCCACGATGGGGACACGTGTTGAGAGAATGGCGGGTTTGGCGATTTCTTCATCTTATTAGGTGCGTCGCGACGCCAAGGCTCTATAAGTCGCGACGGAAAAGTAGAATTTCTGTTTTTGCCCCTTTTCAAGTCTAGTTCTTTCTATCGAGCTTCCGAACAGTATTTTACCTATAAAATAACATAGTAAAAACACTCAAAGCATCACTTAAAATATTATTTCACAAATGTGTCAATTTAAATGGATTAGTGAAACTATAAGTGTAAAATGATTGACTTATTGTATAATAAATATGAACTTTTGTGTATTCATCACACCCTCAAACCAGCTTATTACTAGTCCATAGTAATTCAAGAGGAATCTAAAAGAAAAATTCTTATCTAAGTCAACAATTATTCTCTTTCTTTCTAAATGATCAAATAATTGACTTCTTCTATACTTTTTACCATTCTTCCATATACTCATAAAATAAGGTATTAATCAATATATTATGCCCACAATATCACAGGTATTTGTTGAGAAGAGAGTAATATTTTTATCCTAAAATTATATTAGAGTATACATATTTTTGGCAGTGAAATTTTATTTATAAATATATCTTCAATCCATGTATCGAACTTTGTGCCAGTGACTCCCAAACCAGTTGGTTTTAGGGCATTAGGTATTAAGATACCCTTACGGACTTAATAGCTCGGATCTCAGATAAAAATTTTACAAAATATATCTTCAAGCCATGATCGAACTATGGTCTAGTGACTCCCAAACCAGTTAGTTTTAAGGCATTTGGTGTTAAGACACCCTTACGGACTTAATTGCTCGGATCTCAGATAAAAAAGTGTCTGATTCCCTTAATCTTTCTTTTTAACTCATGTAACGAGCTTTGGGCCAGTAATGCCCAAACCAGTTGGCCTTAGGGTACTAAGTGTTAAGACACTCCTACGAACTTAATTGCTCGAGTTAAAAAGGCTAAGAAAACGAACTTTATTCAAACTCCTTCTTTTTTCTTTTTTTTTTGCTATAGAAATAAATTTCACTGCCTTTAGGTGTTACCTCAAACAGAGTAGAGAACTGAATATTACAAAATTTTCACTTACCACCCATGATCTTATGTTGCCATATGGTTGATAATATCTGTCAGATGAACATATAAAGATCAAATTTAATCAATGTTATGGAGAATTCACAAATTTAAATGATTAAAGGAGAAGGGAACAACAAATAACTTGTTACGAATTATATTGAGATGTGTCTTTTCACTCCTTGTACAACCACCTCTAAACAACAATTCCACTTTGTTTAGAAAACAAATTTGTTGGTAGTTTGTGCGTATATATGGATATATATTCTCACACACAAAATAACAACAAAGTTAAATTTTTTGAAAAAACATCAATTAAACATGACAATAACATCAATTAAACATGAAAATTATCTAGTAAACTATACACTCCTCCCAATCAAAATGAAATGTTGTCCCCAATGTTTATATGTAACAAGCGGTAGTTTTTAGTTACTATTATGTTGTAGTGCTATGGTATTGATAGACAAAGATAACATAAAATAAATTATGTTGAGACTCAAAAATTCTCATGAGATGATTTTGGGGACAATCGGTTAATTTCTCAAAGACCCGAGACGAGATTGTACCGTGTTACCTTTGGATCACCCATAGTATTTGGGGCGTAAGGTTTTTATACGATCTCTGAATTTTATGAATTTTATATCGTCAGAAAACTGAGACTGAGACCAACAACTTATGCGTTGAATATTTTTCCAAAATCAGACCAGAACTGGGTAAAAAATACAAGTTAAATTATAGATAAATAGTGATTTCGGGTCTACATGGAAGATTCTCAAACTTTCCTCATTTTTATACACTATTCCACAACCTTCTAAATATCAATTGGGTCCACTATAAAAAAAAGAAATACTATTCACTATTTTCCCAAAATTAGAAATGAAAATGAAGGAAAAAAAGAATGGGAAGCCGAAAGAAAAGAAGAGATGAAGAAGAAGAAGAAGAAGAAGAAGAAGAATAAGCGGAAAAGAAAAGAAGAGAAAGAAAGAAAGAAGGAGAGGGAAGCAAGCAAGCTTAGCACAAAGAAGGGCATGTAGAATAAAGAAATCAAAGAGTAGAAAGGTAAAATCCATTTTACCCAAATCTTGAAATATTTAAATTTTGATGGTATAATGGTAAAATAAAGATGAGGGATGATGGTAGATGCATTTTAATGACAAAGGTATAAGAAAATTAATCCCGAAACTAAACACCCAAATTTTGTGGATTTAAAGTTTGGATAAAATTATGGATTTTGAAGTTTAATAAGTGGTTAATGATGATAGAATAGGGGTGCTGGATGATAACTAAGTGTAAATGGTTGAGTTGTGATGATGATTGAGATTAGAATTGTGAGATTAAATTTATGGATTAAAGTTATTAAGTTTTGGCTCTTAAATCTTTTATGAGGTATTTGAATGGATTAAAGTTGGGTATTGATGAATGAATGATTTTAATTATGTAGTATTGTATGTTATATGATGTTTGGAATAATAATTTTGGTATGGATTGATTAAGAAAGTGTGGGATTGAATTTGGGGAGGCATGAATTCAGTGGAAGCAGGTTCTGCTCTTGGGTAACGCCATCGCATGTGAAACGCAACCTGCAAGACAGAAAAGAAAATTAAATCTAACATCAGCACATCGCGACGCGCATGAGGCTTACGTCACTTCGTGACGTGACAACCAGAAACTGGAAAAATTTTAAAAGATACAACGCGAGACCAAAACCTCACCAAATCAGTTCTAAACCCCATTTCCACCCTAGCACGTTAGAAACCACCCTTAGGGTCTCATATCATTTAGAAAACATATTCTGTATCGAATTATAACTATCATAAGCCTTATGGATAAATATTTAAGTATTAAAAGTATCAGAGTTATTTTACCGCGTTGATTCTAATTAAATTCTTATCATAGGTTATCCTCAAGAATCACATTCACCTTCGATCAAGGATCCAGTGCCAGCCAAACTCAAAACAGTAAGTGGACACTTTTCCTTTAAACTGATTTTCATTTCGTTATCATTGTTTCAGACTTATATTTCACGCTTTAGGGCGTTAGAAGAAATTATTTACAGCTACTTTATATACAGTTATGTTTTGAGATAGTAAATATTTTTATAAAGCATTGTTTACAGACTTCAGATGTAAAGTATGATTTTCATGTTTTTCGGGGCATGAGGTAAAAACTCACCCCAGTATGTAACTTGAGATATAGTTGGAATTGACGGATACAGAGGACATGTGCACATGTAGAGCCTAGATGACGTCATAGGTTCGTGTACCTAGACTTTAGTGGTGGCTACGCCCAGTTGAGTTGTTTTCCTGGGCGTAGAGATCACGTTCAGTTGAGTTATTGTCTTGGGTGAAAAGCACCACCAGATTCACACACCCAGTTGAGTCGTTGTCTTGGGTGAAAAACACCACCAGATTCACACACCCAGTTGAGTCGTTGTCCTGGGTGTATAGAGATTACTAGTTCTCGGTTGATTATTCTCGGACACGTCTAGTTGAGTCGGTTTCCTGGACGTAGAGCAATTTTCAGTTTTCAAACTTTCAGTAGACAGTTTTAGATCTTCAGTACCTAGTTTTCAGAAATCAGATTTTAGTAAACAGTTTTCAGAAACCAGATTTTAGAAAAAGTTTTCAGTTTTCAGTTACAGTTTTCATAAAGAGATTTAGAAAAAGAAAGTTTTCAGATCCAGCAGTTTTATAAGAAATTTAGAATTTTAAAGAATCAATTAGTTTTCTTATAAAGATATATTATGAGATTTTGGTTTTAAAAACCAAATGTTTTAATAATAGTTTTCCATTTTTAGTCCGCTCACTTAGATCGTACAACGATCTAACCTCTACCCCAGTCTTTGTTTCTCGTAGGTTTCTCGGAGGACGAACTCGGGAGGACATATACTGATGTGGTTACTAAGGTTGGAGTCCACCAGCACAGAGTCAAATAGCATGAAAGTCTAGTCACAGTCAAAGTAAAGTTACATGTATACACTAGTAAAGTATAAGTCATTTTGAGTGTCTAATAATGTTTGTAAAGAAAAAGTGTTTTGAATATACAGTTATAAGAAACAAAAGTATATTATACCGATAAGTTGGGTTATGGTTCCCATGCATGACATTGCATTTTTAGTTATCTTAGAATACAGTCAGGATGTCAGAGACTAATGGGGTTAGTACTGTTATCCCTTGCCGGTAACATCTCCTAGACTTGGGGATGTTACAAAGATTGTATCATAGCGTGGTCTAGGGAGTCAGTTACTGCAGTGGGCAGAGTGCTGGGGTCTTGTATACGCAGTATGTCCGGGATACTTATATATGAGGCATTACCTCTCCAGTATCTGATCTTCGAGTACGTCCTCAAGATTCACATAAAGGTTAGAAAGTATTTCCAATCTATTTGAGTTTGTTTCTTCCACATTAGATAAAGATCATTCCGTAATCATCCTAAACTATTTCCTGAAATCCAGTATAAATTAGGAAACCAGATGGTAAGCTCTAAAGAAAATTACTCGAGAAAGTAAAAGAGAAAAGAGAAAGGCAGAAAATAATATGCACCGAAGCTTGAACCAGTTAGAGACAGAAAAGTAAGGAAATTGAATGAAATAGAAAAGCTTAAGATTTCCACCAGGAGAGTAGAAAAAGAAAGATAAAGCTAGAAAAGAAAAAGGAAAAGTTATAAGAACGCTTAAATATCATTAGAATAAGAAAGAAAAAGATATAGAACCAGACCAGTATAAGAATCCATAGTAGTCAAGAGAATAGTAAAGTCCCAGCTAGTAATTGAACTGTTCAGTAGAAGCATGACTCTTTTCCTCCTTAAGAAGCTCTCCTAAACAATTCAATAGCCATCAAGACTTCCTTATAGCTAGTGAGTTCTTCAAGTAACGAAGAATAGCTAGAGAGACAACAGAAGTAAGAAACCCAGAGTAACTTTGAGAACTCTAACAGACATAGATGTCAAAAGAATTTAGAAAACTCTAGATACCCCGACCCCAATCCAGACCCCTAAGTAAGAAATGGGAACGATTAGTTACCTTATTTCCTAGCAATGCCATAGAAACGAGACATTAAACTATCCTATATTTGAAATCTCTCCATGACATCAGATAAGGAAGATGCCCTGAAGGAGCTTACCCCATACCTACCTTACATGAGGAATAGAACTTTTCAGGACATCAGAACGCTATAATAAGGATATTGAAGTTCGTCAAGATATAAGATGTTTACCCTAGTCCCCACCAACATAGACATAGATGGTCATAATAATTTGACGAGAGTTCATGTAGGATTTCAGATGATTGGTCATTTAGAAAGAGATTAATGAAGTTTCGAGGCTATTAGAAGAAGGGCCCGGTGGAGCCTAGAGAATAAAACAAGACAACACAAGGTTTGTAAAAATAATAGAAGTTCATGGGAATAAACTCAGTAAAACCTACAGATCAGCCCAAAGTCAGTAGGAATCCATAGGAATATACAGTAATAGACTCGTGCAGTTGAAGAGATTTAGAAATGATAAAAAGCAGCAGTATGAAACGTAAAAGAGAGTGCCATAACTGAAAATTACAATAAGGACCAAGAATGAGGATTTAGGAAGCAGCTAGAAGAGCGACCCATCATTAGCCTTAGTAGCATAACATAGGGCCTAGAAATAAGAAATGGAGATGACAATAAGGAAATAAGAGGTGATAAAGAGATAATTTAGTACGTACAATGACATAAGAAAAGAAGTTTGGAGATAGTAAGATAAGCGAAGACCTCATAGATACCAATGAAGAGGAATGAATTTTAAGACATTGAATAATTGACCAGGTCTTCGCTGAATCAATAACGACCCTCTCTTCTAGAAACCTCAACTTTAAAAAGCGTACCAGCACTTAATCGAAGCGTTATCAAGCTTAAGCATAAGTAGAAGTGCGTATTCAAAGATTTTTACCAAAGGAATAACTTTAACTTAGAATCTAGTAAAGAAGAGCAATTGATAGATTAGGTAAATTACGAGACAGCTAGACAGCCAATCAATGAGTTTAGATAGACATAGATAAATAGTATAAGCCATTAGTTGAAGCCACAATGAGTTGAGCTAGCTTAAAGGCTATTATTAAGTTAAGGAACTTTTAAAAAGGGGGTAAAGACTTATGAATATAAAGAAATTAGAGGGATCGATTTAAGTGAAAGACTTATCAAAGGACCCATGGTGTTGAGAAAGAGGAATTAGATAAAGAATGGATTACAGTCGACACCGAATCACCAACGTCCTAGTAATAAAGGATAAAGTACATAAGGAGTCAGACCTTACATTTCAAGTTTTAAGTTGTACAAATAAGCAGAAACAAGAAGTTATAAAGAGGAACCCGTAAGCAACCTGATGTAGACATATATACGTATTGAGCCACATGAGCAAAGTATAAGAAAATATATAAGAATGAGACTCTTTGGTGCATTATAAGGACTTTAGTATGGCCATAGTGTTTAGTATTGACTAGGCAAATATGAAACCAGGACGATAAGTTCCTTTTCGATCAAAGTTAAAGGAACCAAACAGGAAACATAAGCCAAGACAAGAAAAAGACTGAAATGAGCATGAATTAGTTTACAAAAAAATAAGAGTTCTAGTTGGCAAATTAAGATAGTTTTAAGTATAAAGCTAGTCAAGGTTAATGGTCTAGAGACATGAAGAGAAACGATGGTCTGTGGAGAGATCCCGAGTTTAGAAAGGATTCGAGGACGAATCCTATTTAAGAGGGGAGAATTTGTAACGACCGGTAGTTTAGTTACTATTATGTTGTAGCACTATGGTATTGATAGATGAATATGACATTAAATAAATTATGTTGAGACTCAAAAATGCTCATGAGATGATTTTGGGGACAATCGGTTAATTTCTCAAAGACCCAGGAAGGGACTGTACCGTATTACCTTTGGACCGCCCATAGTATTTAGGGTTTAACCTTTTCGTATGATATCCGATTTTTATGAATTTTATATCATCAAAAAGATGAGACTGAGACCTACAACTTTCATGCTGAACATTTTTCCAAAATCGGATCAAAACTGGGTCAAAAACGTAAGTTAAGTTATGGATGAATAGTGATTTCGGGTCTACATGGAAGATTCTCAAACTTCCACAAACTTTTAAATATCAATTGAGTCCACTATAAAAAGGAACTACTATTCACTATTTTCCCAAAAATTATAAACTAAAATGAAGAAAAAAAATAAAGGGAAGCGGAAGGAAAGAAAAGAAGAGGAGAAGAAGAAGAAGAAAAAGAAAAAGAAAAGAGAGATGAGAAAGAAATAAAGAAGGAGTGGGAAGCAAGCAAGCTTTGCACAAAGGAGGGCATGGAGAATGAAGAAATCAAAGAGTAGAAAGGTAAAATCCATTTTACCCAATCTTGAAATATTTAAATTTTGATAGTATAATGGTAAAATAAAGAAGGGGATGGGGATGATGGTAGATTCATTTTAATGACAAAGGTATAGGAAAATTAATCCTGAAGCTAAACACCCAAATTTGGTGGATTTAAAGTTTGGATAAAATTATGGATTTTGAAGTTTAATAAGTGGTTAATGATGATAGAATAGGGGTGTTGGATGATAACTAAGTGTAAATGATCGAGTTGTGATGATAATTGAGATAAGAATTGTGAGATTAAACTTATGGATTAAAGTTATTAATTTTGGGGATTAAATATTTTATGAGGTATTTGAATGGATTAAAGTTGGATATTGATGAATGATTGATTTGAATTATGAAGTATTGTATGTTATATGATGTTTGGAATAATGAATTTGGTATAGGTTTGATTGAGAAAGTGTGAGATTGAATTTGGGGAGGCATGAATTCAGTGGAAGCAGGTTCTGCTCCTGGGTAACGCTGGCACGTCGTAAAACGCAGCCTGCAAGACAGAAAAGAAAAATAAATCTAGCATCAACGCGTCGCGACGCGACGACCAAAAAATTGGAAAAATTTTAAAAAATGCAACGCGAGACCAAAACCTCACCAAATCAGTTCTAAACCCCCAGTTCCACCCTAGCACGTTAGAACCCACCCTTATGGTCTCATATTAGTTAGAAAACATATTCTGTATCGAATTATAACTATCATAAGCCTTATGGATAAATCTTTAAGTATTAAAAGTATCAGGGTTATTTTACCATGTTGATTCTAATTAAGTTTCGATCATAGGTTATCCTTAGGAACCACATTCTCCTTCGATTTAGGATCTAGTGCCAACTAAACTCAAACACAGTGAGTGTACACTTTTCCTTTAAACTGATTTTCAATTCGTTATCATTGTTTCAGACTTATATTTTCACGTTTTAAGGCTTAGAAGAAATTATTTACAGCTACTTTATATACAGTTATGTTTTGAGATAGAAAAGATTTTTATAAATCATTGTTTACAGATTTCAGATTTAAAGTATGATTTTTATATTTTCCGGGCGTGAGTAAAAACTCACCCGAGTATGTAACTTAAGATACAGTTGGAATTGACGGATACAGATGACATGTGCACATGTAGAGCCATGATGACGACATAGGTTCATGTACCTAGACTCTAGTTGTGGCTACACCTAGTTGGGCCATTTTTCTAGGCGTAGAGCCCACGTTCAGTTGAGTCGTTGTCCTGGGCAAGGAGCACCACCAGATTCACACACCCAGTTGAGTCGTTATCCTATGTGTAGAGAGATTACTAGTTCCTGGTTGATATTCGCAGATACGTCCAGTTGAGTCGGTTTCCTGGACGTACAGCAGTTTTCAGACTTTCAGTACACAATTTTTAGATCTTCAGTACCTAGTTTTCAAAAATCTGATTTTAGTAAACAGTTTTCAGAAATTAGATTTTGAAAAAAAATTTTAGTTTTCAGTTAAAGTTTTCAGAAATAGATTTAGAAAAAGAAAGTTGTCAAATCCAGCAGTTTTATAAGAAATTCATAATTTTAAAACATCAACCAGTTTTCTTATAAAAATATTTTATGATATTTCGGTTTTAAAAACCAAATGTTTTAATAATAGTTTTCCATTTTTAGTCTACTCACTTAGATCGTACAACGATCTAACCCCCACCCCAATCTTTGTTTCTCGCAGGTCTCCCGGAGGATGAGCTCGAGAGGACGGATACTGATGCGGTTACTAGGGTTGGAGTCCACCAGCATAGAGTCAAATAACATGAAAGTCCAGTCAGAGTCAAATAAAGTTGCATGTATACACTAGTAAAGTATAAGTCATTTTGAGTGTCTAATAGTGTTTGTAAAGAAAAAATCTTTTGAATATACAATTATAAGAAACAAAAGTATATTATACTGATAAGTTGGGTTATGGTTCCCATGCATGGCATTACATTTTTAATTAGCTTATAATACAGTCATGAATTCAGAGGCTAATGGGGTTAGTACTTCTATCCCCTGCCGGTAACATCTCATAGACTTGGGGATGTTACATTATAGAAAGAGTAATAGAGTTTAGAAGATATCACCTAGTTATTGTGGAATTGACAGTTACAATTACAACTAAATATTAGAGATTAAGGTCCAGGCTTACTTTGCGCTTTTTCCACGATCATTCTTTACGTCTAGTAAAGACTTAAACGCCCTCTATGGGTCGGGGATAGGCTTCCCATCTAACTTTCTTATAAATTGGTAAACAAGGTCTTCTAAAGTCAGATTCCCAAGACTGTAATGCTGTTTTTCTTTTTGCAATTGTGTGTATAATCTGTGAATTTTATGATAAACATATCCACTAGGATGTGTCTCAAGAGTAGATGATATATCATCAAAAGGCTCCTTACTCAGTTGATCTCTAATGAATTGAATTTTATCTTCGCGATTATCAAACATCATTCCTAAAGAACGACAATGAGTGTTTCATGTACAACGTGCACACTTATAACAAACACCTAATTGTTTAGCTCTTTATTTTTTTGAATAGGTGTTTTTCCCTGAACCAGACATGTAAGGAATGAAGGAGTCGGGTGACTCACCTACCAAGTGAACTCTTGCTTCAATTACCTAACGAATATCACAAGGGATACCATGAATCATAAGAAGCCTCGTTTTTTTATGCGTGCTTTGTAAATTTTTGTCAGAGTATTTTGGGGAAGAGAAGGAAAATGTTTGTGGAGGTTTGCGAGAGTTTCTTCCATACTTTGGTTTGTAGGGTATCAATAATTTTAGGGAATTGAAATAACCAACTTTGAGTCATAGAGTACCGTTATCCGCTGCATTACCAGGGTATGAGATAGTAATAAAAAAACAAAAATTCTGCAAAACTAAGAGAAATGAAAATTAGAGAAATATTGACATAAAATAAAAGAAACTATATCCATCAAGGTATACTGGTTTGATAGGAAAAAGGTTTCTTTAAATTTTGACCACTCTAAAAAGGTTTTCAGACTTTGTCCATTACTTTAAATTCATCGTCATCCCAAGGATTCTCAATGTCAATTGCCCCATATGGATAAACATGTTTCACAATAAATGGGCCACTCCATTTGGATTTTAATTTTCCAGGAAATAAATGAAGACAAGAATTATAAAGCAAAACCTTTTGACCAATTTCAAATATTTTTCGTGAAATTCGACTATCATTAAAGACCTTAGTTTCAACTTTAAGAATTTTTATGTTCTCATATGAATCATTCATTAACTCATCAAGTTAATTTAATTGCAATTTACATTCATGCCAGCGTTTTCAAGGTTTGAATTGAATGCTTTAATAGCCCAAAATGCTTTATGCTCAAGTTTTACATGCAAATAACAAGGTATCTATAAACTAGACGATAGGGGGACATTCCCAAAGATGTTTTGAAAGCTGTTCAATATGCCCACAGTGCATCAGTTAGTCAAAGAGAACAATCTTTGCGATTTGGGTTAACTATTTTTTCTAAAATTTGTTTAATTTCCCTATTCGCTAATTCAACTTGTCTGTTTGTCTGGGGGTGATAGGAGGCGGAAAATTTGTCTGTGATTCCATACTTTTCATTAAGGACTCAAAGGGTCTATTACAAAAGTGTTTACCTCCATCACTTATGATGGCTCGAGAAATTCCAAATCGAATTAGCATATTTTCCTTTAAAAATTTGATCACAATTGTGTGATCATTGTTCCGACAAGGAATTGCCTCATATAAAAATCCAAATGATAGTGGAAATGAGCCCATGAAATCTATCCCCCAACAATCAAAGATTTCGTTGACAATGATGAGATTTAAAGGCATCATATTTCTTTTTGGAATAGATCCCAACTTTTGGCAGTTTTCGCAAGTTTTACAGAAAGTGTGTGTATCTTTAAAAATCATGGGCCAATAAATCCACACTGTAAGATTTTTACAACGGTTTTCTTTGATGAGAAATGAACTCCACATGCTTTTGAATGACTAAACTGAATTACACCACTTATTTCATTGTCAGGTATGCAATGTCAGAAAATCTGATCAGGGCAATATTTAAATAGATATAGATCATCCCCATAGATGGGAGTGGTGGGAATCTGATAATAACTCGAGTAACCATCAAGAAAATAATAGTATGAATGTCCAGCTACTCTTTCTAAAATTTGATCAAGAAATGGTAAAGGAAAATGATCTTTTCTAGTTGCGTCATTTAGTTTTCTATAATCAATGCACATGCGCCAACTAGATGAAATGCGAGTTGGGATTAATTCTCCTTTATCATTTCTTACAACAGTAATTCCAGACTTTTTTGATACAACCTGTGTAGGACTTACCCACTTACCATCAGAGATAGGATAGATAATGCCTGAATCAAGAAGTTTAAGGACTTCTATTTTTACTACTTCTTTCATATGAGGGTTTAATCTTTTTTGGGGTTGACAATATGTCCTAGCATTATCATCTAAATTTATTCATTGTGTTCAGATTAATGGATTAATACCTTTTATGTCTTTTAAAGTCCGTCTAATTGCCAATTTATGATCTTTTAACACTTTTAAAGTTTACATTGTTGATCGCTTGTGAGAAAAGAAGAAATTATCACATGGTAAGCTTGATTATCTTCCAGAAATGCATATTTCAGTCGTTCAGGCAAAGCTTTTAACTCCAAATTGGATGCTTTTTCGGGTTTTTCTTCTTCCAGTGTTCTCAGTTCTTCCAAATTTTGAATATTTTCACTGTCTTTCAGTACTTGTGTAGAATCAAGTAGAACTTCATCAGCAATATCCAAATTTATTTGCGGACTTGACTCAACAAAATTAGCAGTAAAAAATTCCATGGAATCTCATCCACAATAGGTTCAATTGATTTTAAGCTTTCGTTTTCATTATCTTCATCATATGATTGTTTGCACATGTTAAAAATATTTAGTTTTAATGTCATGTTGCCAAAAGAAAGATTCATGATTCCTTTCATGCAATTAATTAAAGCGTTAGTTGTTGCTAAAAATAGGCGACCAAGTATTACAGGAATTGGCTTATAACTATATGCCACAGGTTATGTTTCTAAAACAATAAAATCCACAAGATATACAAATTTATCGATTTACAATAACACATCTTCCACAATTCCTTTTGGTACCTTAACTGATCTATCGGCAAGTAAAAGAGTAGTTGAGGTTGGTTTCATTTCACCGATATTAAGTTGTTGGTAAACCGAAAATGGAAGTAAATTTACACTAGCTCCAATTGTTGGCGACTTGGTTGCATAAATGGATTTTGATGACATCAACGCAAATGAAAACTTCGACGTACAATCACGAAGCATTACAAAAAGTGTCGAAGCATATGGGGTGAAGAGCGAGAAGACTAGCGGCAAATCGAAGATAATGATTAAGAGATAAATTTTATTATAAGTGAGTTTACTCAAGTGATCTAAAGCTCTTAGGAATCATACATTTTGCATCACTTGCATTTAAAATGGCTTAGAATGCCAAAAGAATCATTTGCATTTTATTTGCACCAAAATGAACTTCATGCAAGTGCATCGGTAAATGATCTTCTAAAAACTATCAAATGGTTGCATTAAACTTCAAATGATATACCATTAGATAGATATGTGTCTCTAGTTTGCTACGGTTCAAATGGAACACAATTTCGATGTATAGAACTTTTTCTAGAGCCATTTTACTACAACATGTTCAGATGTGCGTTTTCTGCATACATGTCACATTAGAAAAATTCCATAAAATACATATTAATGCAGCCCCGAGCCGAATAATCAAGTGGCCTCGACGGAATGAAATCCAGCCCCGAGCCGAATAATCATTGGGACTTGCTCAGAAGGGAAGTGAATCAACCTTTTGAAGCCCTACTGAATCTGGCGCGAGCGTCCCCTTGCCAGATCAGTAAAAAACAAAAACAACATTTTGAAAAATAAAATTTTAAAAACTGGGGGTGACTTAACACTTATCCCAAAGTAAAATATTAAAGTGTAAACAACAACATGGATTTCTTTAAACAGCTCATGTTCGAGGTTTCCAAAACATAATTCTGAATCTTTCAATAGAGTCTCGGCGAACCAAGATTTGGATCAATAGCGTTTAGAATGGTAAGGGCACATCCCCTATACTTCAGGTCACCATGGAGCCTGTGTACTGTTGACGGCTCCTCCTTACAATGCTGGAGCAAGCATACGCTACGGGAGCACAATCCCTCCACGTGCTATACTTCTCTCGGATCCGAATGATCAAAGAAATAGGGATCAAAGAGTGTCTGAAATATTAGGGCATATTCCTTCTTATGTTCGGTAACACTGGAGCAAGCAAACACCACGGGGGTATGATCCCTCCTCGTGCTATGCTTCTCTCGGATCCGAACGATCAAAGAAATAGGGATCAAAGAGTGTCTGAAATATTAAGGGCATATTCCTCCTTATATTCGGTAACACTGGAGCAAGTAAACGCCACGGGGGTATGATCCATCCCCTTATATGCTTCTCTTCGGATCCGTTGGGCAGGCTAAATATACGGGAACACATTCCCGCAGTCGTATTCACCGGTCTAGCCTAGTCGATCGTCTCGCTTTGGCACTCCCTCCCTATGATTGTTATTTCAAGTTATCCCTCTTAAGTGCAAGTCATAGGGTAGTTATGCTCCAGTTTTGGGATTTTGATGCCATCATGAAGAGTCCACGTGCTTCCTCATGCATTCGTCCTTTGACATAATCCTGATCCTTAAAAAATAAATGAGTCAGGTCAGAGAACTTCTGCCAGTGGTGTTGATGATAGCATTTGTGATTGGCGGGCCATGGGTTTTGCCTTTTCTTCAGGTCATCCCTCTACATCGAGTATATGCCCGGAATTTTTGAATACATCTTTCGAATCTATTTAAAAGAGTCGGGTGAAAATTTTCTTTATTGGAAAGAGAAAGTTATATTCATATTCGGGGACCTACTACCCTTCTTACAACTCTCTGCGGGACATTTCGAGAGAGGCTTTACATTGAGCTCCTAACCCTTTTCGGGTTGCTGCAAAAAGGTATAGTCTATTGAAAGTATTTTCTTAACATCTCGGCATTCCAAGGTTTCTTTAATCGTGTTCCGTCCAGCTGTTCTAAAATGTAGACTCTCGACTTCACCACTTATACTATTTTGTAGGGCCCTTCCCACTTGGTGCCTAACGAGCCTTCCTCCGGCCTTCGGGTGTTCAGGGTGACCTTTCTCAGTACCAGGTCATCGGGAAGAAAGGTACGGGTCCGAACTTTTTTGTTGTAGAAGCGAGCTATTCTTTGTTGATAGATTGCTGTCTTCATAGCCGATATTTTCCTTTGTTCTTCGATCAGGTCGAGGAGACTTCTGATAAGTTCTTCATTTCCCTCCTCCTCAAAATGACGGACCCTGTGGGTAGTTATTCCGATCTCTGCTAGAATAACTGCTTCACATCCGTATGATAAGGAAAATGGAGTTTCCCTTGTGGAATCTTTATAGGTTATCCGGTGTGCCCACAACACTTCCGGTAATTCCTCGACCCATAAGCTCTTGCAACATCCGAGCCGAGCTTTAAGATTTGTTTTAATGGTTTTGTTTGTCGCCTTAACCTACCCGTTTTACTTGGGCTTGTGAGGTGAATCTTAAGGCGATCTGAAGGTCTTCACATAGCTTCCTGAAGCGCCTTTGCTATCGAACTGTTTTCCATTATCAATAATGACGGCCCGAAGGATTCCCAACCTGCAGATAATATTTTTCTTCAAAAACTCTGTAGCCTTCTTCTCTGTCATGGTCAATATAATTGTTCAAATACCCATTCCGTGCCAAGTCTTCCATTTGCTCATGTAAGTCTTTGCACTCGTCCGTCGTGTGTCCCTTCAAGTTGTGATGTATGCAATAGGATTTTTTATTCCTCTTATCTGGGGGGAATCTCCTGAGGTCAGGCTCTATCAAGAGGCCTTTTCTCTGGATCTCCGTGACGATTTGCCCCAGTGATTTTTTTAGAGGAATGTATGCTTCTTCTCTGACCACATGGTTCACTTGGGTCGGGGTCCCTTTTTCCCGATCATTCGAGATATTGGCTTGAATTCCCTTCCTTGGGGGGGTGGTTTTTTGAACTCTCTGTCTGGCCTGCGAAGAGCTTCTACCCTCATCGTCCTTTCTCTGATGGTTGTCCCCTTCTGGGAGCTTTTCTCCTCGTTCTCCAATGAAACGAACTTCCTGGCTATTTCCAGAGCGGTGGCATAGTCTGGTGTATCCTGGATCCTCAAGTGGGTCCACAGTTTTCCGACCTTTAAGGCTCCATTCAAACTTTCCAAGGCCTCGAGCGACTCGTATCCTCCGACCTCGAGCACCATAGTATGGTACCGCTCGATGAAAGATTTTTAGGGGCTCATCGTCCCCTTGCTTCATGAGCCTTAATTCTCTAATTGTCTTCTTCGGGATGCAGGCCCCTTTGAAATGCCGAACAAACGACTTTATGAGTTGTGTGAAGCTTCCGATGCTCCCTGGGGCTAGACTCTTGAACCACAGAATGGCTGATCCCCCTAAGGTTAGGGGGAACACTTTGCACACGGCATCCCCTACTACTCCTTGGACTTCCATCAATAGGACAAAACTTTCAATGTGGGATTTCGGATCAGTATGGACTTTGTAGGGTGTCATGGACAGCATGTTGAATCGTCTTGGAAATTTTACCGACCTTATTTCTTCTGTGAGGGGAGATTCCTCCTTACTGTCCCGGGCATCTCCTGCGTCGGTCTTGAGGTTCACTCCCCACTTAGCTATCACTTTCCTTACCCAAGATCTTATATTGCTATCTGTGCTACCATGCCGCCTCCTGTGGCCTTCTTCATGTCTATTTTCCCGAGTGTGGCGTGTTAGGTTTGTTTCTAGGTCCCAAGATCAAGCAAGACATGAAAACAATGTGTGAACACATCAACGAAGGTAGCAGAATACTCACATCGATTGGTTGTGAGACGCGGCAAGCAACAAAACTTGAAAAACCTCACTGCAATGGGCGTGAACTGCAGTGAATTAACTCACTATTTTGGGCGTGAAAGTGGTCATTCGTCAAGCTCCAAGCTTCGTCGAACGGATCCCGCCTCATGGGTGAACCTCCCTAACACCTTCGCAACTCTCATAAGTGTGCTAGCACTTGCATTTTTGCAACAGAAACCACGCATTGCTCCCCTTGAAGCTCATGGCAGTGAGCTGTGGTTGAGAAGAGAAAACAGCCCCTTGGGCGTGAGAAAGAGAAAGAATTTGGTGGAGTTGTGTAATGGTTGACTTGTAAAATGAATTACCAAAAATGCTTTATATAATTTTCCAAAAATAATAAGCATTTACCATTTAAAAATATCAAATAAAGTAAATGGTAATCAATTACACAACCACCAATCACTATTCCAAGAACACCCATCACTATTCAATGTCACTTTATTAAAGTGACTTGATGTGTGTCTATCAATCAATCAACTCAATCACATCAATCAATCACATCACTCAAAGTGACTTTTGATTTGACGTTTGATGTGACGAATGATTTGACGCTTGATGTGACTTGCGTTGCCACACTCGTATTCGAAATATGAATGAGCTCGCAATCACACTCGGGCTCGGGTTCATTAATTCCAAATTAATGAATTTTCTGTCGCGTCGTAATTTAATGATTACGCCTAGCGAATTCACTGTTCACGTCGCTAACGAATTAATTCTAAATTAATTCGTTCGCCCGAATTAAAATCTGATTTTAATTTCGCGTCGAAATCTAATTTCGTTTAATATATCGAATATATTAATTTACCGATTAATTCCAAATTAATCGTTATCTCTCTTTAGACGATATTTTATCCTAGATAAATTATCTCCGTAATTAATCCTAGATTAATTTTCTATCTCTTCTATATAATCTCAGATTAATTATGAGTGCGAGTTATGCGTCATCGGTGCATTATCGGGAAGCGACCCATGAGATCCCCGGATAAGCTGGCAGTAAATACGGTCGTCGGAGTATCCGAATCACGTACGTACCAAGTACTACGTTCTACCGATTTACGAGACAAGGTCGGCTTCTAGCAAAGCACCAAGTTTACCCAATTCTCCGGACATATCCATATAGAATATACAAGGATCTATATCAAGCGTAGTATACCAAGTATTGTGTATATCGGCCCAGTATCGGATAGTCACGTGCTAGGGCTGGGGCTGGATAAGTGTCTGCCCCGTCCGACGCACATGTCGGATGTCTGGTAACTAGTCTCTATAATCGGATATACATGACCTTGTCATAATATCCCGATGGCCGGCCAGCACTTAAGAGCACTAATACCGTATCCTACGTGACATCATCTCCAGTATGACTGAAGTGATACTTCGTCTTGACATCATACCCAATACTCTACGATTCTCAATATACCCAAAATCGGCGTACCAGAACCGGTTAAAGCCCCTGAAGACCTCAATCAAAGTATATTGATTGTCGTAAGCATTAGCGGTGCAAGTCTCAGGTTAAGACCATACACACCTACCCTGATGTCGGACTCCCATAGACACATAGTCACAATACCAATGGGATTCCGAGGGGTCTATCCAGAGCGAAGCTGTTTCCCGTACCGTCGGTGAAACACAACCTCCTACCGCATTTGCATAAGTATCCAATACTTAAATATATGAGAACTATACCGTTGTGCCCTCACAACGCGCACAAGTGCGATACTAGTCTTTTACGTATTTATCGATGTCCAATCTCGATAATACTCTGACTAGGGATATTTAATGATTTATCCTTCGTTGATTGATACTGTCTCATATCATTCTCAATCAAGGAACAAATCATAAGGACCTCTCATCATTTATATATCTTGGTGATCTAATCACAAACGATAAGAGTGCAATCTCCTTTGTCACATAGTTAATTTGTACAACAACACAATGATCTGTACAAATAGTGACGCTATGGGTCATAATTGTCCAACAATCTCCCACTTGGCCTATAGCCAGTCACTCGAGTGCCTAACACCCGAACTATGTACGGTTGGCTCAAATTGCTGAGAAAAGCTTTCGTCAGCGGATTTTTATGATTATCGTCTGACGCGATTTATACGATCATCACATCGCCATGATGTATTATCCGAACGAATCAGATGATTTGTCGAAGTATGTTTCTGGATCGTTGATGAGACCATTAATTCTTTAGCCTGTGCTGACGCCTAGCTCAGCTGCTAACAGAACTATATCTAATCTAATTAGATTTATTATTGACCCAGATGGCTTCTATTGCTGCCTCAGCTGCTGCAATTAATCTGTATTTGTTGTTTATTTGGTAACAGTATCTTGCTTGAAAGATTTCCAACTTACTGTACCGTTATTCAAACTGTATAGTACCTTTTGCGACTTTCAGTCGTTTTATCGGTTTGGAAACTTGCAGTAGTGATCCCAGTCACTTCAAGTTCTCCTTCTCCACAGATTAAGACAGCATCCTTATATCTCTAAGATTCTAACGGATGTTCTTAACATCAATCCAGTGACTATCACTCGGATTGGCCTGATTGTGAATCCATATGCTCAAAGCGTATGAGACACCAGGTCATGTACATTTTTCAATGTACAAGTCCTCGCAGAGTTTTAACAACTTAATCTATCTCAATAGATCTTTATTCCTAGAATAAAGGTTGTTACTCCCAAGAATTCTACGGAGAATTTTCTCGAAAGCCAAGCTTTCACCGATTATTTTATATGGGAATTTCATTTCCAAGAAATGAATATGTTATCATTATTTTATTAAAGGACATTTATTGTCAGTGCACTCCCACTAACCTCCTTATATACACAAGAATCATTCTCGTTTTGAATTGAATCATAAACCATTATGATTACATCAAAACGATGATTCCAAGAACCTAATGCTTGCTTCAATCCAAACATGGATCGAATAACCTGCAAACCTTGTTTACTGGTTTTAGTACGATAAAATCGTCAGGATGTTATAAACATCCTCCAAAGGGTTTCCGTTTAAGGAAAGCGATTTTGATCTTTAACTGACACATTTCATAAATGAAACGTACAGTTACTGCAAGCATTTTCCAAATGGATTTGCCGTGGCAACAGGTAAAAGGTTGAACCGTAATCAACACAATGTTGATAACGATACCTTTCCGCTACAAGCCTAGCTTAGTACGTTGGTATGTTGCCATCCATGTATGTCTTCCTTGAAGACTTATATAGTACTATAGGCACAATGCCTTATGGTACATCAACTAGTGTCCAAACATAGTTGTTATACATGGAATCCACTTTGGACTCATGGCACTTTGCCATAACGGAAGTCGATACCTTGTATCACCCCTTATTACGTAGTCGGTTGATATACCTCAACAAGATTGACATCTTTATGAGGTGAGATCAGAAACCCATACCCCAGGTTGTTTTCTGATTCTCTCCGATCTACGCGTTTCTTGTGTATACGAAGATTAATGGTATAGTTTCACCATTGATGAACTATTTATGTTCCATTAAGGACTTTATGCCAGAAACAGTATTACTCCGATTTTCATCGAGTTATACCATCCTCCCACTTACCACTGCATATCGGTAATCCTCTAAGGAAGACCGCATGGCGAGCAACAATTACAATTGTTCCCTAGTGAGATGTATAAGTACTATACTTATGGTTTTCCCTAGGATAACCTATATTTGGCACTTATCCGATTTGGGTTCTAGTTTGGTATCATCCAAACATAAGCCTAGCATACCCAAATCTACAAGAGTGTGAAACCCAGTTTCTTTCCCGTTCATATCTAATATGAAGTCTGTCAAACAGAATTTACATGGAACCTTATTCAAAATAAGTTTTGCATTGTTTATGCTTATCTTTGAAGGAAAAGGTAGCTCATAGCGACTCATGATTAACCTTATCATGTCCAACAAAATTCGGTTTCTCCATACAGACACACCGTCAAACTGACGTGTTCTAGGAGGAGTCCTCATTTGAAAGATACTATACTCTTTCAAGTATATATCAAACTTATTGCTTAAGTATTTTCCATTACGGTCTTACCGTGACGGTCTAATACTTTAGCCGATCTGTTTGTCTATTTCGTGTCGAAACTCTAAAAGTTTCCGATTTGTGTTCTTTAAAAGAAACACATAACCATAACGTGATGCCATATCCGTTAAGGTCACGAAACATTCATATCCACATCTAGCCCAGCTAGATATGGGTCCACTTACTTCACTATGAATAGGGCTATCAGATCTGTGGCACTCGCACTTTACCAAGTAAATATTGTTTTAGGTACCTTACCTAATAAACTAGATTCGTAGACATTATTTGATCAGTCAACAGTCCTAGTACCCACTCTTCAAAAGTGTGGATATACGACTCTTGTTTAATTGTGTCCCAGACAACAATGCCACAATTAGTTTCATCTGATCAGATCAGTATGAGCTATTAGTTTGTCATATTATATGTTCGAGATTTTATTTATATTCAAAATATAAATACTATTATTCACATCTAATGTGTTTATCTCAATGTCATCTTTATATAATGAAACACTTTAGTGTTCTAGAATATAAAGGTTTATCCATACGGGATTAAACACTGATACAGAGATAATGTCTCTAGTCAAACTAGTTACATTATAACAGTTCCTAATTTAAGTACATATCCAAAGGACAGTTCCTAAACTTAGGTATCTACGGTCGAAACAGCGACTTTCGTCCCGTTTTCGATTCGCAGAGAAATCTCGGCTTGAAGTCAGTATCCTGCTCGAAGCAGATTCTGAACATCAATACATATATTTTATCTACCACACTAAGTATTTAAAATCTAATTTCAATACTAGTAGTGAACATAACTTTGACAAACATTTTTAAAGTCAGAGCCTTGCTCTTTCTTTAATTCCTTCGTGTCTGCCATATCCAAACGGTAGTCACTTTGGGATATGTTCATTATCCTTTTCAATATTTTACAAACCTTTGGCTAAGCCTTGGGTTTTAGAATATTGAAATGATGTGCACCTTGTGCAATATGCCCAATTGCAAGAATTACATATTGCAATTTTAATACCTTTTAAATCTAAAGATAGATTTATGACAAGTATATTAAATTAAGTACTAAAGTCATCATCACATGAATCTTCCAAAGATTTTATGCTCTACTATTTGCTTAATTTTGGGCTTTGGTATAATAAGTTATTTTATCAAATAAAGTAACCTATTATTTATTCCCAATTGAAAATTTAATCATTTAAAACATTTAATCCAAGGATTATATATTTTAAATATTCAAATTTTCAATTCTTTCTTGATTTAAATAGTCCAACTATTTAATCAATTTATTATAGGTACTATTTATTATAATGATTACAATAATCCAATTATTTAATCAACTATAATATTAATTCAATTATATTGATTACTATAATCCAATTATAAAATCAACTATTTATTGAATTTATTTGAATATAGTCAAACTATATTATTTAAAAACAACATTAAATATTAGTCCAACTAATACTTTTAATTATTTGACGAGTGATATTTGTTTGAGCGCGTATGGCGAGTAATTGAACGAATATTGCAAATTCAATTCTTGCCTCCCACTATTTTTCGTCGAGCCTCTAACCCTCTGTTGAGTACTCGGGAAACCGTGTTTCCTAGTGGGCTAGGATCCCGTTAAAATATCACACAATCTTGACTTTGGACAACAAATTGTATGATAGTTAACTAGGTAGATCTTGAAGATCAATTGGATCTCATCCAACTCCTAGATCCAGTAGGTGGACATCCAAATCCGAAACATATATCTTATATATGCCTATATATCGAATATATACCCTAACCTTTTTCCTCTGAATCAACTAGGCCTTGGCTTTGGCACAACAAACCTTAGTGATCCCAGTCAAGCGTGGACCCATTGACCATGGAAGCTTCGTAATCAATGTCGATGGACAAGAAGTGGTCTTGACTTTGGCCAACAAACCACAACTTGGACATGACACCAATATGGAACAAAGCCTCGTGATTCAAACACATCTTCGACGGACAAGGGCTTGACTTTGGCCAACAACCCATGCCAATCTAGGATCTTGAGTAAGAATCACTCAATGGAAGGAAAAGACGCATGATATTTGATGAGGGCTTTTCACGTGCAAATTGGCTACCAATTTATTATCTTTGTTAAGGTCACATCATCATACACCCTTAAACATGCATTCTAAATACATAATAAAGCGCATATGAAAATAAATAATAATGATATGCGGATGGATACTTAACACATTGATCCTAGATCAAATCTCTCCCTTTCTCTCTCAAACTAACACTTGTATTACTTCTACCCGTTACACTACACTTCTAAAGAAACCTCATTTACATTGAGGGGAATAGGTGAGAAGAGAATACAAAGAGACTAGAGGTGATAAGGCTGGACACGCAGGTCCAATTTAATAAATCGAATTTATTACAACAATTTCCAAAATTGCCCCACCTGACTAATATCCATCCGATATACATTATTCATTCATCACAACCACGTCTTTACACACAAGCATGCTATCAATCAATCTAATCAAATTAATTAATCTGATAATTATGTGATCATCCAATGTTCAAACAACGATTTGATTTTGTTCGAGTCAAACTCGGTTTGCGAATAAGTGCTCAAAGTACAAATTCTCGAATTAAATTAAACTACGTCATTAAATCCAATTTAATAAGCATTCAATTCTAATTCGTTATTTAACTCCAAATTAAATATCAAACTTTTCTAATAAACCTTTTAACGACTTAAATTCCAAATTTAATCGTAACGCGTCTCAAAGACCGATCAACGTCCAACGTCAATTCAATTAAAGTCTAATGGGCTTTTAATTGATTTCATAAGGGGTGGACTTTTGGTCAACTCGGGTTAATCCGAATAACCAAAATCCAATCCGGGATTTACCCCATAAGCCATAAATCAATTTTGGCCCATTAGGCCCAATTAAACTTTAAAGGTTCATTAAGTCGCAATTGGGCTTAACGGAAATGGTTTTGGGCCCAATTGGATCCAATCCATTTGGCCTAAACCCAACTTGATAAAATCAAGCCCGATAAGTCCAATTACAACATTAGAAGCCCAAATCCAATTTAAGGCCTAAATAACTATATCACATGAATTCAATTCCGCAATTTAATTACCTAAAGTGCATTACATGATTAATCAACTAAATCAATACTTCCAAAACACCAAATTAGTCCAATTAATCATGCTCATTATCATTATCACATGTCCAACACATAAATGAAAAAATCAAACCCATTACATGCTTTAAAGCTCTCGGCCAAATGAGGGATTTTGTGTCCGATTTGGTTTCAATCCAATCAAACCCACAATCTACATTAAATCAACATCCTTAATGATTTCATTCACATCCAATGTCCTAAAATCAAAATGTACCAAGACATTAGGGCATAATTACATTCGGCCAAGGTGATGACTCTTGGGGATTTTATGTTCAATTCAAAATCCAATCCAATTAGTTTCAAATTAACATTATCCTTAATGATTCCAACTCATCAAACGAATCAAAATCAAAAATTCCAAGAACCCAAAATCAATACACATTCGGCCAAGATGAAAAATTTGGGCAAAATTGATCCAATCAAATTTTGTTGAAATTGATCAAATCAATCTTCAATATAACATATATTAAGCATGCTCAAACATCCAATTTCATTAAATCATGCTCAAATACAAAATACCCAATTTTAAGCCCTACATTTTCATGATTGAACCTATAGCTCTTGATGCCATTGTTAGGTTTGTTTCTAGGTCCCAAGATCAAGCAAGACATGAAAACAATGTGTGAACACATCAACGGAGGTAGCGGAATACTCACATCGATTGGTTGTGAGACGCGGCAAGCAACAAAACTTGAAAAACCTCACTGCAATGGGCGTGAACTGTAGTGAATTAACTCACTGTTTTGGGCGTGAAAGTGGTCCTTCGTCAAGCTCCAAGCTTCGTCGAACGGATCCCGCCTCATGGGTGAACCTCCCTAACACCTTCGCAACTCTCGTAAGTGTGCTAGCACTTGCGTTTTTGCAACAGAAACCACTCATTGCTCCCCTTGAAGCTCACGGCAGTGAGCTGTGTTGGAGAAGAGAAAACAGCCCCTTGGGCGTGAGAAAGAGAAAGAATTGGTGGAGTTGTGTAATGGTTGACTTGTAAAATGAATTACCAAAAATGCTTTATATAATTTTCCAAAAATAATAAGCATTTACCATTTAAAAATATCAAATAAAGTAAATGGTAATCAATTACACAATCACCAATCACTATTCCAACAACACCCATCACTATTCAATGTCACTTTATTAAAGTGACTTGATGTGTGTCTATCAATCAATCAACTCAATCACATCAATCAATCACATCACTCAAAGTGACTTTTGATTTGACGTTTGATGTGACGAATGATTTGACGCTTGATGTGACTTGCGTTGCCGCACTCGTATTCGAAATACGAATGCGCTCGCAATCACACTCGGGCTCGGGTTCGTTAATTCCAAATTAACGAATTTTCCGTCGCGTCGTAATTTAATGATTACGCCTAACGAATTCACTATTCACGTCGCTATCGAATTAATTCTAAATTAATTCGTTCGCCCGTATTAAAATCTGATTTTAATTTCGCGTCGAAATCTAATTTCATTTAATATATCGAATATATTAATTTACCGATTAATTCCAAATTAATCGTTATCTCTCTTTAGACGATATTTTATCCTAGATAAAATATCTCCGTAATTAATCCTAGATTAATTTTCTATCTCTTCTATATAATCTCAGATTAATTATGAGTGCGAGTTATGCGTCATCGGTGCATTATCAGGAAGCAACCAATGAGATCCCCGGATAAGCTGGCAGTAAATACAGTCGTCGGAGTATCCGAATCACGTACGTACCAAGTACTACGTTCTACCGATTTACGAGACAAGGTCGGCTTCTAGCAAAACACCAAGTCTACCCAATTCTCCGGACATATCCATATAGAATATACAAGGATCTATATCAAGCGTAGTATACCAAGTATTGTGTATATCGGCCCAGTATCGGATAGTCACGTGCTAGGGCTGGGGCTGGATAAGTGTCTGCCCCGTCCGAAGCACATGTCGGATGTCTGGTAACTAGTCTCTATAATTGGATATACATGACCTTGTCATAATATCCCGATGGCCGGCCAGCACTTAAGAGCACTAATACCGTATCCTACGTGACATCATCTCCAGTATGACTGAAGTGATACTTCCGTCTTGACATCATACCCAATACTCTACGATTCTCAATATACCCAAAATCGGGGTACCAGAACCGGTTAAAGCCCCTGACGACCTCAATCAAAGTATATTGATTGTCGTAAGCATTAACGGTGCAAGTCCCAGGTTAAGACCATACACACCTACCCTGATGTCGGACTCCCATAGACACATAGTCACAATACCAATGGGATTCCGAGGGGTCTATCCAGAGCGAAGCTGTTTCCCATACCGTCGGTGAAACACAACCTCCTACCGCATTTGCATAAGTATCCAATACTTAAATATATGAGAACTATACCGTTGTGCCCTCACAACGCGCACAAGTGTGATACTAGTCTTTTACGTATTTATCGATGTCCAATCTCGATAATACTCTGACTAGGGATATTTAATGATTTATCCTTCGTTGATTGATACTGTCTCATATCATTCTCAATCAAGGAACAAATCATAAGGACCTCTCATCATTTATATATCTTGGTGATCTAATCACAAACGATAAGAGTGCAATCTCCTTTGTCACATAGTTAATTTGTACAACAACACAATGATCTGTACAAATAGTGACGCTATGGGTCATAATTGTCCAACACGGCGTTCCTCATGACTTGAGATTTCCCGTTCAGTCTCACCATATTTCCTAACTCCCCTTCTGGTGTTGCGAGGGCTATCATAGGAGGAATCTGGAGACTATCTTCCCTATTCTTCTTCCCACGTGTCTTCTGTTTGTGAATCTTTTTCGACCACTATGGATTTTATCCCGTAGGGGCCTCTCTTCCTGGGCTCATCATCTTTACTCATGTCTACAACCCTTTTTCCTTCCGTTATTTCACCTCTTCTCCGACTGGTTCCGGCGTCAAGTCTTTCGTTGTTCATCCCTTCCATCCTCTCCAGTCGATCCATCACGGATTTTAGAAGGGCTTGATTTTCTTCCCTATCTCTCCTCATGTTTTCTTCCATCTTCTCCATCCAATCCGTAGCAGAACTCCCCGACCATCGGTGATTTCCGCCTTCTACCATTGTCTTATTACGTGAATTGCTTTTGTTGAAGCTCCCCACAGACGGCGCCAACTATTGACGGCTGATTTTGGTCTCAGGGTAATATGGGAATATTACTCCCGAGACAATCCTCCCTCAATAGTGAATTTATTCGGTTATGGGGGAACCAAAAGCAAATTTAGCAAAAGACAGATAAATGCACTAATCGACAAAGAGATTTAACGTGGTTTGGCGTACTTGATCCAACCTACGTCCACAGACACAAATTGAATGATATTTTTATTACTGAGATATGTTTCTCTGATATCCCTTGTGTTTACAAGTCTGATGATAATGATTCTGATGCCCCTTACACATACTTTCCCCTTTTATTTATATTAGTGAAGAAATCATATTCCTTTTCCTACAGGGATTCCTAACTGAATTCACTTCCCTTAGATTCCTTTTCTTTCAAGGATTCGTAGTTGAAAACTACCTTCACTTTCTTTATCCTATTAGGACACTGACTTATTAGTTCTACCCCATGAAAGTATGATAATTTTTCATCTTTATCCGTAGAAATGAGATTCTTTATCTTCTGGAGCACGCCTCGCCATATGCTCGGTCTTCATGAGATTGGTCATGATGGTCTGTTGAATTGAGAGTGCTGCCATCGATCTGATAATTGCCCGGTCATATGAACTCAAGTGCTCGGTTACCGATCATAAAGTGCTCGACCACTTACTGTTTGGCTCTTAGTGGTCAGATCGACATTAATGATCTTGACTAAGAAGGGAATTATCTTTTTACCTCTGCCGTACTGTTTAAATATCATAGGACTTGAACATACCGCCAATAAATAGAATAAACGAAAAACTTCTACTCGTACCTCCTTGGCGCAAGTACTTTCAATTATATAACCATTATACAAAAGAAAAATTCAAATCTTAAATATTTCAAGATTCGAATTTTGTACTTGTACATATCATATACGTAACTGTAGAAACTAATGGAACCTTAATTAAATGGATGAATAAGTTTTTCTAGAGCATATCCCCAAAAGTATTGAAACTAATTCGATAACATTCAATATCAAGCGAATCAAATCATATAAGATTTGATTTCTCCCACTTACCAATTCCATTACAATGGAATTGTAGGAGAATAATATTGAGTAAGAATCATATTCATTCAATAAACTTAGAACTAATTGCCATAAATTCATATGTTTGATCATATCAAACATCTTTGAACAATTCATATTCCCGAATACAATACTCCTTATATGGATAAAGATATGTGGTGTGATCTCATATCAGACCATCATTTACCATATAGAATAAACATCTAATACTTAAGTGATAAAATCTCATAAAATACTGTTTTTATGTTATTTACTTGACCAAATATTTTTCTTAATGTTTATCTATCCATCAATGACACTATTAGTCGTTTTAAAATATGTAACAACTGTTTATAAAGAAAAAATAACTATCCAATAGTCACAAGTTCTGATATCAAATGTCAAAATAATCATTCAATAATATTTTAAATAACTAGACATAAGATCTGGTATCCAATACCTATTGTTGTCATATTGTGAGAATCAATATTTTCTACACATAACTATACGCATCTCATTTCTTTAGCTTTATTATTTTTCTTTCAACTATTTACAACAATTGTAAATGATTGAAAAGCAAATAGTGTCGGATACGTGACCTCTAAATGTCACTAAAGCCAAGAAACGTCATTATTAGATAAACAAATACCTAATGGGGTTTTCTTAATGCCAGTAAAGAATCTCAAGACATGAACCAATTCATGTCAATCTTTACTGCATAAGAAACTATTCTCTCCAGAATGATTATATTATAGTCTATTCTAATCTAGAACCTATTCTAGAAATCTGCAACCATAAATAAAGTCAGAAAACATATATAAAATATTCATGCAGTGGATAAAAGTTTAATTCTATCCAAATAATAGAATAAGGAAAAAGACAATTTTCATAATATTACACATTTCATTAGTTATGAATTTTTAACCCAGCAGTGTCTCCCACTACTTTACGTAACACCGTAATCCCCAATGGAAAATGAGAATTCAATAATTAAATCGAATTTCATAACGGAAAGTGGACCCCATGAATATATTTTGACTCACAGCTTTGGCACGTTCTCGCCTACGTATATTCACGGGTAGACAACTTATTGTCAATCACACTCTGTGTGACTCCTGAATTTGGTCCTGGCCGTTTCTCGTTGTGACAACTTTGGCACATTCACATGAGGTGTATCAAGGCTTCAGTTGTCAATGACAAACTTAAGCTATCAATGTAGTCCTGACAGCTTTGGCACGTTTAGGATTTCCACTTTCACTTGAATTTATCTCTTATGAAATAAGTTCTACCGGAGTAAATGAACTACCTTCAGCCATAAATGCACAGCTTTGGCACGATACAGTTACAACATCAGGAAATCATTCGCATCCGTACTGACAAGGCGGACCAAGAAACAAGTAATTCTAATACTAGTTACTATAAAACCTTATTTGACGGGATTTTTCTAAAAGATGTAATTCACTTTATTTAATCAAATTAAATAAATACATGCATGAAAAAGTAAAGATTAATTAAATGTCAAATTTTAAGGCCTAATTATATCATGAGTTCAGAATCAGACTCGCTCTGATACCATTTTATTGGGGTTTATTAGGGCGGCATAGCGAAAGAAGCGCGAGTCGGGGGATATCGTAGTTTAAATTTTTTTTAACTTATGAATAAATTATTCAATATCCAATATTAATAATCTATTCATATTTCACCTAAAGATATTTATTCGATATCAAATAACTACATAAATAATATAGAAACATCACAAAACTTTTACGAAAATATTTTTCCGCAAAATATCATAAAACACGTTTCTGACCGAACCGACCGACCAATGCATATGGGGGCTGCTCAAGTCAGCCCCAATAGCACTTGGATAGTTCGTAGGCTGCTCGAACAGTGACCAACTCACTGTCTGGGCAGCTGTTATCCGGTAACACCGATTTTCGCTATTTCCAAAAATAAAAACTAAATTTTTAATCCAAAAATCAGATTTTTATCTATTTGCCGTAAGATCCCAAAACTTTACATTTTGTTCATTTTAGTCCTAATTTGTCAAATAAAAATTTAAGAGATTCCAAATCACTAAAAAAATGATTTATACATAACTTATACGTGAAAATATAAATTGCAATTCAAAACCCAATTTTTCTTGCAATTGCCGAGAGGTCCCAACAACTTTCCAGATTTTACATTTTAGTCCAAATTTGTTCAAAACAACATTAGATGATATCCAATCAACACCAAATTAAATGAACATCATATATACATCATTATACAACACATATATGAAAAGTCCCAATTTTGGTTTAGGTTAAGAATCCTAATTTCTCAAGTTAGTCCAATTAACAACATTAACCAAATTCAACACTTTAATCTAATCTCTACAACACCAAACAAGTCTCACCACTTTAAAACAACTCAAGAACAATTCTAGGTCATCAATGAGTGGCCTAAAAACTCTAGAATGACAACAAGATCATACAAAAGTGTGCTTATATACCATTTATAAGCATACTTTGTTAAACAGACATGCATATATCTTTCATTCATGCTTCCAACCATCATAACACAAACACAAGAGAGTACAAAAACTTGAGAAAAAGAAATGTTATAGCCAAGAAAAAAGAAACAATTTTTCTTCAAATAGGAAGTTGAAAAATACTTACTAAAACTCAAGTTTTTCTTTGGTTAACTTCTTGGCTTCAAATTTTTTCTCTCAACTCTCTTTGTTTTTTATTTTTAGAGGCTTGAACTTGTGAAGCAAAATGAAAAAAAAAACTTTAAATAATAGGTCATATGGCCAAAATTTGCATAAAAAACTGTTGGGAAGTGGCAGCGAGTGCGCAGCGGAAAAATACAAATTATGATTCACCGTTTTTCCTTTGCCCAAGACCCATTTGTTTTGATTATTCTACAAGTCTAGGCATGTTACTATATATTCTAAGCATAAAACTCATAAAACATGCAAAGAACATAAACCTAAACATGCTACCTATCATAAGAACTCTAATTAAAATGGAGAAAGAAAATGGCTTACTTGAACAGTAGACTCCTCCAGTCCTCCCTCCAATCTACAAGCTTTTCTCGAACTCAGCAAGCTCTTCCACGCTCCAAAGAGCCACCCAAGTGTGTGGCCTCCAAAGATGCACACACCAAAGCCAAAACTCAATGACAAGACTACGCCTTGAGTGCACAGATATTTTACCCTTGGTGCTAGCCTAGGCAAATACCTCAAAACTTTTAACTCGAGGTTCCTCTAGTCAATTAGACTTAAGGATCCTCAATATCAGTGACTTACTCTTAAACTTTAGAGTTGCTCACTTATATAAACCCAAGATATGAAAGGTTTGGTGCAAAGATTTGTGAAGAATTCTTTGGGCTTATATAGTGCTTCAAAGATAACAAAATTAATTAAGAATCCGATGTGAGATAAAAGCCAATTTAATCTTAGCCATTGGATCTTAATTTAGTGGTTTAATGAGATTATAAAACCATAATAAGAGTTTGGGCCGAATTGGAATTCAAAACAAATAAAAAAAAATTACTATTCATGCATTACTATTCACGTGAATAGTAATTTTTAAATCTATTTATTCCAATTCCCAAAGTGCCCCTATCGTCATTCACCAATCCCTAAGCCACTATGGAACCTCATAAATGATCTTTTCAATAATTAAACACATTGAACCATTTATGAACAATTCCTACAGTAACCATATATGCTGTTAAATATGTAATGTGCATTGTTAACCGTTGATTTCGACTTTGTTGTGTGTGACCTTTTGGATTCCCCTCAAGTTGGACATGAAATGAATCGTGATAATTTAATCGAACATAAATTATCCTCCGATCAGATGGTCGTTCGATTTTAATGACCAATGTTGACATCTAGCAACATGTCAAGGCTCCCAAATGAGAAGGAAAGATGTATATATACCCATTCTGTATGCGATTTACATATGATACGGTCCTTCGCCTCACTGTATCCCCACCTATTGACCTAGGGTACGGAAAGTATCTACCACCCATATGGTCAAAGGTATGTTGTTGATAGTGTCATGAATCGTGCTAACCCAAGAATCTCACATGATTCTTCCGTTGTGGCCATAGTCTCAATCACTGATCACACATATCTACCCGCGAACTGGAATACTACTCTTATAGAAAAATATTATCCGAGAGAGTGGCGATTCTCTGTTGTATCTTTACAAACTTCACGTGTTTCAAAAAATGACCCAATCATACCCTTATGACTGGATCTTTTGAACCGGGGAAGGAGAATGTCAAAGTTATTTGATCCACACATAAGATTGTAAAGACCTCAAGTCTAAGGACTAGTCATATAATCGATACATGAAAGTTCTCAGAGACACATGGGATAAACACTCCATATGAAAACTTTCAGTGGTCAGTTCGATGGACACGAGCAACTCATGCATCCATGTGATACACCAAGCGGAAGGATCTCCGCTAGTAGCCTATGAGATCGGCTACCCCACTTAAGGGTGAATCATATCATCATGCTACTCTCTCCGCTTTGTGAACACCCAGATTATTCACAAAACTATGACTATGAACATTTAAGAGTAATGATTCTCATAAAGCATGGAAGCCATTGTCTTATTACTCCAAGGGCTTTATTACAGTGTTTATGACTCATATAAGTTATGTAAGACACGTATAATAAAAATTATCATTTTATTAATTAATGAAAATATTAAAAATACATGTATATATAGCCCATCCACAAGTTGGGTATAGGGCATATCCCTAACAAAAAAAAAAGGTAATATATATTTTATTTTAACAATTAAAGTATCAAATATCAAATTGATAACATTTTCTTTAAATGCAAAAATCAACTGTAAACACTTTAATCATTCCAAAAATAAATATCAACTTAGATATTTTATATTTTTAATTACTTTAATTATTTAACAATTAAATAATTATTTAAATATAAATATCCAAATATATGTATTATATTTACTTTAAATAATCTAAATACATATATTAATGATATATGTCAAATATCATAATTTGATAACTAATTAATGTGTATTTAATAAAATCAAGCATTAAACACAAATACATATTAATTAGGAAATGACCAAAAATGTTCCTTATGCATGTATCTTTCGTTTATTCGTTAAACTATTTATAAATAATCAGTATTATTCATAAAAGTTACCCTAGTGCTCTACGAGTATATTTCATTAGTGAGACTCTCTAAGTTCAGGCATATTCGTCACAAAATCCAATTTCGTGTCCAAAATTTATCCACCCATAAATTATGACGACCATAGATAAACTCATTGAACTATACAGGTCGAGGTCATCGCATACATATAATCCCTCTGTCACATGTATTCAGATTATTCCAGAGATATAAATATTAACGTCAAATCTCTATAGGTATAATCACGTCGATCTTTTTTTAGCAATCTTAAAATAACACTTAGAACTCACTCCTACAGTGTATCACGGATCCCTAGATTTAACGGATTGCTAATCTCATAATGAATACCTATGTTATGTATATAGAACTGACGGATCTTATCTTGATACACACATGATATCTTGAGGATCAGTCTACACCCAACAAACAGATGGAGGTTTGATATAAATAGATCGGTGACGTGACTACCATCAAAGTGTGGAGGATACCTCATTTATCCACAGTGGTATCTCAAGTCAAATAATCACTATGCTACTCTACCCGAGAAGATTCCTATTGACGTTGATGTACCATCTATTAGGAAATATTCAGTGAGTCATTCAGTGTTTATCAAATAAACACTACACGTCTATACTAGTCTCTCGAGACTCATGGTTCATTGGGATAAACCATCGAACCAAGTCACGATATACGACATGTACTGGTCTCAAAGGATTTTTATTATTCGACCAGTGTCAGTAAATCTTGACCAATAACTTAATTTGATAATATATTTCTAGTAGTGACACTTCTTGATGTCAATTACAAGTTATACTATAATGGCGCACTACGTTATATATTATCGGGTCTCTGTCTATATATATATATATATATATATAATAAAGAAGAATGGTGTTGGAGGAAAGAGAATGCATCCAACGGCTCTCTTTATGTGGCTTAATTAACGGCTCAGATCATTTCATTGGTAATTGGAATAAAGAGAGTCAATGATTGATGGAAAGGGTCAAAATTTTCAAATTAAAAAATAGAAAGTTAAAATAAAATCATTTAATTCTGTAACACTGTGCCGTAGGCACGGGCCAAATACTGTAACACCGTGCCGTAGGCACGGGCATCATTTAATTAAAAAATAAAATCATTTAATTTTGTAACACTGTGTCGTGCCGTAGGCACGGACATCATTTAATTAAAAAATAAAATCATTTAATTCTGTAACACCGTGCCGTAGGCACGGGCCAAATACTGTAACACCGTGCACCGTGCCGTAGGCACGGGCATCATTTAATTAAAAAATAAAATCATTTAATTCTGTAATACTGTGCCGTGCCGTAGGCACAGACATCATTTAATATTGATATCTCTGATTTCTTCGAGACCAATGTCCTAATTGGCGATGGAAATGTCTATCGTGATTGAAAATTAATTGTTATCTTTATTAATGAATGGTTTAGGACCCAGAACTATTAAACTCCATTTAGCATTTCGTTTTATTAAAGTTTTATTTGAACAATTTTTTTGTCACATCAAATGTAGTTTATTTTATATTTTTTAATTTTGATGTCTGGCATGAATTTTATTTACGAAGATATGGATCATACAAATAGATTGTTTGTTCTGCAAAATAAATATGGAGATATATGTTTGGTTGATAGTACAACTACACATACTATCTATCAAGATAGAAAATATTTATTGGATGTTAAAATTACGTGAAGGAAATGTAAACACTATATCTAGTCATGTAGACCTAATTGAAGGCTTTGGAAGAATTGTTATCTCATTAGCAAGTGGAACAAAACTATGCATTGAAAATTCTTAGTATTCAGACAAGTCTTGTAGAAATATATTAAGTTTCAAAGATATTCATAGAAATGGGTATCATATTGAGACTTTAGATGAAAATAATGTACAATATATATGTATTACCAAAAACATCTCAGGTAAGAAATATATATTGGAAAAACTTTCATCTTTCTCATCTGGATTGTATTATACAATCATAAATGCAATAAAAAGTTACGCAATGATGAACCAGAAGTTCAATAATCCAAAGATGTTTATGTTATATCATACTCTTCTTGGTCATCCAGAAGCTACAATGATGCGTAGAATAATTGAAAATTCTATAGGCATAAATTAAAGAACTAGAAGATTATATTACCAAATGAGATAAACTGCACCGCTTGCTCACAAGGAAAACTTGGGTTACGCCCCTCTCCAATCCCCATCATTCTGACAAAGGATTCAAAGAGACATTTGTCGACCAATCCATCCACAAAATGGGCATTTTCGTTACTTTATGGTCACATATTTGTAATTCACAGATTATCCAATCAAAACCATATGACTAGATAATGCTCGTGAATTTACATCCAAGACATTTGATGCTACTGTACATAAGTTGAAATCGATGTTGAACATCCAGTTCCACATATATATAAACAAAATAGATTGGCAGAATCATTGATCAAACGAATTCAGGTAATTACACGAACTTTGTTGTTACAAGTTCAATTACCAATTTCTACATGGGGTCATGCTATACTACATGCAAATGTATTAATTTTCCTTAAACCCATAACTTATCATCAATATTCTCCAATTCAACTTGTTCTTGATCACCAACTAGATATTCTGCATCTACACACTTTGGTTGTGCTGTGTATGTTCTATTTTCACCCCCACAATGCATAAATATAGGACCTCAACCCCCATCTATGTACTTTTGGTTAGTGCCTTAGGGGAAAAACATTGACCCTAGTGATCAAGTAAAGAAAATTCTTAGCTCATTCCCTAAAGAATATAGATTATGCACATCTTACATCAAGGAATCAAATAATGTCAACAATTTGAAATTGGATGATTTGGTTGGAAAATTATTGGATTATGAGACGGAGCTCAAGATTGACCAAAAGTAAGAAGATGCGAGTAGAATAAGAAAAAATCAGCTTTAAAAGCAAGAAAATGAGCTGATACTAGCTCTAGTGATAAATAAGAAGATAGTGATGATTAGTTGGCACATATGACCAATAAGTTCAAGAAATTCCTCAAATCTGAAAATATAAAGAGAAGTCTTGATGAATAAAAAAGAAGAAGAAAGTGGGCCGCAGAAGTACAAGAAAAACAAGATTATTTGTTATAAGTGTGAAAATCCTGGGTCATGTAGTTTTCGATTGCCCTATGAAAAGATTTAAAGGAAAATTCAAGAAGAAATAGATGAAGGCAACTTGGAGCGATAGCGACTCTACCTCACCCGAGGAGGAAACTGAAGAGAAAACAAATATGGCTTTTATGGCCATCGGCGATCTAGATGAAAGCGATGAAGAAAAGGGACATGACTCTCTTGAATATAATGAGTTATTTGATGCTTTTAATGAATTACATGAGTTATGTGAATTGATTAAGAAGAATCATAAATTGATTAATGAGCATTTATTACTATTACATGATCATGCATTAATTATTGAGAAAAATGAAATGCACGAAGAAGAAATCGCATGTTTAAAAGATGAAAAGCTAAAAATTGAAAAGAGTGTATCTAGCATGCCATCTAACTCAAATACATTTGATTGCGAATCTATAATAAATGAAAATATTGCATTGAATAAAAAGATTGTAGATTTACAAAATATTGTAACAAAATTTACTTTGGGAGAGAAATTTTAATATTATAATTGGATCCCAAAAATGTGCTTTTAAAAGAGAAGGATTAGGATATAGGCCTTATATTAAAAGAAAATTTTTGAAGAACTATTTTGTAAAGGCATCTAATTCTCATGCAAATGTTGATATTAATGAAAATATTACATGTCATGCATGCAATAAGAAATGACACAAAATATTTGAGTGCATAACAAAAATATGAATGTAAATGCATCGATTCCCTACAGAATCAAAATTAACCCCTACTGACCCAAGGAAGTTTGGGTACCATAATGCATTTAAATTTTTTTTGTAGGGAGAGCTTTAGGAATAAATCTTAATGAGAAATGTGTATTAATCCCAAATACTCAAAATAAATAAGGAAGAGATCAACGAGAAGAAAATTAAACTCTACCTAAAAAATGAATGAACTTTGACGATTAGTGGATCCGTCACTTGATGACAATGGTAAAATATAAAATTCGTGTTTACGGAAATATTGGTACTGTTTCCTCCGATCTCTATATGTATGCTTATCTCAATTGGTAAATTGGATTTGAATTCGAAGTATACTAGTGATTAGGCAAATTGTATTACAATTGATTCTCATTTGGTACATCTTATGCCTTAATCATATTATTAATCTTAGTTAGTATCAATTAATATCACATAAAAATTATTTGAGTTATATGATATATATGTGATCCTTTTTTTATTGTTTAGCATTAAATATGTCTTGCCATTCATTACCATTGGTTGAAAATGAAAATCATGGTTATTGGCTTAATTTGAGTGATTTTGATGATTTATGTGTGATTTTTTATGGTTTGACAAAAAGGGATAAATGTATGATAATGCTAAGTGTGTGAAAATGCTTAGTGTGCTTGTTAATGAACTTTTATATATTTTTGCACATGTTAATTGATATCTCTTAACGCTTAATTTTTGCTTCTTCATTCTTTTTGATAATGTCAAGGGGGAGAAATCATAGGAATGAGATTAAAACTTGTGTTACCCTCACCCTAGTATTAAGACGGAGGAAATTAGTATTAATGTGTTTGCCTAAGTTTTATAGATTTATATTGAAGACACACATTGAGGGGGAGTAAAATCGTCAATAATTTGGACTCTCAAAGTTTCACAAGTTTTAAAGGTTGTCATCATCAAAAAATGAGAGATTGTCAGTGACATATTCTCAAGATAGATTTCGATGACGCAACACTAGAAGCCTTCGACGTACATTAGCAAGACATTACAAAAAGATATCGAAGCACTCGGTGATGAAGAACAATAGATGTGAAGACTTAAAATACAAATGAAGAAAATCTTGTATGGTCTTAGCTTAGGTCTCTCTTTGTAAAGTAAGTTGATTATTTAAGTCTATAAGCTCATATGACATATGCACATTCATATAGATGCATTAGGATCATTTGCAAAATGCTTTTAACCTTCAAATATTGCATTTTGGCACTGAGATTGGCATACCAGTCCCCTATACAGACATACTGGTGGACCTGCTCTGTTTTGCATGCTCGCGGAAACTGGCATAGGCCATACCGGTCACATATCGATCTACCATACCAGCCTACCTAAGGTTTACATGCTCGTGAAAATCGACATATATAATACCAGTGTTCATACTGATCATACCGGTATCCAACCGGTGAGCCTCTATTTTACAAGCTCTCGGCAACCGGCATGTACCATACCGGTCAGTAAATCGATGTAACGTTTACATTTTCGAACGGTAATATAGTCATTGTTTTGCCAAACTGGCATATCGGTCTCAGACAGGAATCTTGAGGCAACTTTCACTATAAATAAGCCCCAAATTCGTTTTTACCAAAAATTTTAACTTTCATACAATTTCTACTAAGGCAAAAACAAAAAGTTTACTAAATTTTCTTCATCATACACTCTCATACATCAAACTCACACACTACATCTTCATATTATTAATAATGAGCTTAGAACATTTAGGTATGCAAATTACATCTTGAATCTTCATTATCTTTGTGAGTGACAAAGTGATATTGTTTTAATCTTCATATTCAAACAATTGAGGTTGTGAAATCCTCTCGTGAGTGGGTTTTCTAAAAAATGTGATTTATAAGAGGTTTGTGAGTGAACCTATTGAGAAAACTCATTGTAAGAGGTTTGGAGTGAACTTAGTATATAAAACTCTTGGTTGCGAGTGGGGCATAGAAAATTCATTGCAAGTTGTGGTATCAACTTAGTGAAAATCTTCAAGCGCGACTTGAGAGAGTAGACGTAGGCATTGTTAGTCAAACCATTATAAGTCCCAGTGTTATTTTCTCTATCTCTAAACTCTTTATTTATTGCAAGTTTTATTTCATATATGCTTATTGTTTAGAAACTTGCTTTAGGTGATATATTATAATTGAAAAACTTAACCTAAGCTTAATTGGTAAAGGTACAAGCTTTGTGGCATAAAATCAGCAAAGATTTTTAATTCTACATATTTAGGCTATTACCAAATTCACCACCCTCTTGGGTATATAGAATTGTACTTGTTGTGTGATTGTAGGTAATTTCAGCACGTTCACAGACAATGTATGTTTTTACCTATAACAACACGACAATTTCATAGCAATCTACAAAGCATTCTTTTGTTGCTACATCTTCCAATCACTCGGAGATACTTGCACTAGGAGAATATATATGGTTAAGGTCACTTATCCATTACATTCAGAGCACATGCAACTTAAACTATGTCACTGATATTCCGACAGTGATATATAAAGATAATACTGTCTATATTGCACAAATTAAATAAGGGTACATCAAGGGAGACAAAATCAAACACATCTCACCAAAATTCTTCTATACTCATGAGCTCCAACAGAGCAAGCAAATGATGTAAAGCAAATACGGTCAACCAAAAATTTTACAGACTTATTTATGAAAGCTTTACCGACATTAACATTTGAGAAACTTATACATAACATTGGTATGCGTCGACTTAGTAAATTATCTTGACGATATCTTTCATCACGGGGAACATATTCATTGACATGACACAAGTGTATTGTAATCCTTTTCCTTCAACCAGGTTTTATCCCACTGGATTTTACCGACAATGTTTTTAATGAGACAATATTATCTCGTTCATAAGTCAAACAAATTATATAGTATTAAAATAGTCGGGCCCAAGGGGGAATGTTCTAAATATATTTTGCATTGATCCCCACTATTTTTATCTTTATCTCGTATTTTATTATTTAGATAGTTATTTTATTATTTTTATAACCTATCCCACCATAACCCATCCCTATAAATATAGAAGGATAATTTTTGTTCATTCAATTAAGAATTAATTAAAAAAAAAACATCAACTTTATAAGATATCTTCTCTTATTCTATTTCTCTCGTATTTTCTAACAAATAACTTATTTGAAACTTTTTATTAATGCTTTCAATCATTAATAATCTTAGAAACAAAGAATTAAAAAAGAAATGGGAAAATAAAAAATTAGAGATTGAAGAATGTGAAAAATTAAATATTAACCAACTCATTTAAAACGAATAAATATTTAATTAACATAATTGAAGAAAATGAAAAAATAAAATATTAGAGATTGACAACAAAAAAAGTAAAACATTAAAGAAAAATGTGGAAAATTAAATATTTATAATTCATTTGAAATATTAATAAATGCTTACGTCAATAGGTTCATGAAAAAAAACTATTTCTCAGTTTTTTTATAGAGCAATGGTTCAAAATTTATATCAAAATATTAATCAAGTTAAAATAACTTAAAGCCGGACATAGGAGAAAAATTACACATTTAATATATTCAGTTATGAACACACTATCCTCATACAAACTAATGGGACAATGACTTCTCTCTTTCCGCCAAAAAAAAAAAAAAATGGTACCCGTTGAGCAACAGGCCTACCACTTGGGGAATTTGTTATACAAATAAAATTATTCTAATTAATATAACAATTTACCTGTCTGTTTGTAGAACATTGTATCCTTATTTTGATTATAAAACTTAAATCATGAATATGATCACAAATAACTTCAATCATGACCACAAAAGCAACAGAATAAACTAGAGAAAAATGGTCAAACAAGTAACTCAAGCCAAGAAAACATTACCCAGAATCATAAACCAATCTGAAAACTAATAATGCACCAATAAGTTTGCAATTATTGAAAGATAAGAGTGAAGATGAACTTCAGAAGACAAATGTCCAAAAGTACGAGGACATAAAATTCTTAGAAATATGAGCAAGAAATCGCAAAGCACGTTAACGGATAAAGCAAGCTTCTTCATTCTTTCTTCCCAATCCCATGCGACATGTTATAGATCCCCCGCCCCTGAATAAGAAAGCAAATAGCAAAATATAGCATCAACACGAAATTTATTTCCTTTTTCTTGAAATCTGGACTTAATAAAGAAGGATCGCAAAAAGGGGGGGAAAACCAAACACACACTCACAATTAGAAACAACGAACTGGCAGCCAAAGCAATTGGAATGGCAACGGAGGTGATCTTGTCCATTGGTCCTTTCAAATAGGTGGGTTTATGAATGTTTTGAAAATACTTCTGCTTCTCAAGAAGCTTCTCCCGTGGCCTAAAGGGTGTCTCAGTCTCTGACATCCTACAACAAGAGTAAGATGTTGATAAGATACCGAAAAATATCAACCGATCAAAGTAGCTTCCTGAAACTCTAGCCTGTCTCCTCGACTGATTCAGCATATATACACTACCTTAGAGCATGCCTTTTCTTTACTAAAAAGGCAAGCACGTGCTCATTTTTTTTTTTTTTTTGTCAACACAGAGAACAACATCCCCAACAAAAAGAGATAACAAACTAAAGAGCAAAAGCACATATAAACCAAAAAGATATGTGAAGAACAATGGCAACAACCTAATACCGATCAAAGGCTGAGGACCCCCAAAAAAAAAAAATTAAAGGAAAGAGGTGGGGTGTGCAGTTGCTGATGAATTCTAGCCACCACCATTCTAGAGATGCCCCTTCCATGTAAGCCCCAAAATGGAGGAGACAATTTAACAAACACTATAGAATACTTAACTTAATTACAACACCATTTACGAGTGCATTGAAATTTCAACATCATGTAATCCAAAATGATCCAAATAAATAAATTTTACAATCCACAAATAAAAATCAATTTTCTCTTTATTTAAAATTTCTACACATATTAATTACCACCCCACGCTTAGCAACAGTTAATTTTTACTGAATTATGCAAATGTTCCACACATTAATATTATTTTTTTGGAAACGTTAGAAATCTTGCCGGCAAACCACCTAACCAGGACTTAACAGCTGCCCCAAACTCTTACAAGAAATACACCTCTGGACTCGAACCTAGAACCTGATAACCAAGTCTTAAGCCATTTGCCATCAAGCCATGTCACATGGAGACTTCCACTCATTAATATATCCTACCTAATCACAAGAATCTTGCAACTAATCAGCCATTCTAGTCCTAATTTTACTAATAAAAATGTATAAAATAAGACTACTACTAACCCTAATTTTTATATTCTGTTAATAAAAAATAATAATAAAAAAGGACAACCAAAACCCTAATTTAATAAATTTTCAAACAGACTCGAATCTTAAACTGAACCGCAATTATCATGATATGCATATTGATTCCAGTTTATGCCTTCTCAATGAATTAGAAATAGCAAACGACATCAAGATCGAATCCCAAAAAAAAAAGAACAAGAACAATCGTTTCAAGTAGATCTAAACAGACGGAGAAAAAAAGGGACTTACGTGAAGACGAAAAGAATTCGGGCCGAAAAAATGTATGAACGAGATATCGGTAGCAGAGTCTTATCGGCGAGAACAGAGCAGAGGAGAGAATTGAAATTTGTAGGGAATTTGTTTGGCTACGGTTTTAAAGGTGACAGTCAATCAATTACAGAGAACGTAGCGTGGGGCTTTTAGACCATAATGGGCCCTATGGGTATACGACATCGTATTAAGAGGTGATCCAGTACGCATATTATACTATACACACCCCTCTTGTCTTATGCAAGGCAGTCACTATCCAATAATTATATATAAAAATTAATTACTGTCTTTAATTTGTTTAATAGGAGTAATGATTCAAAATTCAGGGGTCATATATATTAAGTAAGTACTCTGCATGATTGAATTTATCTCATTTTGTCATTCCTTTCCACAATTATCTCAAAATTGTATTACTCAAGTATATGCGAAATGCCCTTAGGAAGAAGCATCACAAGAGGCCGGCCAGATTCATTCCCAGATTAGTTAACATCTAATGATGCAAAATGGAAACATCAAACTGTTAATGGATTGGTAATACACAAAATGACATCTCTATTCCATAAATTCATTGAGAAACAAAAATGATGTCCACATGGCAAGAATTTCATAGCCATAGAGTACCAAGGATACATATTTTGAATGGCAACAGAAACCATCTTTTAACCCCCCAAGAGTTAAGAATTGACAAGGTCATTGTTCTCCGCCACTATGGTGTCTAACAATGACTCACAAGCATCTTCAAGTAAATCTAAAACCTGTCACAGAAAGAGATAACATGTTACGAGTCAAAAACAAATGATAATTAATGATAAAAGGTCCAAGAGGACAGAAATTGATGTGTATCTGTTGATGGGGATTTCTGCCCCTAAGTCTTTTGTACAGTTCGGTAAGGGTAGAGAGGGAAATTCACCTCATCCGGTTTCATGAGTATGACCGACCAAGGGATGCAATTTGGTTCAGATCTCAGAGGCCGGCCACGACAGGACCGAGACCGACCACACTTTACCTGAAGCCCGGTTTGATTTGGCCTTATCACCTGGAACCAGCAAATGAGCTCGGACCTTTTAAGTCAGGATGAACATAGTTTGAGAAGCTCGGCAGACCACTTGGCCGATCTCTTGAAGGCCAACACAGGATTAGAGTTGTTGGATTTTCTCGCCAAAACATGTTATCATTTCAAAAACACTTTACAAGCTGGATCCAGAATGTTACGTGTGACAGTGGAGAAAATAGAGTGATGTGACAGGCCGTCAGACGGCAGGCTTTACTTTCGGCGAAGACAGTCTCGGGGGCAGAGAGCCCGTCAATCAATCAATGACCGCGCAGGAAACATCATAAAGCTAGAGGATCAGTGTGTGTAACTCGTAGTATATAAAGGGATGATAGATTTACTTGTATAGGTTGAGTTTTTAGATAACAAAACTTGTAACAAAAAAAGAACACCACTTGTAACACTCTTTTAACTACTCGGCCACACTCATACCTTGCTCAAAACAGGTCGGTCGAGTCAGTTTTGGCAATAACACAACCCCCATCGTTTTGTGCCCCTGGACGTAGGCTAGATTCACTCCGCCGAACCACGTTAAAATTATCTTGTCAATCTGTGTGTTTTTCCCACCTTTTACTAAATTTGCATTTGGTCTCCCCATAACTAAACAAATTCAAGGTTGAGGGAAGGTTGTCTCGGGGAAGTTATTCCGAAACTGTCCTTGGGACGAAAATCAACCGTCAACAGTTGGCGCCGTCTGTGGGGAAGGAACGAAAAAGCAACTTGCGTAGTAAGACGATGATAGAAGGTGGAAGCGGTGGGTTGTTAGGTAGTTCAGCAACAGAATGAATGAGAGGGGAAAGGAATGAGAAGAGGTTGGTCAGAACGGGAGAAGGAAAGGGTTCGCCGGATGGAGGGTTGGTAGCGAAAACTTTCTTCTTATGAGTTGTAGAATGGAATGTAAGAGGGGAAGCCAACGATTACCCATCAGGGCTGAGTTGTAGAATGAAATGTAACATTGCAGATGTAACATTGCAGATGGGTGAAGTTCGTTGGCCGCAGCTGAACCAGTCTCCCTGGAACAGGCGCCATAACTGATCAGTCTGCCAGATTCCTCAGCTCTACAGGTTGGTAGTGCTTAAGGATCCAGCTGGGAACTGGTCAACCAAGGACAAGGCATGACGTCCCTCAGGCCCCTCCTCAATTGGTGTGGTGGTCCACCCCGAATGAGAAAAAAAGGGAAAAAGCTCATGAGGAGAACCACAAGGAGCAAGGACTGAAGCCTCGGCTGGGTTCCAGATTTGCTCGGGATGTGCATGGTCCAGGGAAAATGCATTATTCATCAGCGCCCGTGGAGCGTTTGGTGCAGCAGACCCTGTGAGCCCGGTTCATAATCAAGTTCAGATCATCAAAATCGGAAGAAGCCCCGACTAAGGAATCAGCTAGCTTGTGAAGTTTACAAGTACGACATACGTATCGGGAGCCTTCGAAATCAAGCTCAGACTAGAAGACGTGGTCGAACTGCGAAACAAGAACCAGAAAGAAGTATTGTAAAAGCTTCTCTTAAAATGTCCCGCAAAGATTTGTAAGAAGGGCAGCAGGTCCTTTGACTATGAATAAAACTCTCATTTTCTTTAAGAAATTTGTCTATTTTTGCTTGTTTATTAAATGAATGTGAAAGTTGTTTTCAATATTCTTGGGATATGCTTGATGCGAAGGGGTGGTCGATAACTAGGAAGGCACCAAGCCCGCGCAAGTCACTTCGGGTGTCATTATCAAACCCTCGGGTGGAAGTGTCCCGACCTAGTTCCTTTCACTTTTGAGGATCCAGAACGCATCAATGGATGAAGCGCATGTAGGAAACGCGCGAACCCCTCGTGGCATGCCACTCCCGGTGTCATTATCAAACCCCCCAGGCAGGAGCGTTACTCCCCTATGGCTCGCATTTTAAGGAATAACTCGGGTAAGGTGAGTCCCTCTAAGTACCATCAGACCACCTGGCTTGGGTTTGGCCGAATGGCGCCCTTGATTACAGGAGTCTCGAGTAAACCAGACTTAGGGAGGTTTGTGCCCCTACGAGTAGGTTGGTGAGTCCCGTTGAGTACCATCAGACCATCTAGCTTGGGTTTGGCCGAATGGCGCCCTTGATTACAGGAGTCTCGTGTAAATCGGACTTAGGGAGGTTTGTGCCCCTACGAGTCGGCTGGTGAGTCCCGTTGAGTACCATCAGACCACCTGGCTTGGGTTTGGCCGAATGGCACCCTTGATTACAGGAGTCTCGGGTAAACCGTACTTATAGAGGTTTGTGCCCCTACAAGTCGGCTGGTGAGTCTCGTTGAGTACCATCAGACCACCTGGCTTGAGTTTGGCCGAATGACGCCCTTTATTACAAGAGTCTCGGGTAAACCGAACTTAGGGAGGTTTTTACCCTTACGAGTCGACTGGCGAGTTTCGTTGAGTACCATCAGACTACCTGGCTTGGGTTTGGCCACATGGCGCCATTGATTACAGGAGTCTCAGGTAAACCGAACCTAGAGAGGTTTGTTCCCCTACGAGTCGGCTAGTGAGTCCCGTTGAGTACCATCCAGGAATGGCACACACGTGGTGTCCATGTACCCCGTGGGGAATTGCCTGACCGCCCCGGATCGGCGCATCTGTAGCTTGGTTAGCCAGGACACTGAATTGTAAGGTTCAGAATTTTGTTTTGGGGGCCTCGGGCAGGAAGCTGCCTCAGAGCACCCGAATTATTTTTTACTTCTTAAATTTTCGCATGGGGTGTGTGCTAAATCACCCCATTTTCTGATAACTTTACTTTTATCCAATCTTTGTTTTTCGCTGCTCTGGCAAGGGGATGCCCGAGTCAGGACCCGCAAAGCTTCCGAGGTTGAAAATCTTCCCTTATGTAAGTCTCAAACGTTCCACCAGTTTGGGGTTGGATTCATTCTGCCGAATCTATTATGTTCCACCAGTTCGGGGCAGGATTCGTTCAGCCGAATCTGTTATTGTTCCACCAGTTTAGGGCTGGATTCGTTCCGCCGAATCTGTTAGGTTCCACCAGATCGGGCTAAGATTTGTTCCGCCGAATCTAAGTTGTTCCAACCCAGTTCGGGGCTGGATTCGTTCCGCCGACTCTGTTATGTTTCACACCAGCTCGGGTTGGGGTGAATCCCACCGAGTCCGTCTCAGTGGCATGGGGACGTAACATTTCCCTCAAGAGCCAAGTATCCTACTTAGCTCGGGGTTGGGGTGAATCCCACTGAATCCGTCTCATTGGCCAGGGGAAGTAACATTTCTCCAGAGCCAAGTATCCTACTTAGCTCGGGGTTGGGGTCAATCCCACCGAGTTTGTCTCATTAGTCGGGGACGTAACATTCCTCAGAGCCAAGTATCCTACTTAGCTCGGGGTTGGGGTGAATCCTACCGAGTCCATCTCTTTGGCCTGGGAACGTAACATTCCTCCAGAGCCAAGTATTCCTCCCATCTCGGGGTCAGGTTACATCCCACCGAATGCATTCGATCTCGACTCGGGGACAGATTGTTACCAGACTCAAATCAGCCGAGAGTGTAAGGTCACAACGAGATGTGGAGGGGCAAGTCAGAAAATCTGAAGCCAAAATAAGCCAAGTATAAAAAGTGGAACAGAAAGTATTTAAGATAAGTGTTAAAGAGAGAAAGTTACGGTTATCATTACAAAAAGAAATATATCATCTGATTACATGGGGCCCCTTTTCGGGTCACCCCCATTAATCAGCCCGTGCAGGGGCAGCCGTTTCTTCCTGTACAGGCCTAGATGGATGACGATTGGTACAAGCCCAGCAGGAGGCCACCTTGGTTTTGATTTGGGAGGGGCAATAGAGGTTCCAGTTTCGACCTCAGGCACTTCAGGGGCAGGGGTAGGGGCAGGGGCAGGGACAGGAACTTCAGGCCGATCTCTTCAGGGGCCGGAGACATCGGGACGACAGAAAGAGGCTCAGGGTCTTGGTTTTCCTCTGAGGAAAGAGGAAGAAATTTTCGGGACTCTTCTTCTGAGATCTCCCATTTGCAGAACTGAATGGCCGCGTGGATGTGGCCTATGTCAAGATCGGGCATCACCATCGGAATAATCAGGGCGCAGTCGCCGACCTCAGCAAGTCTGATTTGCTCCCTCTCATCTTCCAGCTGGGTGTTTTTTGCTTCAGCTCCTCCCGAGCCCGGTCTCTCTCCTCAGTTAACTTCTTGATTTGGGACTCGGAATTCTACGTCTGCCACCTCAAGCGATTGTTTTCCGCTTTGGCAGCCTCCAAATCCTTCTTGGAAGTCTCCGCATTTTCCCTGACCTGAGCAGAAGCCCTATGGATGGAGTCAATCAGTGGAGGGCCTCGGCCGAGGTCTTCTCTAAGGTCTTATTGTTTCTCGCATTTTTGGCCAATGTGACCTCCTGCTCGGTAATTTGGCTCTGAAACCTCTGCATCTAGCCCCCTTCAGACAAAAGGCTCATGAGCAGATCCTTATTCCGAGCAAGCACATAATTATCCTACAAACAAGAGGAAAAGAGGTTAGAAAAACAAGGAAAAAATGTAGTGCGGAGACAAAGAAAGTCTACCTCAGCAATTCGGAAGGAAATACGAGAAATAACTTCCTCCGATTAGATGTCCTCGTAGTGCGGAATCCTATCGAAAGGCACCGCTTCGGCTAGTTGATTGAACGCGGGCACCAAATGAGAAGTGGACTCCCAGACCTTATTGCTAAGATCATCCACCCCAGCACTGCAACCCCCTTTTCGAAACTTGGAGGAGCCTCAGCAGTTCGCCTCTCCCCCCGAGCAGTGGACCTTCTCCTCAAAAGCTGCTCCAATTCCTCCTCTTCCTCCTCAGGATCAGCCGGTGCATCCCCTGACAAGCGACGACGTTTTCTTGAAGGCCTGGAGGACCCTGATGAAGGACAGACAGTTGTAGTTAGTACCGCCCTTGCTAAAGAAAGTATGGGCTGCGCCGCTGGCTGAGCAACCGATTTGGCTTTTTTGGCCTCCGCCGGGATCGGAGTAGTCAAACATCTCCGGGAGATTCCGGCTGCACTCAGTCCCGGTTTCTTTGCTGCACCTTGGAGCCGATCAATGTATCTAGGCTGTGTCGACATTCTTGTAAAATCGGCAAAGATCATGGTTAGTTTTCAAACTCATATAACTTCCTTTCACATTTTGGCCAAAGATAAGGAGTCTATTCGAAAGTTAGCAAGGAGCTACCTAATCGCTCCGGGGCTCGTGAAGGTGCGCTTTGGATAAGGCCCGACTCCATCATGGTCGTATCATTGACCATCTTTTTCCAGTGGCCGACGTAGTTTTGGGCACCTTGATTCTATCGACGCGGACCGCGTGGTTAACTTTTGGAGGATCCCCTCCAACAAGCTGAGAAGGGTTAAAAGTTAGTACTTTGGCATGAAAGTTGAGAAAGAAAGAGAAATTGAGACATCGAATCCTAACCTCCCGCTCTGAAGATATCAGGTACTTCAGTCATATCTGGGCACACAGACAAGGTCCGCCCCCAGTCGCCTGTAGCCCAGAGCCAGAGGTCTTTAAAGTTTTTGTTGGTTTAGGGAAGGTCTTTGATGAGGGCAGGGACGTCAGCATACGAAGAGAGGTAGTACCAACCGTGGTGTGATTTTGGGTTGGCCTTCAGTTGGTAGAGTCTCTTCAACTCTTCAAAAGTCGGTTCTCTGAGGCCCGCTCGGTGCCAGACCACGTGCAAACCGACCAGAATTCTCCAGCTGTTTAAGTTTAGTTGGCAGGGAGCAATCTCCATCCTGGCCAACATCTCAACAAAGTATGGTTGAATGGGTAGCCGAAAACCGCACTCAAAGAAGGATGGGAGAAGGGCGATCAAGCCTTCGTCCGGCTGGCTCGCACGATCACATGAGCCAGAGACATCTAGAGCTATGTTGATTAGGATTTCATACTGCTGCCGAAGCAACACACAAGGCATCCCTCGTAATGGTGGAGGGTCGGTTCATGTCCAAGGCCGAGCAATCTAGTTCTCCCGGTTTAGGATCTCTCCTAGGGATTCTATGGTGGTAAGTGTCGTTTCGTTCTTGAGAAGGGGTAAGGGTAGTATCCAAATCCTCTACGCTAGATCCCCCTGAGCTTGAGGAAGTTTCTTCAATGCGAGGAGGTTGAGGTTCCGCAAGTTTGGCCAAAGAAGATTCAGCGTCAGACATGCCTAGCCGTTGCCATGAAGTATAAGAAGGTCAGTGGCGGGTTTTGACATCACAAGTTCGAGAGTTATTTCAACTACCGGGAACCTAAGAACGCTGTCTCTAAATGCCATAGCAATAACCACAAACAACAAGTCTCTCCCTAAACGCATACAACCAAACACAAAAAACCCGAAACCCGAAACACATACATTATACCCCAGCACCCATCCTACAACCGGAGAACGCAAGTACAACACATCCACACCAAATCAGAAACAAGAATCACAACACAGAATGAGGAGATGAGCATGCCAGAAGAATAAAAAGAACAGGCGATAGTAAGAAGAAAACCAGGAAGCACCAAAGCATCAATGGAATAATAAATCGAGTAAAGAGAAGAGGGGACGAGTAGAAACTTACTTGTTTTGAGAGGAAGAGTCGACAGTTGATCTAGACGATTAGAAGTCTGATGGTCTCACGAGCAGGTTATTTTTTACAGTTTGAGAAGTTGTGGGTTTCGTAAAAGGAAGAAAGAGCTTTGCTCTGCTCTTTTATAGTCAGCGAGGTGTGTTTTTGGCCGGTGGATCGGGAGAGTCTTCGGATGTGTGCCACATCTCATCTGTGGACTCCGTTTGATCAGCATGGGATAAGCGGCTGGGATGGAAAGGCTTTTGGCTACCTCGGGAACGACCGACTGATTTGAGATTTCGGGAGGGAAGACCATAAGTTTTTGACAAGTGGCACGCTCGGGTAAAACCCTAAAGTTGATTTGATGGGCATTTATGAAGATATAATGGCTTGCGATTTTCGAGGGGCTGCTATCATAAGGGTAGAAGAGGAATTTTGCGCGATTGGGAAGGAAGTTGGAAAAAAACATCAGCATTCTCCGAACCGAACACTTGAAGATGACCGAGGATGGTTTGGAAGAAGCCCGAGGAAGCTCTCTGTTTTGTATCTGAGTTGGGCCGCCAGTTAGTTGATCAGGCTCACTTCAGATTTCTTGTAGTTCCCGACACCAACTCGTATATTTGTTGGAACCGAGAACTATGAGACAGATGTTGATGGGGATTTAGCCCCTAAGTCTTTTGTACAGTTCGGTAAGGGCAGAGAGGGAAATTCACCTAATCCGGTTTCATGATTATGACCGACTACGGGATGCAATTTGGTTCAGATCTCAGAGGCCGGCCACGACAGGGCCGAGGCCGACCACACTTTACTTGAAGCCCGATTTGATTTGGCCTTATCACCTGGAACCAGCGGATGAGCTCGGACATTTAAGTCCGGATGGAAATAGTTTGAGAAGCTCGGCAGACCACTTGGCCGATCTCTTGAAGGCCGACACAGGATTAGAGTTGTTGAATTTTCCCGCCAAAACGTGTTATCATTTCAAAAGCACAGGCTGGATCCAGAATGTTAGGTGTGGCAGTGGAGAAAACAGAGTGATGTGACAAGCCTTCAGACGACAGGTTTTACTTTCGGCGAAGACAGTCTCGGTGCAGAGAGTCTGTCAATCAGTCAATGACCGCGCGGGAAACATCATAAAGTTAAGGAACAGTGTGTGGGTTACTCATAGTATAATAAAGGGAGGATAGATTCACTTGTATAGGTTAAGTTTTTAGATAACAAAACTTGTAACAAAAAAGAACACCACTTCTAACACCACTTGTAACACTCTTAATTACTGCTCGGCCACGCTCAGACCTGCTGCCTCAAAACAGGTCGGTCGAGTCAGTCTTGGCAATAAAACAGCAGCCCAGCGTTTTGTGCCCGTGGACATAGGCTGGATTCCTCCGCGCGTACCACGTTAAAACTATAAACTTGTCAATCTTGTGTTTTTCCCACCTTTTACTAAATTTACCTTTGGTCTCCCCATAACCAAACAAATTCAAGGTTGAGGGAAGGTTGTCTCGGGGAAGTTATTCTGAAACTGTCACTGGGACGAAAAGTCAACCGTCAACAGTATCTTTTATTTTTTCAGATTGGGTGATAATATATCCTTAAGCCATTCACAAGATAAGCAAGTATACATATACACAGTTCACATCTCCAGTTTGTGAGAGCTTGTATAACGAGTGTTGCTATTTCTTCCATTAAGGCATTTTGTTCTCATGATAGCCATCAACATTTTTGCCTCTTATCACCATTATTTTTCTATTTCCAAAATCGACATATATTCACCAACATTTACCATCATGTCGTGGCAAGCTATGATGGCCAAAACATGATGCCAGTGTCTTATCTTACACAATCCCCTGACGCCACATCAACATGCTGCCATGTATTATTCTTCCACCATTCCCCAACGCCACAACCATTAGCCCCACAATAATCATGCTACCACCACCACCACATCCATTAGCACAAACCGTTGCTGCATCTGCCCAACGGCACCATTTCTACCCCTTTCACTATAACCACCATCAAGCTCCCATGGATAAACTAAGGCTTGTCCTATGCAAGAGAAGGAATAATAAGGTGATAATAACTTTAGCCCATGATGAATTAATCATATCCTGTTCCAGAATTGGGGAAGCAAATAAGGCCCAGATTTGTTCTCAAAGAAGCTTCATTAAAAAGTAATATCAGTTAAGCTATTAGAACAAACAAGTATTTATCCTATAATAACTGATTGATTGCGCATCAATTATGATAGAGAAATGATACTCTTACACACTTTCTTACTTGCATATTTCCCGAACAACAGCACCACCTGCGTTTTGAATTAAAAAATTTATCCCAAAATTCCCTTAACTCATTTGCCAAACACCACATTTTGCTGAGCTTGCTTGACTGCCCATGAAGAAGCCATGGCTCCAGCAAGAAGCTGAGAGAAAGACTGATTGTTGAAGTCCTTAGCAAAGAAACTAGATACCAAAGTCATGGGCCCAGGGCTCAAACTAGACCCATATAAAGACTCCACAAAAGGACGAGGTGGGAGTATGATTGCCGGTCGCTTCTTCACTGTTGAGTCCTCAGCTGCTTCTTTCCCACTTGCCATTTGAGTCAAGGTGACAGCTTTCTCTACTTTTTGCTTTTTGAAGAAATAAAACCGGAATTTGATAAATGGGTTCCTTGTTGTTTTTGTTAAATGTTTTATCTCTGAGTAGTTGATGATAGTTTCGTGCTCATCTTCAAACTCAGGGAAACAAAGTCTATGGTGCAAGCAATGAAGAACCCAGAGAGCATAATTAATGAACAAATTATCAAGAAAGGATGAGAGAAGGTGAACTAAAGAACGCAATCTTGGAGTGGCGAATTTGATGACGATGATTTGGATTTTAGTGAAAGGTTGATTTGGGGATTAGGGTTCCAAAATGTGGTGTTTGGCAAATGAGTTAAGGGAATTTCGGGATAAATTTTTTAATTCAAAACGCAGGTGGTGCTGTCGTTCGGGAAATGTGTAAGTAAGAAAGTGTGTAAGAGTATCATTTCTCATTATGATAATATCATCATAATGAATACCATGGCATATATGCAAGTTTTCAGCACCTAAATATGCCCACAAAAAACAAAGAGAAACTGGTAGTGAAATTCACTTGTCATGATTTAACTGATACAATAAATACACTTCTATTACCTTCTCAAAACCTTGGGGTCCGCCATAGTAAGGATCTGGGACTTCAGTTTCATCATGTTTCTTACAGTATGAGCACATCAATTTGACCTGCAACATTCATACACATAAGATTAAATATGATAATGCAAACCACGGTTTACCAACACAATAAGTACCAACCTTTTTATGTGCATCTTCGGGGAGTGACTCTCTAAATTTCCACCTATTAAAAGCCTCCAATATATCCTCTAACATAACATAAATAAACAGAGAACCATCCATATCAACTAAGCTTAAAATGATAAAAGAGAAAATGATAACTAAGAACCTAATTCATGAATACAATCTCAATACTCTTATATCATACCTCTGTTTCGCTTGTCCATTGCAAGTATAAGATCAAAATCTTTAAAATCAGATAGCCTGATTGGTCTTGAAATAGATGTAATCTCAATCCCACGCCTCTTAGACGCTGCCCTCATTCTTGGGTCTGCCGGATTTCCCTTCAATAACAACCCAAAAAAAAAAAAAAAAAAACATAAATCAGGAAAATGAAACACCTACAATAACTAAATATAGTGCATGTTTGTACCTGTTGTGTTCCAGCTTAATTTTTGAAGCACGTCAGCTAATATATTCAGTAAGCACCAACTTTTAATTAGCAGCTAATGTTTATACCAACTAATACCATCACCCATTTATACTTCTGACAGATATTGAGATCAAAAGCCAAAGAAACTTCAAAATATAACTTTATCATAGTCCTTTTAATATAGACCCCTCGAAAACCCATTATCAATAGAAAAGGTTTAAGCTTTCACACGAATAAATATAACATAGAGAGATACCTCATGGAAATCAATGGTGCCAGCAGAGTCAATATTGAACTTGGAATCAATTTCCTCTCTTTTTACAATTCTCTAAACACGCCCTCCGCAGCTGGGCTTCTACAGATGTTGCCTAAGCACACAAACAGAACAGAGAAGGGGGTTTGGTGGTCTCTGCAGAAGAAGCCATTGACGCTTTAATCAATGACCCAGATGAGCAAACGGTATTGGGTTTTGTAAATATGATGAAGGTTTATATAAAATTTTGAATTTTGGAGTGAGGGGTAGTTTTGGATTGGAGCAAGAAGAGCGAGAAACGGGGAATTTAGAGAGAGGCGATATGTGTAGTGGCAAATTCGTAAATTTGCAAGAGATGGCACAGGGATGCTACTAGTGTGCGGTGATGCCCTCATCTCATCCACCTCCGTATCCAGCTTGCTTGGGTTTGGACCAAAATGTGAAAAAGTGTGAGGAGTATTTGGCTTAAATTTCACACTGGCCCCCCCTTTTTTCTTGAGAAATATTAATTGACCCTCAAGATTTACAATATTATCATTCCGGCCCCCAATAAATAGGCAATCAATGCAAACACATCTGGTAAGAAAGCAAAGCTTTGATTGATACTCCAAAAGAATAGTTAATAGCAACACATAACAGGATCAACACAAGATTTTGGGACTACTCTAGTGTATACATATATCATACTCTTAACTTGCCATGGATTCTCTGACTTACATGTACATTATGTGCCTATATTTATCAGTTAAAACAAGGATGGCAAATCTCATTTCCGCAAACGAAAAAAGCAAACATCTGCTGCCTTTAACCATATCATGGAGTTTTAGCTAAAACATCTCAAACTCCACATGCTCTTCTGCACCCTTCAACTCCTCACATTTGGTGCTCTCTTTTTTCTGTGAGGCCGTAGCCTGGGAACCAATTACAGCATCACAGGATCTGGGCAGTTCTGGTGGTATTGCACACCGTATGAGAGCCCAGTTAAGGCCTTCGAAGAAAGGGTGCTGTTTGATCTCTGCAGCTCCTTTCACGGCTCCAAGTCGATTGTCAGGTTCTTTCCCTAATAGCCCTCTGATCAAATCTCTTGCATGAAAACTAACCACAGGGTAACCAGGGAACCTAAGGCTCTGTGATACCACATTGGATAGTGTTTCGTCGTTTCCAGATCCCTTGAAAGGGGTCCTACCATATAATAGCTCAAACAGAAAGATCCCAAATGTCCACCAATCAACAGAACTCCCATGGCCTTCACCCTTGATGATTTCTGGAGCCAGGTACTCATGTGTACCAACAAAAGAGTTCGATCTGGCACTGGTCGGTTCTACTACAAGCTGTGGCATTGGGCTGACTTGAGCAGCTAGATCTGACTTGATCTTCCGAGATTTTGCAGCAACTGAAAGTAGTCTAGGAGTAAAGCATGAGACTTGCCAGGATGGATGAAGGCAAAAAGGGTCGATGCAGCTAGCTTCAGAACATGGACTCGAAGCCTTTTTAATAGGTAGATCCTCAACAGGTGAAGTTGACTTAACAACCATGGTATTAACAGCACATCTGAGTGACAAGTCAAAATCTGAGAGCATGATGTGACCATCTTCTCGAACAAGGATATTCTCTGGTTTTAAATCTCGATACACTACTCCAAGCATGTGTAGGTATTCCAAAGCAAGGAGGACTTCGGCAACATAAAACCTACAGATACATAACACCAAATTAGAAATGAGAAGATCATTAATGGATGAGATTACAGTGAATGTTTGGAGAATCAATCAAAAGCAGATCCTCCAAATTGTAATAATCAGATGTGATAGCTTGGTTGATTCACTTATTTTGGTCTCAACATGTCAGGCTCAAGGGACAAGAATCCCAGGATCATTTGGCGAACTTCTTAGATAACTATTCAATGCCCACCATAAGTTATGGCCATTAAGCCTTATAACAGAACTGAACATTGAGAACTGACATTACATGCAATTCAAGAATAGGAGAGAAAAAAATGAATAGGTTACTTTTGAACCAAAAACAAAAGTGCTAGTTGAGAAAAAGGGGAATATTTATTGCCAACTTATTGAAAAAAAAAACACGAAAAAAGATATATTATCAGCAAATCGTAGGGATGCATCAGTTTGTAAGTCAAGAATGTTGTATAAAAAATCCAGAAGTAAAGCAAGCCTAAAATATAGATACATGCCTGGCTGCTTGTTCAGAGAAAAATCTGCAGGGTTGCTTCTGCCTTAGAACATGCAAATCTCCACCTGGACAATACTCCATAACCAAGCACGAGAATTTATCTGTTGTGAAATGAGCAAATAGTGTAGGAAGAAAAGGATGATCCAGCATTTGCATTATCTCTCTTTCAGTTTGGGCCCTAGGCATTTTCTTTCTGCCCACCAAAAAATCATTGTCCATCACTTTTAAAGCAAATAAGCAGCTCGTACCAATTAGCTCAGCAAGATAGACAGTCCCAATGTCCCCACAGCCAAGCTTCTTGTGAATTTTAAAGTGCCTCATACCCAAGCATCCATGCTGCTTCTGAGCACGGCGAATGGCTTCCCACCTCAGGTCATTAGACATGTGAGGCCTACTGCCACCACGACTAGACCCGCTAAGAATGCTATCCTCACTAATGCTGGTGCTACTACTATACTCGCCAATGCTACTTTTTGAGCTTTGGGAGAATTCACCCTTTTCTCTTGATCTTGATCTCTCATCAACTTTTGTCACTACAGCTTTAGCTCTGTTCCCACAATTCAAACCAAAACCCAGTTTGCTTGAACTTGTGTCTCCAACACTTGAATTAACTTCAGTGCTCATATTTTTACTGCTTGAAGCTGGAGAAGTTCTCTCGTTTTCTTTCCTTTCATTGTTCATAGCACAGTTGTGCATATGGGCGTCTGAGTAACTTGTACTAGGACCTGGATCATTGTTAGCACTTCGATCACATGGAGTACAACTGCTGGAGGCAGAAGTTGAATCCTGCTTTACCTTTCTCTTGACAAAGCCCTTGCTCCGGAAAACTGGTTTGATTAGACGTGGACTACTGCTGCCACATTTGCTCACCCTGCTACCATTGCTGGAACTGGACAAAGTAGATCCAGGGTGCAACTTGCCTTTTTTCTCCACATCTGGTAAGGGAGTGTTGATAGGAATCTCAATTGAGGAAGGAGCTATTATTTCCACCTCCTGGACTTCCTCACAAGTAATGGGAAAAGAAGAAGAATCTGTAGAATTTAGATTCTGAATCTCTGCCTTTGATTTCTCCTCCTCAAACTCTGTTACCAAAGGAATAACCTGATCCAGTGATGGTAATGTTGCCTTGGGTTTTGACTCAATATCCAAGGGGATAGAAGGTTGAGCAGCTTGTTTTGAATACTCTGCCCTTGGCACTTGCGGGGATTCAGGCACCTTCGCAGTAGAATTCGATATTTTTTCTGGTACGAGAGAGATTTCAACTAAATTCCCTTCACCTTCAGTTGGGGGGAGGCCAGATTCATTGGACTCAACTACCACAGCCCTGTACCGTCGTTTGATATTTCCCGCTTCTGAGGACCTTGAAGAAACTGAAGGCTTTGATAACCGCTTCATTGCAGCCATCTCTGCTGCCTGAGATATGCATAATCCTCTCAGTGCCTGCTTCAAATTCACAGGTTCTGAGATTCCAATCCCTAATGCTTGAGATGAACTGACTCTAATTGGTCTTTTCAAAGCACTCTTTCGTAAAGCATCCAAATTCCTAGCTGACGTTTTAACATCAATTGCCTCAAAAAGACGATTAATATCATCCTCTATAGAATACTTATTTCCAGATTTTGGCACATAATGCTTTTTGGATTTCTCGTTTATTTTCGATGCAAAATCTAATTCCTCATTTGATTCGACAATTTCACAGGTACTGGATGATGCATCCATCTTCATTAAATTCAATTAAACACTACAAAAGATAAATGTAGCCGAGCAAACTCGTACTAACCCATTTCTGTACAAGCATTTCAGAGATACAGGAGCACAGAATACACAGAGAAAGCTACATATCCAGCAAAATTCTCTTTACTCATACTGATTCCCAAATTTGAATGATACGTTACTATTGCTTTACCACTTTGAAACTGAAGCATCCCAATCCTGCCATGATTGATGTGATTCAGATAATTACAAGCAAAGAAACAAACTCATCCATACAGAGTTACTATCTTATTAAACGATAATGCTGTAAAGAGAATTTTACATAGCATTCACATTCATTCAGAAAACCTTTATACAAAATTTGAGACTCAAAAAAGCTCTTTGCTTAGTCAAAATTCAGCATGAAAAATGATTGAAAAAATCGTAGTCATTAACAAGAAGATGCTGCAGGAGTGTATTAATTAAAACTCAACTGCTGACTTAATATCGAAAATCACTAATCAGTACAAACATCCACATACCAACATCCCCCAACCCCCAGCAAAATTTTTTTAAAATAATAATAATAACACCTTCTGCCTTAATCAACTGGAATAATAAATGTACATGTGCAAAGCTTAAAAGTTCCTTTAAAATTTTAATTTTCTTATGTTCTTCAATGTCATAAAATTGACAAACATTACTTGTTAAGATGTAATAAGCAATATACTAAATGCAAAAACATATACGTCTATAATTTCATCCAGCCACCTGAGTTCGCTCTATCTCAGTATGGCCTGCCTCATAGCAAGCACATATCAACTGTACACTATCAAGATCTATCTAAGCAATCAAAGAAATGCTCAGATGGAAAAGCAAAAAAATATTCTTTTTTCCTTTCAAAATATAGTTGTAAAAAATAACTAAAAAGTTTTTTAAAAAAATATATCTTCAAAATTAAGACCCAAAAAGAAGAATTTTGAGGCCGATCTGCATACCTCCATATCCCTTTTCTTTCTTTCTTTTTTTCTTTTCTTTTCAATTTTTTTTTTTTTTTTTGCTTCAACTTATATATTATGTGCCCTAAAACGGACATATCCCCAAAAGAAAAAAGAAATTTAAAAACTATAAAGTTATACAAATCCTTAGATTGAAAATTAAGGCCCTTAACGAAGAAATTATTTAAACAAATTTCTATCTTATATCAGCTAAAACAAATGATCAATCAGAGCAACCATATTTCACAATGGCTTAAAATTTTTGTATATTATTTATTTGTAAATAAGTAAATAACTATATTTTTTTTTGCCAGGATACTTCAAATTTCATTCAAATGACCAATTGTTACACAAACAAAAGGCAATAAACTATTTTTATTACAATTAAAACATAAATAAATTAAATTGTAATCAACATTAATTAAATTTAAAATCCTTAAACAAAGTTGAGCGAAATCATTCAAGCTTATAACGAACAACAAAAATAACAATTTTCCCCCTCAAATAAAAAATCAAACCCAATTTCAAAACACAAAGCAGAAACCCAGTTCAAAAAAGAAAGAAACACAAAAACAAAAACAAAAATGAACAGCTCTAAAGTTAGGTACCTGAAACAGGATGAGATGAGAGCCGTTGGGTAAATAGAAATCAGAGATGATTAACAAATATCCAGAAAGCCAATAAAGAAAATACTGTTGGTGAAGAAAGAAAGAGATGATTTTTTTTAAAAAAATAAATAAATAAAATTGGATTAGGGTTAGGGCACGAGAGAGGATAGGTTGAAGAGTGAATGAGGAAAGAGAGAAAGAGCAAAGCAAATGGAAAAAATCACGAGAAGTATGAGGTAACTCAACTCAACTCAATGCTAATACTGGCAAAGTATATGCAAATGCAAGTAAAGCAAAGCAAAGCAAATTTTTTTTTTTTTTGGGGGGGGTTTCACTGAAATGGCGGAAAAATTATAAAAAAGGAGAAACGACTTGAATTGCATTTAATATACAGTTTGATTCTTCTTGTGTTCTATAATATATAATGAGGATTTTTCTTCTACCTCATGCTTAGTGTATAACCGCTTTTATATTATTTTGAGAAAAACTTATATATAAAAAAGTTCATATATAAATTTTTCTCATTTTCTTTTCTCACTCTCTTTCTTCAAGATTTTTTTTTTTTTAATAGTTGAAAACTCTATCACCAAATCACTCATTCTGGGTTTTTAAGCGCAGTAAGTAAAATTTTCGACTGTCTCAGGCTCTTACAAGAAACACACTCCCTAAATTCGAACTCAGAACCTCAATATGAGATCATGAACCATACACTACCAAATCACGCCTCTTATAAACTTCTTCAAGATTCTCTTAACAAGTAATAGTAATTTATGAGCAAGTGTTGCACTAGGCTTAGCTAACTAAATAGTATATTGATAATGTGAAGTTAGATATTGTTTTTTTTTTTTTTACGGTTTAGTCATCATTTGTAAGTATATTTATAATATTATTCTCAAATAATGTAAGCTGTCATTTATAATTGTATTAGAAATATCATAAACCAAATAAAGTATTTTCCTATTAGAAATAATCAGTTATATGGATTTTTTGACATCATTATATTCTAATTAGAATGAGCAAATGAGTCAGGTTTTAAAAAGCCCTCCATAATTTGAATTTATTTATTTAAATTCGGATTTAGTAAAACACAATAACAATATCAGTTTAAGAAATTGATTTTCTTAAATTTTGAAAATATTAATAAACAACACATCAATTGGACGGGGTCTTTTCAAAGCCCGACAAACACAGTAAGAATATCAGTTTAAGAAATTGGGTTTTTCTTAAATTTTGAAAATATTAATAAACACCACTTCAAATGGAGGATAACTTTTCAAAGCTGGACCCATTTGTCCACCAAAATTCTATCATTGTTTTATCAAGCTCTACGAAATTTAAATTTCTTTTTATAATTTCTATCTATATCAACTAAGGTCTTCTCCTGTTTCATTTTACATATGGCAACATCATTTATTTTTTTTCCTTATTAGAATACTTAAATATTTACGTTGGACATGTCCCACCCATTTTAATCATATTTCTCTCATTAGCACCTTTTTTTTTTCTCTCAATTTCTTTATTTTAGCTCTGCCTCAATGACATTAAAAATATGTCATAGACTGTTTTTCATGTAGCTAATTTGAAGTTTAATTAAAAAGTCTTATTTTCACGTAACCCATTTGAAGACTAGATATAAAATAAAATATTTACTCCTAAATAAATAGAATTTTACTCGCACTAACACATTTTAGGTATAAATATAAACGTGGCACAATCACCCAAAAAAAAAAAAAGAACACTTTAAAAAAGCTAATTAAGTCAAACTAAACAATTTGATTATCTTTGATAGAGAGAAGTTGGAATTGAAATTGTTTTAGTAGTGGAATTAACAGTAGGTTGTCCCAATAATTCATGTTTTTGTTTTTCTTTAATTGAATTAAACGACACAAGGAGTAGATGAGTAGCATTAATCAATCTTTTCAATCCATTCACCCCCCCAACCCCATTCCTCATACCAACATAAAAGTAAAATATAAGATAAAAGACCGCGGAATTCGGTCGACTCATGCTTCTCATTTCACAGTAAATATCTCGTTTTTATATAGATATATGATTATTCTAATAGATTTTAGATTATATATCTGTAGATTTATATTGTGATTAAAAAAAAGATATTTATTGTAAGAATTTAGATTTGTGTTCAGTTTTATATAATTTTATATTATGCGTAAATATATAATAATGGATGATTAATATATAAATTTTTATTTAATATATAAATTTTTATCTAATAATTATTAATCATGATTTACTTTTCAAAAAAAAAAAAGAAAACATAAATTCTATCAAATTAAATTAAATTATTTTAATAAAATGTCAACTTGATTTGCTTCTATAATCTTGGATACCTTTTTCCTTTTTATTTTTTATTTATTTAATTTTTTTTCATGCAGAAATTTGGTCTACTGAGTGGGCCTACTAGGATTAGGAATATATATATATGAAGAAAGTTTTAACCTTTCTTCTCTTGGAGACCATAAAAAACTACCACCAAATCTGTAGCTTCTTCCACTTGATGTAAACAAGAAGATTAGGGGCCAATTTGGTAGGCCTTTTTGTAATCAATTGTACTGCTTTTACATGATATGTTGTTAATTTTTATAAATTTAAAGGGTGCTAAAGTACATTTTCAGTTCATTCTCATATTATCTATAAGCCTCCCACCGTATCAAATAACAGGTTCATATTAAAATTATAAAATTAATTTTTTAATTTTAGAAATCTCGCCGTCAAACCACCTGGCCCAGGACCTAAATGCCATATCCTAACCCATACGCCACCAAGTCACGCCACTTGGAAACTATAAAATTAAATTAATAAATCTATTAAATAAAAATCATATTATAATAAAAAAAATACATATTATAACAAGAAAATAAATTATAATATCTTATTAAAAAAACACGATAATATAACTTTTTGTCCAACCGTATTTCTTACATAATTATTTTATATTTTTCAATTAAACAAATGATTTAACATGGCATCCGAGCAACAAAATATATAATATTTATGTCCTACATATTGGATATTATTAATGTGTACTAAGATTGGTTGGTTGTTTGAAGAACAACATATCATGTCCTTCCTCCAACAAACTAAAGAACAAGTCATTTGAACAAACAAAAGCCATATTGATTATCCAATCTTCATAACAAATTGTACTAGGTAGGCCATAATTAATTTCTAATGTAGTTACATCAAATCTAAATTAATTGCCTGCATTATTATTATGTTTTTTAATCCTCAATTAATCGATACTTAATCACAAATCTCTATTTGAATGATTTTACCTTGCTGATTTTGATTCATTTAAATTGACACTGATAAACAAATTATATCAATCGGTCGATTTCCAATTAATTATTTCCTCAAAATCATTTGATTTCTATTTTTAATATATATATATATATATATATATATATATATATATATATATATATAATGTTTCAATATCTTTTTGGGGTTTTAATTGATCATTTTATGTGAAATACGTGACGAATTCCATTAGAAATGATGAAAATATATTTTAATTTAAACTAATTATTATCATGATAATAAATTTTTAGATTGTTTAGAATTTTTAAATCATCAATGAATGATTTTTGTAAGATTTTGAGATATAGTTCAGAATATATTTTATTTATTTATTTATTATCAACCATGTAATAAGTCAATTTTATCATTCCCAATTAATCCTTAGTTATTTTTTATTAATCACAAATCGCTCACTTGCTATCAATTTTTGACTTAACAGTCGAACTACACTAGCATAATTTTATGTCTGTTTGTTAAGCATTATTTGGGTCAAAACAATAAAATTGAATCATCACTACTAAGTACTAATGTATACGTATTAAATAATTAAAACTAAAAATCATTATTCTAAAAAAGCGGTATAGGCGATCGCCTAAGCACTAGGTGGTGTCTGACCATATCAATTTCAGATAAAACGGTAATTCTAGGCGGTGTTTCATGGAAAACATAGATTTAGGGGAAATGAGTGCTCCGATCAAGAAGTGGATGGTGCAACTGAAACGACCGACTGCTTCTGATCATGAATGATCAGCACATGTGCCGAACAGCCGCCGTTGACCATCGCCAAAATTTGATTGTCTAACTTATCGGCGCTGATTTTTACTCTCCAACCTTAACGCTAATCCTAATTTTTAGAAAAAAAAAATATTGATTTCTAAAATTTCAAAAAAAAAACCCAATTTTAGTTATATAAATCATAATTTCCAAAAAAACACCTAGTTATTTCAATTTTAGAAACCTTCTCTATCACTTAAACAATATTTCTTTATGATTTTTATGTCCAAATTTCCCCAAAATTGGAAATTCAAATTGACCTAAAATCTTATTTTGAATTCTTTACCGACCGAGGAATTTTCTGGGCTATAGACGTTGAGCTGCCGCCCGACTAGTGTTTAATGCGTTTTAAAACATTGGTAATAACAGTTGGTGAAATTAGTATCATTAACCGAAATTAGCATACATCAATAACAACAATGAAATCAAATCATCAAGTCATGCTAAATATTACATCACAAACCCTACATTTTGGGAATAAGAAAAACCTGGAATATATAACGAATTAGTGGTCCAAGTTGAGATTTATATCTGTCCTTAAAAACTTATTAGCCCCGTCTCGGTGCGCTACGAGTTTTGTAGCTAACGTCCTCCCATGATAACTTGGATTCTTCTTCTTCAATGGGCACTCCTTAAGAAGATCTTGAACTGAGAAATGGTGGGAACTTTCTTTTACTCAAAAATGACACTCTAGTATGCAAGACACTTGGAGAATATATATTGAATTGTTCAGTGAATTGAAATGAGAATGAATGTCTTATTTATAAATATGAAGGGTTACCATTGAAAAGTACTCTTACGTTTATTAAGACAATTCCTAAGGGTTATGTCCTTTGTATTCAAATGATATACCATTCCCTTTAAACCCAATGGTTTAAACTCTTCACTTAAGGATTACATCTTTTCAATTTCTATATATAACCTCTTACAACAATATTTAGAAAATTTCTTACAATAACATTTGAGCAAGTAATATGCATTTTGATATAATATTAAATGGTATTACGGTAGCTAGATCTCATATAGGGAAAATGACTTATAAATCCACGTGATTTGCTCTAGTGTATAAATATGTAACCCCTTTTAATTTTGGTTGTTAATGTCAATATGGCAGGTACAATCTCCATTGCTTATTTACAATTGCATAATTCTTGAAAATTCGAGGCTAATAGCCTAATATTAACATTTGATGTTTACATTAGTAAACAAAAAGCACTAATGAAATGGGGCCATATATCAATTCTCAAATGTTAAGAGTTTATCTGTTTGTTAGGAAACTTGAAGGGTCTAAGTGCATTTTCTCCCAATTCTTATTAAAAACTGAATATCTTTTCCAATAATCTATTTACCTAGAAACAAATGGATTGATTTCACTAATTAAAAAATTATGTCTTATTTACATGATATGATCGCATATTTGTTTAAAATTAGAAATAACTCTCACTTTCCACTAAAAGTTCCCCTCTTATTATAACCCCCCAAAAAAAAAGTGAAAGACAAGTGAATAAAAAAAAAGCTTGAATATTTGTTTTTTTTTTTTAATATTTTAAAAAATCAAAAAGTACACAAGAAAATAGTATAATAATATCAATCCTTCATCACACTCTCCACTAGACAAAAAAATTGAAATTGAAGTCATGATACCTTAACAAGAAAGAGACTTTGATTTAATTTTTTTTTTGCTTCTTGTAATAATGATAACAAACAAGAAAATAATCTTTAACAAAGAGAGATATGTGTTGCTTTATGGGTTAAATGGAACGTTTTTAAGTGCAAAATTTTGTTGCTTTCACTTTGGTTGGTGGAGAGTCTTGTTGTTTTAACCATCATCATGATTATCTCTTTGACGATTAATTCTAGGGTTTGAATGAGGAGCTAGCGGCAATTTTTTTAATGGAAAATGTGTAATCACTTTTTTGGAGGTTCGTTTAGTAAAGTTTTAATTTTATTATTTTAATTAATTTTATTCATAATTAACTATTAGGTCTATAATATATATATATAAAAATTATCCAAACTCTATATTGTTCATGGTGGATAGAGAATCATGTATCTAGGTTTTGGGAAGAATAATCGTTTAGAATAAAATTTTCGATCGCGATTTAGGATATTTTTTGTTCTGATTTAAAAAACTAGTCAGGATATTAGATAATTTTTCATTTCGAATCATAATTGGGACGAGAGAGAACATCTCGATTTTTATCGCTACTACTATTCTAACAATAGTAGTGGTGGTAGTAGTAGTAGTAGTGTGTGTGTATATATAATACTGAACCTTTACTCTTAGAATACACTACAAAAAATATGGCCTTTAGCGTTGAACAAATCGACGCCAAATCCAGAGGCTCAACGCCAATAGTAAATAGCATTGAAAAATTTCGACGCCAAAATTAGACGCAAAGTGGACAAAAACAACAATTAGTGTCAAAATGAAGATAATCGACGCTAAAACCTCTCAATTTGCGTCCAATGTATTTGGACGAAAAATTAGAGTTTTTGACGCTATAGTTCAAATATTACGATGAAAGTTTGTGACGCTAAAAATTAGACTTTTAGCGTCGCTTATTTTCGACGCTAAAAGTAATTAGAAAAATAATATTGGTATACTTTTAGCGTCGCTACATTGGACGTTAAAAATTCCATATTTTGCGACGAAAGTTGTCGACGCTAAAAATTGGGCTTTTAGCATCGCTTATTTCCGACGCTAAAAATAATATTTAGCGTCGAAATATTTCGACGCTAAAAATATATAAATACTATTTTTTATTTATGTTAGCGTCGCCTACATCCGACGCAAAAAGTTTAAAAATGATTTTTTTTAAAAAAATACTATTTTACATTTTTTCGCTCTAAAATATTCAATTTAATATTTTAAAAATATTATTATTTCAAAAAAATTCCTGATTAATAGCACAATTAGGAAATATTCTAATAATTATTTTATTATTATAATGAAAATTTATAAAAAAAAAAATACATATTATATTAAAACTATATGTCTGAATGTTTATACAAATGGAAATAAAATTATTAATGCTGTGATGGGGGGCGCTCGAGCCCGATGCACCACGGCCGAGTGAGGCCTCCAACATCTCCCGGAAAGCCCGTATCTGCTGGTCAAACTGCTCCAACTTCTTCTCGTGGTCCACCTTGACATGTAGTAGCTCCTTTTGAATCTTCTTCAGCTCGTCTTGGGTGGTGGCTAGCTGGTCTCGAAGGCACGAGTCAGTTTTCGAAGAAACAGTCATACGTGACGATGATGTCGGCTTCTTACGAGTGCCAATGTCGACGTTGTACGCTGTCTAGTTCTTGAAAACCAATTGCGACAACTGCTCATCTGGTATCGGGTCGGACCCTGTCTCCTGAGTTTGATGTTGGAGCTCCACCATTTCGTTCTGTTTAAAAAAAAGAAGTTAATGTTAGAATTTGAAAAGAAAAAATTAAATTTAAAATAATAATAATTTTATTTTAAAATTTTAAACTTACATAGCAGCGTTCTGCTTCTTCATTTATCCATTTGTTCTTCTCATTGTAATGCGTCACTCGGAAAAATCTGGAAATGATTGCACTTCACCTGTGCTACTCTGCTAAAAACAGAAAATACATGTACTATTATTCCATATTAGTAAAAATAATCAACTATTAAATTTCAAATTAGGATATATTTACCTCAGAATGTTCGGCACGATGTTGGATAAATCGCTTGGAACCTCCATGGTGGTTAAAACGCAAGTGACTTCGATTCTCTGTATTTGCATGACATTTATTATGCATTTAACAACACTGTAAATACCAAAAACAAATAGAATTATAAATTTCTGTTTTTTTTTTAAAATTTACCTCGTGTTTCTCACTAAACCAAAGCTCACAAGAATGTTCAGTCTTGCTCCACTATAAAATCAAGCTTATATTGTGGAGCATCCGAAGGTCCATGTTCGTAGAATATTGATTTCATGACTTTTGTCCTATAATCCTTATAACTTTTCCCCATGTGGTAGTCAATATACTGTTGGAGATTAACTTTGGTAAGATCGAAGTCGAACCACTCCTACAGGAATAACAACCAAGTAAAAATGAGTATAAAATAAAAATTTAAACTAACAAACAATATCGAAAATTTAATACTGTAAGGAAACTCACAAGTAGGGAAGGGGAGAGTTGATTGATTTTCGTCTCCCACGGTATCTTTCTCCAAGAAACGTAGTTTTGTGGAGCTTCAAACTGAGTTGCAGCACCTATGGTTGTAGTAAACACTGAATTATATTGTCCGATTTGTCTTTGTCCATCATCTGATATCTCTATCCGGATACGGCCGTGATCCTTAACGTGCTTAACTAACCCCCGGTCACGGGTGTATCCTCGGCCATTCGCTGTACTCGAGTCATTTGTGCTAATAGAGACCCCAACATGGGCATCTGTCCTTGCAGATGTAGATGGAGTCGCATTAGCCATTCTGACCTTGCCCGGTGCTATCTGCAAAATAATAATTCCGACATTATCAATGAAAAAATAATCATAATGATGCTAATGAAATTTCAATATTTTAATAACCATATAAACTTTTATCATTACACATGGACTGCTCAATATAAATTATTAGATTCTAAAACCAACTCGTATATTCTCAAAAAGCAACCTTGTTAGGCGTCCATGTGGGGGTACAATCACACGTCCGGGCTAGCAATAAATCACACGTCCAAGCTAGCAATAATTGGAGTGACTGCAGCATTTGCTGCTGTTCTGCACCAGACAGCAGCATTTGCTGTTGTTCTTCACTAAAACAGCATTTGCTGCTGTTTTGCTAAAGAGTTGGCACCCCAAAAATTGGTAAGCACCCAATTTTACTTATCAGCTAGTGCTTACCATCCACCTACCTACCCACCAACTTATACTTGATAGCTAGTGATTCCATCCACAATAGCCATGGATAAAAAACAGCATTACTCAAACCCAAACATACCTGATGATGCAGATATTCAGTTCTTATTCTATGTAATTGGCACAAAGTTAAACCACAACAACCAATATTCCAGTATGCTTAACAAAAAATGAGACATGATAAATGATAAGAATAAAATATATTAGTCAGAATCAGAGGGGCATAATATGATACTTCTCTGGCAGGTAAGTTGATTTAGAGCATTAAATATATCCATACATGTCTTCATCAAATCCCTAAATAATTCTACACTTGGATCACTAGATTAATTCCATGCTTGAAAGACTTCTATTGACTAAAAAGACTTCTATAGTCAGATCCTTGGTTATTTATTGAAAGTAATAGTTATTTCGATAAACATGTCATCTGGTTTGAATTGTTCGCGAAAATTGGAAATAGAATATTACAATCATCTCAACTACCCGGATCATTTACAGGATAAAATGTGCCTATGAACTAAGTTGAGAATAACTTAAACTCATGCAGACCCCGATTGCTAACAACTTGACACAAGATGCATCTCAAATATATCACATATAACTTCATTTGAAGGAAGCCAAAGACATCATTCGTATTGTACCAGTGAACTAAATTAAAATCAATCATATAACCTGGAAATGAAATGACAGCAAAATTGCGGTGTCTTGTTCCTATAATTTTGAATTCAGTATTTTGCTTGGCTAAAAAACCATACCAAACTCTGAAAATGGACCCTCAGGTGTAAGCAAACACTATGCAAACAAACCCAAACTCAATTTACCAATACTTATGAGAGTCTTGTCCATGTGAATTTTTAGTTTATTCAATCTTATACTTGATAGCTAGTTTTTCAAAATACTATGCAAACAAACCCAACTCAATTTACCAATACTTATGAGAGTCTTGTCCATGTGAATTTTTAGTTTATTCAATCTTATACTTGATAGCTAGTTTTTCAAAATACTATGCAAACAAACCCAAACTCAATTTAGCAGAACGTCAACCTAAACAAGCAAGAAGCTCAAACTACATTCTCATTTGTAATAATCACTTTCAAAAAAACTAAGTGCAAATTCGAAATTTGATAATCCATGAACCAAAAAAATGAAGTCAGGTCTCACATGCAAACAGTCAAAAAATTGAAGTCAGGTATCACATGTCCAAATTTGAAAATCCATAGAACTAAAAAATGAAATTACTTGCTTATTTACTTCAATTGTTTGCAGAAGCAGAAGAAAATGAGGAGAATAATGGTGTTTGAAATGAAGAAGCATAACAAAATGAATTCGCAGAAACTGAATTAGGGATTTTAATAACCATTTAGTGTCGACATATTCATATTTTAGCGTCGAAAGTTTGGCGGCTAACAAAAAATTAGGGTTAGTTTTTGAGGAAAATTTAATTTTAATATTTAACGTCGAAAAACTATGGACGCTAAAGTCTAACATTTAGCGTTGGTAAACTTAATTCGACACTAAATGTTAGACTTTTAGCGTCCATTTTGGTCTTCGACGTTAAATGTTAGACTGTTAGCGTCCATCATTGATCGACGCTAAATGTTAGACTTTTGAATAATGATAATAATATGACGATAATAATAATAATATTAATGATAATAAAAATAACCATTCAACAATGATATAACCCTCATTCAAAACAACAACAACAATCATTCATCCATGATGATAATAATTCAAAACAACAACAAGCATCTATTATAATAATAAAAATTATTCATCCATCACATCATATACTAACTAGATTAGTCACTATTATCTTCGGTATTTGAGGATTCATGACTGGACTCGAACTCATCTTCAGTTTCGAATTCTTCTTCATTTGCTGCTTCCACGCGAACTTGAGAATGAGGAATTATCTTAACATCTGTATTTTCTCGAGTTAACGTGATATTTTCAGGAACGGTGATATTTGATAAATGAAAGATTTGTTTAGGAACTTCAAAGTTGTCAGAGAATTGTTGTGCTTCATCTGAAATTTCAACACTGTCTTTTTCCTGCGTGTCCCAAATGCCCATTTTTTGTAACTTTTCTACCACCATCCATCCATTTCCTAGCTTTGGATTAGATAAATATATCACAGACCATGCTTGGGTACACAAAATATATGGATCATTCTTGTACCAATAATGTTGAATATTAATTGACGTTAAATGATTACTAACTGAATTCTCCTCTTTCTATCAGTTGTGTCAAACCACTTGCATTCAAATAGCATAATATGTCGTCTGGGTCTTTATATCAATTAATGACTAATTGAAACACTCCGTAGAAGTCAACAATATTTGAGCCGTATTCTCTAAGGACAACAATTCCATAATTCTGAGTGACATGTGAAATATCTCGCTGCTCAGTATGAAATTATAACTTTATTCATAATGCATCCACTGTATTCGTAAGCCTCATTTGAGGGCCATATGCCAATGAAACTAACAAAGAGGATGAAGTCCAGCTGACCAATTTGCACTTGGTTATTTACCTAACACGTGATTGTTGGATAATATGACCCATAGCGTCACTATTTGCACAGATCATTGTGTTGTTGTAGCAAATTAACTATGTAACAAGGAAATTGCACTCTCATCATTTGTGATTAGATCACCATAGATATATAAATGAAGAGAGGTCCCTATGATTAGTTCCTGGATTGAGATGATATGAGACAGTATCAGTCCACGAAGGATTAATCATTAAATATCCCTAGCCGTAGTATTATCGAGACTGGACATCGATAATGCGGAATAGGCTAGTATTGCACTTGTGCGCGTTGTGAGGGCACAACGGCATAGTTCTCATATATATAAGTGTTGGAGACTTATGCAAGTGCGATAGGAGGTCGTGTTTCACCGATGGTACGGGAAACAGCTTCGCTCTGGATAGACCCCTTCGGAATCCCATTGGTATTATGAATAGGTGTCTATGGGAGGCCGAAATCGAGGTAGGTGTGTATAGTCTTAACCTGAGACTTGCATCGCTAATACTTACGATAATCGATAAACTTTGGATTTGGTGGTTGGGGGCTTTGACCGGTTCTGTGTCTACCACTTCTGGGTTTATCAGAGAGTCGTAGAGTATTGGTGTGATGTCGAGACGGAAGTATCACTCCAGTCATAGTGGAGATGATGTCACGCAGGATACGGTATTAGTGCTCTTAAGTGATGCGCATCCAATCGTGATATTATGACCAGGTCATGAATATCCGATTATAGAGACTAGTTACCAGACATCCGATATGTGTTTCGGACGGGGCAGACACTTATCCAGCCCCAGCCCTAACACGTGACTATCCGATACTGGGCCGATATGCACAATACGATTGTATACTACGCTTGATATAGATCTAAATATTCTTAAAAGGATATGTCCGGAAAATTGGGATGACTTGGTGCTTTGCTAGGAGTTGACCTTGTCTCATAAATCGGTAGAACGTAGTACTTGGTACGTACGTGATTCGGTTACACCGACGACCGTATTTATAGCCAACTTATCCGGAGATCTCATGGGTCGCTTCCCGATAATCCACCGATGACGCACAACTCGCACTCTTGAATAATCTGGGATTATATAGAAGAGAGAGAAAATTAATCTAGGATTAATTACGGAGATATTTTATCTAGGATAAAATATCGTCGAGAGAGAGATAATGATTAATTTGGAATTAATCGATGAATTAATATATTCGATATATTAAACGAAATTAGATTTCGACGCGGAATTAAAATTAGATTTTAATTCGGGCGAACGAATTAATTTAGAATTAATTCGTTAGCGACGTGAATAGTGAATTCGCTAGGCGTAATCACTTAATTACGACGCGACGGAAAATCGTTAATTTAGAATTAGCGAACCCGAGCCCGAGTGTGATTGCGAGCGCATTCGTATTTCGAATTCGAGTGCGGCAACGCAAGTCACATCAAGCGTCAAATCAATCATCACATCAAGCGTCAAATCAAACGTCACTTTGAGTGATGTGACATTTGATTGATTGATGTGAGTGATTGATTGATTGAAAAGACATGACACACACATCACTTTATTAAAGTGATGTGATATAGTGATAGATGAGATGTGTGTTTGTAATTAATGGTTGACTTTTAAAAGGAAATGAAATGCAAATTCAAGTGAAATTATGGTGAATTTCACTTAAGGTATATAAGATATACCAAATGAATTTCATTTACATTCAATACACATTTCTTTCTCTCTAACTTCTCTCCTTTTCTTCACGCCAAACACAAAAAGTTTCTGGTTTTGAAGCCAAAACCGTGAGCAATGGAAGCCAAGGGTGGGGTTTTCATGGTGAAAACCGCAAGTGCTAGCACACTACGAGTCTTGCGAAGGTGGTAGGGAGGTTCACCCATGAGCCGGGATCCGTCGGACGAGGCTTGGAGCTCCGTTCTTCAACCCAAAAATCTGAAATTGGAGGCAGTGAACTGCAGTGATGGTGCGCCTAAGGGCAGTAAGTTTTTGGCTTTGAATCGCCTCCAAATCGACTCAACCGATCGATGTGAGTATTCCGCTACCTCCGTTGATGTGTTCACTCATTGTTTCATGCTTAGATTTGATCTTGGGACCTAATAGAAACTCAACAATGGCATCATGAGCTATAGTTGCAAGCATGAAAATTGTAGGGCTTAAAATTTGGGTAAATTGATTTTGAGCATGATTTGGTTAAATTGTTTGATTGAGCATGTTTAAATGATGTTTAATTTCATTTTGGTTGGATCAATTTGATGAAAAATGATTTGGAATTATTTTCCCCAAAATGGATACCTTGGCCGAATGTTTGTGGAATTTTTGGATCTTGGATTTTTTGTTTTTTGATTCATTTGATGAGTTAGAATCACTTAGGTTGACGTTAATTTGAATCGAATTGGATTAGATTTCGAATCGGACAAAAACCCCAAATTCCCTCCCTTGGCCGAATGGTGTATATGCCCTAATGTCTTGGATTTTTTGATTTTGTGACATTGGATGTGTGTGAAATCATTTAGGATGGTGATTTGATGTCGATTGTAGGTTCGATTGGATCGAAACCGAATCGGACACAAAGTCCCTCTTTTGGCCGAGACTTAAAAGCATGTAAATGGGTTTGATTTTTCATATTGTGTGTTTGACATGTGATAATGAATTTAGCATGATTAATTGGACTAATTTGATGTTTTAGAAATGTTGATTTAGGTTATTAATCATGTAATGCACTTTAGGTAATTAAATTGCGTAATTGGATTAGTGTAATTTAATTATTTAGGCTTAAATTGGATTTGGGCTTTTAATGTTGTATTTGGGCCTATTGGGCTTGATTTATCAAGTTTGGTTTAGGCCAAATGGATTGGATCCAATTGGGCCCAAAACCTTAACCATAAAGCCCAAATGCGACTTAATGAACCTTTAAAGTTCAATTGGGCCTAATGGGCCAAGATTGATTTATGGGCTTATGGGGTAAATCCCGGATTGGACTTTGGTTATCGGTTTGACCCGAGTTGACCAAAAGTCCACGCCTTAAGAAATCAATCAAAAGCCCATTGGACTTTAATTGAATTGACGTTGGACGTTAATCGGTCTTTGAGACGCGTTACGATTAGATTTGGAATTTAAATCGTAAAAGGTTTATTAAATAAAGTGTAATGTTTAATTTGGAATTGAATAGTGAATTAGTATTAAATACATGTTAAATTAGATTTAATAATGTAGTTTAATTTAATTCATGAATTCGTACTTTAAGTACTTATTCGCAAAAAACGAGTTTGACTCGATCAAAATCAAATCGTTGTTTGAACATTGGATGATCACCTAATTATCAGATTAATTAATTTGATTAGATTGATTGATAACATGCTTATATGTGTGAATACTTGGTTGTGTTGAATGAATAATGTATATCGGATGGATATTAGATGGGTGGGCAATTTTAGAAATTGTTGTAATAAATTCGATTTATTAAATTGGACCTGCGTGTCCAGCCTTATCACCTTCTTTCTCTTGTATTCTCTTCTCACCTATTCCCCTCTATGTATATGAGGTTTCTTTAGAAGTGTGTAGTGTAACGGGTAGAAGTATACTAGTGCTAGCTTGAGTGAGAAAGGGAGAGATTTGATCTAGGATCAATGTGTATAAGTATCCATCCGCATATCATTATTATTTTATTTCATACTCGCTTTATTATGTGTTTAGAATGCATGTTTAAGGGTGTATGATGATGAGACCTAACAAAGATAATTAAATTGGTAGCCAATTTGCACGCGAAAAACCCTCGTTTTATATTAAGCGATTATCCTTCCATTGAATGATTCTTGTTCAAGATCTGATTGGCATTGGTTTGTTGGCCAAAGTCAAGACCTTGTCAATTGGATGTATTTGAATCATGAGAGTTTTGTTCCACATCGGTGTCTAGTCCAAGTTGTGATTTGTTGGCCAAAGTCAAGATCACTTCTTGTCCAAAGACATTGATTACGAAACTTTCCTTGTCAATGGGTCCCGCTTAACTGGAGTCATTAGGTTTGTTGTGCCAAAGCCAAGGCCTAGATGATTCGGAGGATAAGGTTAGAAAATGTATTAGATACATTGGCATAAGTAATATGTTTAGGACTTGGATGTCCACCTAACCGGATCTGGGAATTGGATTGGTCCAATTGATCTGTGAGATCTACCTGGTTAAGTAGCATACAGCTTGTTGGCCAAAGTCAAGGTTGTATGTTATTTGACAGGATCCCAGCCCACTAGGAAACGCGGTTTCCCGAGTACTCCACAGAGGGTTAGAGACTCGACGAAAAATAGTGGGAGGCAAGTATTGAATTTGCAACATTCGTTCAATTACTCGCCATACACGCTCAAACAAATATCATTCGTCAATATTTTACGTTGTTTTAAAAATATATAGTTGGACTATATACAAACTTATTCAATATATAGTTGATTTTATAATTGGATTATAGTAATCAATATAATTGAATTAAATGATAGTTGATTTTATAATTGGATTATAGTAATCAATATTAAAATTATAGTTGATTAAATAATTGGATTATTGTAATCATTATAATAAATAGTACCTTATTAAATTGATTAAATAGTTGGACTATTGAAATCAAGAAAGAATTTAAAAGTTGAATATTTAAAAATATAATCCTTGGGATTTATGTTTTAAATGATTTAATTGGGAATTAATAATAGGTTAATTTATTTGATAAAATAACTTATTATAACTAAGCCCATAATTAAGCATATAGTAGAGCATAAAATCTTTGGAAGATTTATGTGATGATGACTTTAGTGCTTAATTAATATACTTATAATAAATCTATCTTTAGATTTAAAAGTATTAAAATTGCAATTAAAATTCTTAGAGAATTAATTGACTATTCTAGTGGAGAAAAGTCAAAATTTGCAATTGGGCATGTAGCACAAGGTGCACATCGTTTCGATATTCCGAAACCCGAGGCTTGGCCGAAGGTTTGTGAAATATTGAAAAGATAATTGACATATCCCAAAGTGACTACCATTTGGATATGGAAGACACGAAGGAATTAAAGAAGGGGCGAGGCTCTAACTTTAAAAATATTTGTCAAAGTTATGTTCACTAATAGTATTGAAATTGGATTTTAAATACTTAGTGTGGTACATAATACATATATGTATTGATGTTCAGAATCCGCTGTGAGTTGGATACTGACTTCAAGCCGAGATTTCTCTGCGAATCGGAAACGGGACGAAAGTCGCTGTTTCGACCGTAGATACCTAAGTTTAGGAACTACCCTTAGGGTATGTACTTAAATTAGGAAATGTTATAATGTAACTAGTTTGACTAGAAACATTATCTCTATATCAGTGTGTAATCCGTTGCGGATAAAACCTTATATTCTAGAACACTAAAATGTTTCATTATATAAAGATGATACTGAGATAAACACATTAGATGTAAATAACAGAATTTATATTTTGAATATAAATAAAATCTCAAACATATAAAATGACAAATAAATAGCTCAAATTGATTTGATCAATGAGACTTATTTGTGGCATTGTTGTCTAGGACACAATTAAACGAGAATCGTATATCCACACTTTTGAAGAGTGGGTACTAGGACTGATTTGACTATTCAAATAAGGTCTGCGAATCTAGTTTATTAGGTTAAATACCTAAAATACTATTTACTTGGTAATAGTAAAAGGGCCACCGATCTGTTAGCCCTATTCATGGTGAAGTTAGTGGGCCCATATCTAGCTAGGCTAGATGTGAACATGAATATTTCGTGACCTTAACGGATGTGGCATCACGTTATGGTTATGTGTTTCTTTTGAAGAACACAGATCGGAAACTTTTGAAGTTTCGACACGAAGTATATAAACAGATCGGCTATAGTATTATTCCGCCACGGTAAGACCGTAATGGAAAATTACTTAAGCAGTAAGTTTCATACATACATGAAAGAGTACGGTATTCTTTCATATGAGGACTCCTCCCGTGACACGTCAGTTAGACGGTGTGTCCGAACCAAAAAACCAAATTTTGTTGGACATGATAAGGTTTATCACGAGTCGCTCTGAGCTACTATTTCCTTCAATGGGACATGTATTAACAGTGCAAAACTTATTTAGAATAAGGTTCCATATAAATCTGTTGACAGATATCATATTGGATATGAACAGGAAAGAAACGGGGTTTCTCATTCCTGATAATTTGGGTATGCTAGGCATAGCGTTTGGATTATACCAAACTAAGGACCCAAATTGGATAAGTGCCGATATAGGTTATCCTAAGGGAAACCTTAAGTATAGTACTTATAAATCCCACATGAGAACAATGTAATTGTTGCTCACCATGCGGTTTTCCTGAAAGGAATACCGATATGCAGTGGTCAGTGGGAGGATAGTGATACTCGATGAAAATCGGAGTAACACTGTTCAAGGCACGAAGTCCTTAATGGAACACAAATAGTTCATCTATGATGAATCTATACCATTAATCTTCAAATACACAAGAAACTAGCAAATCAGATAGAGTCAGAAAACAACCTAGGGTATGGGTTTCTGATCTCGCCCCATGAAGATGTCAATCTTATGGAGGTGTACCATCCGACTACGTTTGAAGGAAGTGATACGAGGTATCGACTCCCTGTTATGGCAAAGTGCCATTCCGAAATGGATTTCATGTATAACAACTATTTTGGATACTAGTTGTTGTACCACAAGGCATTGTGCCTATTGGTACATTAAACGTCTTCAAGGAAGACATACATGGAAGGCAACATACCAACGTACAAAGCTGGGCTTTTGACAGAAAGGTATCGTTATCAACATTGTGTTAATAACGGTTCAACCTTTTACCTGTTGCCATGGCAAATCCATTTTGAAAATGCTTGAAAATAACTGTATATTTCATTTATGAAATGTGTCAGTTATAAATCAAAATCGCTTTCCTGAAAAGGAAACCTTTTGGAGAATGTTTACTACATTCTGACGATTTTGTATAACCGACAAACAAGGTTTGTAGGTTATTCGATCCATGTTTGGATCATTGCAAGCATAAGGTTCTTGGAACTGTAGTTTTGAAATAATCATAATGGTTTATGATTTGACTCAAAACGAAATAATTCTTGTGTATATAAGGAGGTTAGTGGGAGAGCGCACTAACAGTGAAATTCCCATAAAATAATGGTGAAAGCTTGACTTTCATAGATATTCTTTCAATAGAAATTCTCCGTAGAATTCTGGAGAGTAACAACCTTTATTCAAGGAATAAAGATCTACTGGGATAGATTTGGAGTTGTTAACACTCTCTGGAAATTGTACATTTAAAATGTACTTGTATTGGTGTCTCATACGCTTCGAGCATATGGAGTCACAATCGGGTCAATCCTAGTGATAGTCACTAAATTGAAATTGAGAACATCTGTTAGTATCTTAGAGAACTAAAGATGCTGTCTTAAACTATGGAGAAGGAGAACTTGAAGTGACTGGGATCACCGCTGCAAGTTTCCAAACTATTAAATACTACGGTACTATAAAGTTTGAATTACGGGACAGTGAGCTGGATATCTCCAAGCAAGATAACTGTTGCCGAATAAACAACAAATGCGGATTATTGCTGCAGCTGAGGCAGCAAAAGAAGCCATTTGGATCGAACATAAATCTAATTAGATTAGATATAGTTCTGTTAGCAGCTGAACTAGGCGTCAGCACAGGCTAAGGAATTAAAGGTCTCATCGACGATCCAGATATATACTTCTATATCATCTGATTCGTTCGGATCATACATCGTGGCGATGTGATGATCGTGTAAATCGCGTCAGACGATAATCAATCAAATCCGCTGACGAAAACCTTTCCTCAGCAATTTGAGCGAACCTTACATAGTTCAAGTGTTGGAACACTTGAGTGACTCGCTACGTGCCAAGTGGGAGATTGTTGGATAATATGACCCATAGCGTCACTATTTGCACAGATCATTGTGTTGTTGTAGCAAATTAACTATGTAACAAGGAAATTGCACTCTCATCATTTGTGATTAGATCACCATAGATATATAAATGAAGAGAGGTCCCTATGATTAGTTCCTGGATTGAGATGATATGAGACAGTATCAGTCCACGAAGGATTAATCATTAAATATCCCTAGCCGTAGTATTATCGAGACTGGACATCGATAATGCGGAATAGGCTAGTATTGCACTTGTGCGCGTTGTGAGGGCACAACGGCATAGTTCTCATATATATAAGTGTTGGAGACTTATGCAAGTGCGATAGGAGGTCGTGTTTCACCGATGGTACGGGGAACAGCTTCGCTCTGGATAGACCCCTTCGGAATCCCATTGGTATTATGAATAGGTGTCTATGGGAGGCCGAAATCGAGGTAGGTGTGTATAGTCTTAACCTGAGACTTGCATCGCTAATACTTACGATAATCGATAAACTTTGGATTTGGTGGTTGGGGGCTTTGACCGGTTCTGTGTCTACCACTTCTGGGTTTATCAGAGAGTCGTAGAGTATTGGGTGTGATGTCGAGACGGAAGTATCACTCCAGTCATAGTGGAGATGATGTCACGCAGGATACGGTATTAGTGCTCTTAAGTGATGCGCATCCAATCGTGATATTATGACCAGGTCATGAATATCCGATTATAGAGACTAGTTACCAGACATCCGATATGTGTTTCGGACGGGGCAGACACTTATCCAGCCCCAGCCCTAACACGTGACTATCCGATACTGGGCCGATATGCACAATACGATTGTATACTACGCTTGATATAGATCTAAATATTCTTAAAAGGATATGTCCGGAAAATTGGGATGACTTGGTGCTTTGCTAGGAGTTGACCTTGTCTCATAAATCGGTAGAACGTAGTACTTGGTACGTACGTGATTCGGTTACACCGACGACCGTATTTATAGCCAACTTATCCGGAGATCTCATGGGTCGCTTCCCGATAATCCACCGATGACGCACAACTCGCACTCTTGAATAATCTGGGATTATATAGAAGAGAGAGAAAATTAATCTAGGATTAATTACGGAGATATTTTATCTAGGATAAAATATCGTCGAGAGAGAGATAATGATTAATTTGGAATTAATCGATGAATTAATATATTCGATATATTAAACTAAATTAGATTTCGACGCGGAATTAAAATTAGATTTTAATTCGGGCGAACGAATTAATTTAGAATTAATTCGTTAGCGACGTGAATAGTGAATTCGCTAGGCGTAATCACTTAATTACGACGCGACGGAAAATTCGTTAATTTAGAATTAGCGAACCCGAGCCCGAGGTGTGATTGCGAGCGCATTCGTATTTCGAATTCTCGAGTGCGGCAACGCAAGTCACATCAAGCGTCAAATCAATCGTCACATCAAGCGTCAAATCAAACGTCACTTTGAGTGATGGGACATTTGATTGATTGATGTGAGTGATTGATTGATTGAAAAGACATGACAACATCACATCACTTTATTAAAGTTGATGTGAATAGTGATAGATGAGATGTGTAATTAATGGCTTGACTTTTAAAAGGAAATGAAATGCAAATTCAAGTGAAATTATGGTGAATTTCACTTAAGGTATATAAGATATACCAAATGAATTTCATTTACAATTCAATGCACATTTCTTTCTCTCTAACTTCTCTCCTTTTCTTCACGCCAAACACAAAAAGTTTCTGGTTTTGGAAGCCAAAACCGTGAGCAAGGGAAGCCAAGGGTTGGGGTTTTCATGGTGAAAACCGCAAGTGCTAGCACACTACGAGTCTTGCGAAGGTGGTAGGGAGGTTCACCCATGAGCCGGGATCCGTCGGACGAGGCTTGGAGCTCCGTTCTTCAACCCAAAAATCTGAAATTGGAGGCAGTGAACTGCAGTGATGTGCGCCTAAGGGCAGTAAGTTTCTTGGCTTGAATAGCCTCCAAATCGACTCAACCGATCGATGTGAGTATTCCGCTACCTCCGTTGATGTGTTCACTCATTGTTTCATGCTTAGATTTGATCTTGGGACCTAATAGAAACTCAACAGTGATAATATTTATGTGTTAATATAACAAACTTAAATATTTACTATTAGGATAAAAATAAATAGACAATGTTAGGGCTTATAGTTGCCTCAAATCACTTAGGAAATTCTTTTTTGTGTCTTCCATCAATGTTGTGGTCACCGCCGCATTGTAGCATGGTAATATGTTGCCTACAAAAAATGAGTTACGTTAATGTAAGATAATACACAATATATTTATGCACCTACAATACTTACGTTAAGTACGGTTGCACTTCATCGTTATTACTCAATATAAACCAATGTGTACGTTGAGCTGCCTCAAATCTTAGTAATTTGACACTTACTGCTCCAAACGGTCTGTAATTTTGACGAAACACTGTGATATCTTGCTGATTACTTGCATCTCCATCATAGTTTCGTGGTCAACGATTTAAATGAGTTTCAATATTCTGCATGTACATCGAACAAAATGTTATTGTCTCACTTATTAAAATAGCCTCTGCTATTGACCCTTCAGGCCACACCTTATTTTTCATATATTGTTTGTAATATCCCAAAGCCCTGCAAATATGACAACAAATTTATATTAATAATAAATTTAATGCAAAATCAAATATAAGAATGTAATATTTAAAACTGTACAGTACCTCTCAATGGGATACGTTCATCTGTAATGGACAAGACCTCACTTTCTAGCTTCGAAATGTAAATGCACGGCCAGATGTACCATCACTTCAAAAAAAATGGGTAGCAATATTCGCTCCAGCTTACACAGGATTATCATGATTCCTCACTCAAGTTTGTCAATCACATATGTGGTTAATGTCCTCTGACACAATTGTTTAAATAAGCCACATAGATCAAGTACGATGTCGCATACATTCGATGGTAGATAAGGTCGAATGCCAATAGGAAGGAGAATCTCTAGAAGCACATGACAATCGTAACTCTTTAACCCCGTTATTGTATCATCTCTGACCCAACATTCAATATTCGATGCATAATCATCAGGAAATTTAACCATTTTCAGCTAATCACAGAATGATTCTCTCTGATTGAGTTAGCAGGTAACTAGCAGATAGCTTAATAAGACCTCGATGAGTGACCTGTAAATACAATTCACAACGATTTCTAAGATCTTGTAGGTCCAATCTAGCATTTACAGTGTCTTTCGTCTTACCCAGAATATTGAAGAGTGTGTCCACTAACTTTCGCATATGTTTTTTCTATATGCATTACATCCAAATTATGTCGCAAACTCATAGTCCCCCAATTTTCTAACCCAAAGAAAATACTATTTCATGTCCAATTCAATTCTTCAAGTTGACATTTTTGATTTTTATCTTTATTATTAGGATGTTTCCCTAGTGTGCTGTCTTTGAGATGTTGATGTTGGTAAAGTATGTCAAATCCAAACAATGGACTGGGCATACTTTGAGATTCTTGTTGACCGTTGAATAATTTACTTCTCCGCCAAGGACGACTCAACTCAAGAAATCTCATGTGCCCTGTGTATTCTATTTTATTCCGTAATCGTTGCGAAGGTGTTTGACCCGCACAAACTGAACATGCCCCTGTACCCTTTAGTACTTCATCCAGATAATGAACCATAAGCTGGAAAATCATTAATAGTCCATAATAATGCGGCATATATCTGAAAATACTGCTCAGAAGCTGCATCATAGGTATGATGTTTGTAACTCTTCGATCAATAGTCTCAAGTAAATATTCATATCTTTACTAGGGGAACGTGGACCAGAGATAAACAATGACATAAACATGAACAGATCCTTCATACATTTCCATTGAGGTAAGTTATATGGAATAATAATAACGGGCCACATGTTGTAAAAGTTGTACATATTCCCAAACGGATTAAAACAATCAGAGGCGAGACCTAACCTGACATTACATGGGTCCTCAGCGAAACAAGGGTACATGTCATCAAATTCCTTCCACTCGGTTCCATCCATAGGATGTCTGAGTATGCCCTTCGTACCAATCCTCTTTTCATGATGCCACATCATGTCAGTCGCTGTGTGTCATGAAATGAACAACCTCTGCAGCCTGGGCGTTAATGGGAAATATCGTAAAATCTTTTGAGGTTATTTCTTCCTTATACCACAGACTTTATACCAACTTTCACCACATTTCGGACAATATTCAAGTGATTTATACTCGGCACGAAATAATATATAGTCATACTTATAAGCATGAATGGATTCATACCCCATTCTCAGATCACATAATATTTTCTTTGCCTCATAATACGACTTAGGCAATTTACTTCCAACCGGTAACATTTTCCCCAATAAGTCTAGCATCATATCAATACTTTTGTTGGTCATTCTGTTGATCGCTTTAATGTGTAATAATTTTACAATGAAATTCAAGATCGACATTCCGGCACCTTCAAATGGATTTTTTTTGCCTCATCAAGTAGTTCACTAAATAAATTTTAATCATTTTCACCTAACATTGATATGTCACCACTAACACTATGACCAAGTTATGGACCTTGTAAGTCATGTAAAACATCAGTTATCTCATCGTTTGCAGGTTGATGGTAACTACTGCTCCCTTCACCGGAATCAATAAACTGTGATTGAGAATTATACTGCTCACCATGATAAATCCACGTACGGTAAGTTGGTGATATTCCCGGAATGTATAAATGATTATGAACTTCATCTAACTATTTCATTTTCTTATTCAAACAGTTTGTACATGGACAACGAACACTACATTCTACATCAATTTGTTGTTTTACTGATTCCATGAACTCATACACTCCATTACAGTATTCAATGCTCAGTCTATCCACCGAGCTCATATAATTTCTATCCATTTCAGTCAAATATCTAAATATAAAAAATAATTAGTAGACATCATATTAAACTCATCAACATCACCAATTCATAATTATTTATTTAAGCATACACATATATATTCAGTTGATTAATTAATTAGTTTACAAAATAAAATATATTTAGTTAATTAACTAATCTACATATGTGCATCATAAACCACTAACACAAAGTATGTAATAAACATAAATATAAAAAATGAAAACCATAATTTTTACAAAGATTAAATTGAAATACTTAAGTGAGATATATAATTATTCTTTGCAAATATAAAGAAAAATAGTAAAGATATATGAAAGAAGATTTACCTTATGGAAAATTAATTACAGTTTTATTAAAAATTTATAGGATAGTTGTGAGGTTGCAGATGAGAGAGTAAGATTGCAGAGGATGAGTTTGAAGAGGATAAGAGAAAAAGCAAACGGGGAAGAAGGGTTGGTGGCATTCTGTATTTTAATCTTTTTTTAGCGTCGAATCACTAAATTCGACACTAAATGTCCGATTTTTAGCATCGAAAATAAATTACGACGCTAAAGGTGAACGGACTGTCGTTGCGTGTCATCATAACACATTAGCGACACATTTTTTTCTATGGTAAATGTCAAATTTTCAACTTCGAAATAGATTTTCGACGCTAAAAGTGTAACATTTAGCATCGCAGTCTATATCGACGCCAAAGATTACGGAAATAGTGAAAAACCTTTAGCGTCGATATTTTTTTGATGCTAAAATTACTACTTTTAGCTTCGTTTTCTATATGCGACGTTAAAACAGATAATTTGACATCGAATATAGTTTTCGACGCTAAAATATTGACATTTCGCTTCGAATATTATTTACGACGCTAAAAGTATTTATTAGTGCCGAAATTAAATTCAACGCTAAATGATTGGACGCTAAAAGTGTATTTACTTGTAGTGATAATAGAGACTTGATGGGTAATTATTAAAAAAATTGCGAATTTAATAAGTAATTATGAAACAATTAATTGTTGGATAAATTTTATTTTTGAAAATTGTTATTATTTCTAAATACAGTTATATGTTAACTAAATTTTATTTTTAAGTGTTATGAGTTTTAAAAACAGTAATATGTACTTAGTGAATTTTATTGTTAATATATGTGTGTGCATGTCTATATATATATATATATATATATATATATATATATATATATATATATATATATATATATATATAATATATATATATATAATATATATATATATATATATATATAATTTTTTGGTTGTGTATAAATAACAATCGGTCACTAAAAAAATAATATTTGTGTTGTAAATGTGGATGGTTGTAACATCCCGCCTAGGCTAGGATGCTACTGGCAGGAGACAGGCTAACTCTACCTCCATAAGCCTCTTATTCTGACGAAATTTCGGCATGACGTATTCGTAACATCATGCAACCTGAATTATAGCCAGCACCATGAGACAACCTGCTCAAACAAACTCAACAAATATGAAAACTCACTAGGCCTCAGGCCTGAACTCAATGAACAAAAGTAAATCACTTGGATGCCGGCCAGAACTCAAAATAAAACTACACAATTACTTAACTTTTACATAAGAGATACAAATGTAAATACAAATACAAGGGTCGTGAGGACCATAACTCGACCCATGACTCAAAACTCTCTTGACTGCAGTTGGGGCGATCCACTGTCTTCAAAGACTTCACTGAAATTCTACTGGTTCTAAATGACTGCTACTGACCTGCAAAACTACAAACTGATATGGTGTGAGTCATAATGACTCAGTAAATAACCATGCAAAAGCTTAAAAGTTTGAATTAATTGTCTATTTCTTATCCATTTCACAAACCTGTCAATTTGTCACTGTACCTTTACTGATCACCACCTGTAAAATTTCTGTTTGCTATTTACACTTTCAAACATCTAGAATATATATACTGAATTCTGCTTACTTTCTGTACCGTTACTAATCTGATTCAGGTATTTGTTATAACTTTCTCTCTTACGCTATCTTGAAATATCAACAGATCGGACAAATAACATATTATTCCTATTAATCATTTAATCCACTATCACTGATCATGTATATGTTACCATTTCATTATTATCCGGCATTCTTACAATATGTTTTTTCTAGGTAAGCATAAAAATACTACCTTCATCATTGATACATTTAAATATGATCATGCTACTATGCACTCGTACTTTTCAATATAATATTTCTATATGAACATGCTATACACAAAGTTAACCGTCTATGCATACTGATACAGACATGTCACATGTATTAATGCCAACTATATGCTTTCAAATGATAACTAGCATGTATGATTTATATGCATAATTTATGAACTATCATCAAACTTTAATATGTAATATAATTTAGAAGATACTTCTTGAAAACCTTTTCTAGAAGACTGTTTCCTGAAAACTGTTTTCTGAAACTCTTTCTGAAAGTCTCTTTATAAAACTAGACTTGCTGAAAACATCCTTTAAATCTTTAGTTTCTGAAAACTGTCTCAAAAACCTGTTTTCTGAAAACTGTTTACTAAAAACTGAGTTCTGAAATCTGGATACAGAAAATCTGAAAACTTTATACTGGAGATCTGAAAATTTAAAAAGAATTATTTATAAAAAAAAACTTATTTATGAAAACTGTATACTGAAAACTGAAAATACTCGATGCCCAGAACAACAACTCAACTGGCAGCATCGCTGAAAATCTGATAGTACTAGATGCCCATGACAACAGCTCAACTGGCAGCATCTCTGAGGCTGGTGGTGCCCTACGTCCAGGACAACACCTCAACTGGCAACGTCGAGCTCTACACCCAGGACAAAAACTCAACTGGCAGTGTAGCCACCACTAGAGACCAGGTACACGATCCTATGCCGCCATCCTGGCCCTACATATGCACATGTTCTCTGTAACCTTCAATCCAACTGTAATAGTTACATAATGGAGTGAGGTTTTACCTCATGCCCCGAAAACATGAAACTATATACGGTATCTCAAAACTGAAAAAAATATTTTCTGAAATACATTATCTTTCAAAACATTTGAAACTTTTCTTTGAAACTTTTGAAATCTTTGAAAACATTCTTATCTTTTGCTCAACTGCTGAAAACTTAACACATACATATGCAAATGTTTTCTCATGATCCTTTTACCTTAGCCATGCTTTATTAAATGCTCATCTTTCACTATCATATTCTGAAACGTTTCATTCATGTAATGCATGTATTTCATACTAGTATACATATAACCATAACACGTTTTCCCATAGACATTGTTACTTATACTATCACATTCTTACTTTCTCATATTCATCACTGTTATGCGAACTCATGACCACAAGTCTCATGCATTCATGCCATAAGAATGTATATGCAAATATTTCTCAACTAATTTACTAATTCCATAGTTATGCTTACACACACGATATCGAAGCTCTTCTACTATATCGGACTTCAAACATATACAGATTTCAAAACTTATTTACCATTTTCTAAATATCAAATTGTGCTCAAGAATCTCATGTCATAACTTACATATATTCTCATGCAATGCTTATACTACTCAGTTATGTTCTCTCTCATCTTATATACATGTATCTATGCTCATGCTGCTAAATATATATATATATATATATATATATATATGCTCACTCTCGTATGAACTTGAACCTTTACATTCATACCATCCTTATACACACATACATATTTAATCACGCCAATTTATATACTTACTAGTTCATATTTACTCATGCGTACTAACATTCTTATATAATGCATAAATTACATACTTTCATTCATATCACTAGTCCAATTCCCTAGGGTGTAGTTTTCTACAACCCCCACCAAAGTCTCATTATATTATATTTATAAACATCTGCTCATGGTTTATTTATATGCCTATACTTGTCATTTTTTTATACTTTTCAATCTTAGGTTTGCTGGTTTCTTACTACTTACATACTCATACATATGAATATATATATATATATATATCCGGTCTCATGTTTACACATATATCTATAAAGTTTATTTATTATTTAAATCCAGTCAAAATACATCACAAGTAATCATTGCATGGATTACTTACCTGGCTAGGCGATCACTCGTAATCTTGGTCCGATCTGCCAAAACAATGATAACACAGGTTCAGAACCGCTATTTGCGAAACTTTCGACTCATCTATAAGAACTCTTGGACCTCTCCGGAATACACGAATCCTTTCTAATACTACGATTTGAACTTCATTACTCTAATACATATCTTTCTATACTACTCCAACTAGCTAGATAGCCCAGATTCTCGTTTTACGTATTTGTGGTAAATCTTGCGGAAAAATTTCCGCAAACCCTACGGAAAGGTCTCGAACCCTCCGAACTTATCCAGAATGACTTAATTACCCTCGCAATACCATATTTATATCATCCCCATAGTTACGATCATCTAAACTCAGTCGCGCGAGAAACTCCATTTTACCGGAAACTCGCTAATTCTACCGGATCAATCAAATCTAATCTGTTTCTCCCCGGATTCTACCACATTTGTCGTTTTAACATATTAAATCACATTCAATTCATTCCATGCTAATTCTCTAAACTACGGAACTATCGGAAACACCCGAATATAAATCGATACACTGTAAAAGAATAAATTATGAACGAAGAGTCGTACCGAAATTCCGAGGCCATATTCGGACTCCCATCGGCCATACAAATGCGCTGGAGTCATCGAAATTCCGATCGGAGTTACTGTTCATTATGGGTCTTCTATTCACACGCCGCTTTCTTCCTCGGTTCGCATGCAACCGGCCGCTATTCGGTGAAACCGACTCCTTATACTTGTAGTACTCTCCGAGAGCTTCGATTTGGTAGGTAGCTTGGGCCGTGAAACGGACCGACGAGCCGGGATCGGGAAACCCACCAATTCACCTTTCTCCCCCCAAATCTCACCGTTTCAGGCGCTCCTGGTGTCACCGCCGGTGGTCGGTCCATGCAGGGCTACCAGACGAAGCTGCCGGTGGCGGTCCACTGGCGTGAGGCCGGCCGGAGGCCACCAGTGACTTCCTCATCTCTCTCCCACGTTTTTGCTCTCTTCTTTTTTTTTCCTGTAAAATACTTAAAATAATAATAATAATAATTAATAATAATAACACAAATATTATAAATCCAAAAATGACTAAAATGCCCCCACTAGGAAGGGTATTTTTGGAAATCAGCCCTTTCGAAGCTCTTCTGATGCGATTCTCGAAATATGTTCAACACGAAAGTTGTTCGTCTCGAATAACGAGTCCGATGGTTCAAGAATCAACTCGATCGGAGGTCATTTGCTAATTTCTTGACCAAAACTGTAAACTTTACGCTATATTAAATATCACGTACTGATTCTTGAGACGACAAGTCTTTCTACACAACAACTCTCCACTTATACTATTCTGACTCATATAAAATCGCTTGAACTCTTATTCTTCATTTTCATCATGGTCCGAGACTATAACATCAATCCGGGAATCTTCTAGAACAATCCCGAAAATATGGGATGTTACAATGGCCCCTTTATTTTAGTAGTCTTTATATTTTATCTTGACTCTTCATATTTGTAACTTATCCCATATTACTTAGGGATAATAATCTCACCCTAATATCTTCTTATAAATAGAAAGCAACTCTTGTAAATTCATTCATTTTTAGAATTAATAAGAAAAGCTTGTAGTTTTTAAGATATAGTATCTTATTCTATTCCTCTCTTATTTTATAATACGTTATGAGCACGATCGGCTTCTATTTCATTTTTTTTTAAAAAGAAGAAGAAGAAGAAAAATGTCAAGTATAAAAAATCTTGGCCTAAAGTCATGGTGATGATCAAATATTTTGATCATATATGGATGGTTATGAATAAAATCTGAAGCCTTTGTTTCCTACAAAAATGGCCTTGTATAAAATTTGATGATAATGATTTTGTTTAAAACCAAATCAGACCATCTCTGTCAACTTCTATCTGATAGTATGTGGTTGCTAGTTAAATCTTCGTGATTTGTGAATCAATTTGATAATGATCATTATCATTACGATCCTAAATTTTATGATTCAATTATCTTTGAATCCATATTCTTATTATTTTTGAAACATGAAGTATTGCAGTATAAATAAATCTGAACCAGAAGTTCTGAATCTTTATATTAAAATTAGAACCCGTAGTTCTAATTCAGAACTTGAAGTTCTGAATTTCAATTTTAAAATTAGATATCGTATTTCTTATTCACTATGTTATGTTTTATTATTATTAGTTTAATACTTTAATTGTTTTATTAGTATGCTTTGTGAAAGTTGGACCCTCCATATCAGAATATAAGTACAATATTTTTATTTATAATTTATTTTTATTTCACTTTTTTTTTTCCATGATTATGACAAAATATAAGAGGTAAATTAGAACATAAAGTTCTAACCCCATTAATTAATCTTTAGATTAGAACCTAAATATAAATCTATAAAATAATTATGAAACCCGAAGTTCTAAATTTATGTTACAATTAAAGAACCTGAAGTCTAAAATTAGAATATGAAGTTTTAAATCTACCATAGAACCTGAAGTTCTAAATTTATAATACTATATTTATGAACTTGAAGTTCTAAATATTAACATTATCAATCAAAAATTGAAGTTTTGAAATATAATTTTCTTTTTAGAACCCGATGTTCTAAATAATAATCGGAACTTGAATTTTGGATCAAATATATTTTTCAAGAGAGCATGAAGTTACAAATATGTGTATGTAATTTTTTTTTTTGCTACATACAAATTTGTGTTTTTTTTAAATTTTTTATTTTCTATTTATTTTATCTTAATTATTTTGAAATATTTTACAATAGTAAAAAGGTAATTAACCTGAAGTTTAATCTATCTTCTAATATCAGAACCTATAGTTATGAACTAAATTTAATTATAAAATGAAGTGATGTTATCATAGAACACAAAAATCAATTTCTTAATTGTAACATCCCGCTCCAAAAGATGCTACTGACAGGGAATAGGCTGATCTATCCCTCCGAGCCTTTATTTTTCTGACTATAATTCATCCAACAGCTCTATCCCAAATGTAAATCATACAAGGGAGCATAGCCCAATTCTTGGCCTAAAGTCATGATAATTATCAAGCATGATCAAATATTTTAATCATATATGGATGGTTATGAATAAAGCCTGAAGTCTTGCTTCCTACAAAAATGGCCTTATGTAAAATTTGATGATAATGATTTTGTTTAAAATCAAATTAGACCATTTCCATCAACTTCCATATGATGATATGCATATGGCTCATTCTAATGATACCTAGTATATGTGTCAAAGTAGAATCACCACCAAATTCAATTCATATGGTTGCTTGTTAAATCTGTAATATCTCGAATATTTTCGGGATGGTTCTAGAAATTTTTTGAATTGAAGTTTGAAATTTGGAACTGATTGATATTCGAAAATAAGGCTTTATGTGTTGAAAAATAGATTGGAATAACTTTAAGTGAAGTTTCACGTTTCATCACGTTGAAAAACACAATATTTCGAGAATGTAACGACCAGTGATTTTTATTTCTACTATGACCATGTTATTACGTACGGGACAAAGGAACGTGAGATAAATCATGTTGGGATTCAAATACAACTATGGGAAAACTTCGGGAATGCTCGGTAAATTTCTCGAAGTTCCGAAAAGGGACTGTACCACGTGCTCCTTTTGTACTACTTATAGTATTTGGGGCATAATTTTTTCTTACAATCTCTGGTTTTTATGAATTTTATATCGTTGAAAAGCTTAGACCGAGACCTACAACTTTCACTTTAAACATTTTTCCAAATTTGGACCGGAACTAGGACAAACACACAAGTCAAATTGTGGATGAATAGTGATTTCGGGTTTAAATGGAAATTTCTCAAACTTTCTCCAAGTTTCTACACTTTTCTTCAACTTACAAAATATCTAATGGGTCCACTATATAAAGAAGCCACTTTTCACCATTACCAAAGATTAAAAACGTAATTGAAGGGGAAATAAATAGAGGGAAGCCGTGAGGAAGAAGGAGATAAGAAGAGAAGAAAGAAGAAAAGAAGAAGGAAATGAGGAAAGAAGAGAAAAGAAAGAGAAGCAAAAGAGGTTTAACATCCATGGAGCTTTGTGGAAGACTTGGAAACTAAAAGAAAAAGAAGAAAATGGAGGTAAGATTCCATAACCCAAATCTTGGGTTTTTGATTTTGTTGGTATGAATGACTTGATAATGATAATTAACATGTTAGAGATTATAATTAATAAGGATTTTGAAATGACTGGAGTATTGTCTTAAGTGTTTTAGGTAATTTTGGGTTAATTTCCAAGTTTGTTAATTTGATAAGAATGATGAGGATTGATGTATTTTGATGATTAGAAGTGTGTTATGGTGGTGGATTGAATGATATATTTTCTTGGAAGCGCGTTATCGATGAGAAAATAGTTTTGAGTTGTGTAAATTTTAGGATTGGGGACTGCCTTCAACAAGGCAGAAAATTGCCCAGGAAGACGGCAGAAACTAGAAAATTTGTTTTGCGCGTGATTCGAAACCAGAACTTTACCAGACCAGTTTTAGACCCCTGGCACCATCCAATCACATTAGAATTAACCTTTAGGGACTCGTAATAGTCATACACACATTCCATAATCAAATTATGATCCCTATAAGTCTTAAGTATATAAAATTCAGATAAATCCTTAAAGGAATCAAGGTTATTTCACTAGATCGATTCTAATCGAATTCCGATCATAGATTATTCGCAGGAAGTGTAGTGCCATTCGATCAAGGATTCAGTGCTAGCTAAATTGATCACTGTGAGTGGACACTTTCCCTTTTTCTACATAGTTTTTATTTCACACTTTCTTCAGTCAGACTTACTTTTCAGCAACTAGGGCGTTAGCCAAGTTTGTTTTTATATCATATATGATTTAGCTTGATTTGAGAAGTCTTATGAAAACAGTTGTTTCAGTTTGAGCTTTACGTTTTCAGAATATGTTTTATGTTTTTATTTCGGGGCATGAGGTAAAACCTCACCCCAGTATGTTACTTGATATAGTGGAATTGACGGATTCAGAGACATGTGCACATGTGGAGTACTGAGGGGACGCTCTCAGATCCTCGAGCAGGACTATGGTTGACAGATCCCCGAAATTCCTGTTTGGTGGCTACACTGCCAGTTGAGCTATTGTCCTATGTGTAGAGCTCTACGTTGCCAATTGAGCTGTTGTCCTGGACGTAGGGCACCACCAGCCTCAGAGACGCCGCAGTTGAGCTGTTGTCCTGGGCATCTAATACCACCAGTTTCAGAGATACCAGAGTTCTACGTTGTCAGTTGAGCTGTTGTCCTGGACATAAAACAGTTTTCAGATCACAGATTTCCTATCAGTTTTCAGTTTCCAGACTTTCAGTGTAAAGTTTTCAGATTTTAGTACTTAGATTTCAGAAATCGGACTTTAGTAAATAGTTTTCAGAAACTAATATTTTAAAGACAGTTTTTCCGAAATACGAAGTTTTGGAAACAAGTTTTCATACAAAGATGCTTTGAAATCATGGTTTTAAAGCTAAAAAAAGAAGAAGAGATTTTCATATTAGTTTTCAGTTTTTAGTCCACTCACTTAGATCGTATGACGATCTAACCCCCCTCTAGCCTTTATGTTTTACAGGATTTCCGGAGGACGAGCTCGGGAGGATGGATACTGATGCAGTCATCAGGGTTGGAGTCTACCAGTTTAGAGTCAAAAGTATTATAGTCCGGTCAGAGTTGCATATATGCATTAGTGATGTGATAGTCATTACAAGTAATCTTTAAAGTATTGTAAAAGAAGTATTCATGTGTATGTATTAATAAAAGTATTTTATGTTGATTTAATTATGGTCTATATGCATGACATTGCATTAGAATAGTTTACGATACAGTCAGATAATCAGAGGCTTATGGGGTTAGTATAACTATTCTCTGCCGGTAACATCTCCCAGATCGGGGATGTTACAAAGATGGTATCAGAACATGGTCTAGGGAGTCAGTGACTGCAGTGGGTAGAGTATTGGGGTCTTGTATACGTAGTATATCCGGGATACCCGTATATGAGGCACTACTGTGGTGAACAGGACCTGGGCGACGCATGCTGTTCCGGGCTCGCGGCCCAGTTGGGAGTACGGAGTAGTCACGGGGGACTAAATCGGAGAATGATGGAGTCGCCACCCGTGTGAACCGGGACAAAGATTTAAGGCCGCACTCACCCCTCGCAAGGGAAGACCTCAAACCATTGGGTTCGGAATGGTCCCTTACTTAATGCCACTTGTAATGTAAAGATTTATGCAATAATCCAACCAAGCCTATGACATATATTTCAAAGTCCACCACAATCCTAAGTTCACATACATGAATATAAAGCTTACATCTAAACATACATGAAATCAAGTCCTATTGATAAGTTTGCATGCAACAACAAGTATATAAAATCATAAGAGTTCAATATTCATGCAAACAAATAAACGCAAAACAAACATAACAATATTGGCATGCAATATAAAGGAAATCAAAATAACGGCGAACATATCATGTTATAGCGCATTATAAAAGCATATGGAATAAGGTCAAAATAACCACATAACAAACGGAGTCAACATAAGCGTATAACTTGAAGAGATTAAGAAAGATGCGAATTTAAACAAGCAAAAGATAAACCACTAAAGATGCACTCGTACATTAAAGATAAACGTGCCATGATATAACGCCAAAGAGTGTGATTAATCATGATTGGAAGAAGAAAAAAACGCAAAGAATGAGAGAGATGCAAGTACACACATGTGGACACTACAAATTTCTGATTAAGCATTGTTATGTGATGCGAAAGATGATAACTAATATGGGCACAAACATGCATGTGAATACTTTTCCAAGTGGTACGTGGAATTGTATCCCAAGTACAGACCGCACTACCGTCCATTCGGAATCGGCTATGGAATTTACGTCTGGGTTTCCATTCGATATACCACAAGAAATAATGTCCACACGCCTTCACAACATGGGTGCATAAATTGTAATACATTAAACCAAGACTAAGGTAGATGATGCGACTATATGGAATTTCATAATACATGCATGAATAAGGCAATGACGTATAAGAGAATCAGTGACATGACAAGAAGCGCGGTGAAGCATCGTGGTAAAGGATCTTATCCCCGTGAAACGGAGGGCCTTTAATCTGACTTACTAAGCCCATGCGCAATGAGCATATAATATGCATAAAATAAAGACATAATAACAAAGACAAGATATCGGACTTTGTATATCCGATTGAACATATCTCACATCCAATCGAACATACGTCATTCGGCGCGGCGAAGCATCGTGGTAAGAATCTTATCCCCGTGAAACGGAGGGCCTTTAATCCGACTTACTAAGCTCATGCGCAATAATAATATAATATGCATAAAATAAAGATAAAAGTAAACACAAAAATACTCGGCGCGGTGAAGCATCGTGGTAAAGGATCTTATCCCCGTGAAATGGAGGGCCTTTAATCCGACTTACTAAGCCCATGCGCAATGAACATATAATATGCATAAAATAAATGCATAATAACAAAGATAAGATATCGGACTTTGTATATCCGATTGAACACATCTCACGTCCAATCAAATATACGTCATCCAGCGCGGTGAAGCATCGTGGTAAGGATCTTATCCTCGTGAAACGGAGGGCCTTTAATTCGACTTACTAAGCCCATGCGCAATAAATACATAATATGCATGAATAAAGACAAAAGTAAACACAAAAATACTCGGCGCGGCGAAGCATCGTGGTAAGGATCTTATCCCCGTGAAACGGAGGGCCTTTAATCCGACTTACTAAGCCCATGCGCTTTTCTCATCATTACATAAATAAATAACGTGCAGAAAATTAAATGGCGGAATAATTAAACAACTCAAAATTAAACAAAAGAACGTGCCGTTTACTCAAGTGGTACGTGGAGTTGTGGTCTGAGTACAGATCATACTACCGTCCATTCAGAATCGGCTATGAAATTTACGTCCGGGTTTCCATCCGATATACCTCAAGAGGTGACACGTCTTTCATTTTATCCAATGCCCACAACACACATCATATTCATAACACATACATATTTATTTACTCAAGGGCCGCAACATGCATTTAAACATCATAATCATGCGAATAAAGCACAATGAATAGTAAAAACGAAACCGAAAACAAGTGTGAAAAATACCCTCAGGTATAACCTTTTTTGCCAACTTTCGGGCTTGCGTTTCGCGGAGATCGGAAGGGTAAAGCTCCTCAACTTCTCCGGTTCACTGGTTCGATGCCTTTGCTCACTGTTTCACTGTTTTAGCCGTTATTTTCACTCTATTTTGCCGCTGTTTGTGATGTATTTTTACTGCAGTTTTCTGGACTATTTTTATTGTGTTAAGGCTACTGTTTTGGGCAGTTTCGGGGTGTAGTTTTGAGGGGAATTCTAGGCAGTTTTTTTATACAGTTTGGGTCAGTTTCAGGACTATTGAAGCAACGTGTTTTAAAGGAGAAGGAATAAGGTTTCACGTGTGCAGGTGGCCATGGCTGTGTGGTTTTTACGTGCTTGTCTAAGCGTGAAACTATGAGTGTTTTAAGAGGAGTGGGGCGTGCGCTGAGGCGAGGGGGGTTGTGGCTTGCGCTGAGTGTGATGGTGTGAATGGTGAAGGCCGTACATGTAATGGAGTGATGGTTGTTGCGTGATCAGGGGGTATGCGTGAAGAGGCAAGGCGTGAAGGGCTGTGGCTGATGGCTTTGTTGGTGTGGAGTGAAGGCTAGGGTGCGCTGAATGTTGGGCTTCACGTGAGGCTTGGTTAACGTGGCGTGCAGCTGATTTGTTGAAGTGGTGAGGGACGTGTGGCGCTAAGTGTGTGCAGTTTGAGTGGTTAGGTTAGGGACATGAGTGGCGTGCAGTTTGTGCTTTGTGAATGCGTGAAGGGCTTTTGTTCTCAGTTTGTTATTTGGCCGTGGATGGTCTTAACCAGTGGAGAGGAGGAGGGGTTTAGTTTGTGCCGTGAGAGACTAGAGAGGCCAAGAGCCAAGACAAGGGTTTCAGTCATTGTTTGTTTATATAGTTTATCAAATTAGGGTTTGCATGCATGAATTTTATTTTAGGAAAGAAATCAATTAATTAGGTGTATTGGTATTTGATTTTAATTATTTAGGCAAGGATATTGTATTTTTGGTGGGTAATTTCATTAAATTGGTGATTAAATTATTTAAATTAGGAATTACCTTATTTTGATTGATTTTAATTTGGAAGTGAATTATTTAATTTTGGTATTTGATTTTTGATTTTATTTGATTTTAATTTTAATTCAATTGTGAAATGATTTTATTTAATGTTTTATTTTAATTGGGTATATAACTTAATTAGTTTATTTAATTGGGTATATGACTTAATTAATTAATTAATTTTAATTCAATTTATTTATTTCATTTAATTTCAACTTGGTTATTTATTTTAATCTAATTGGTTTTATTTTAATTGGTTTCAATGGATTTTAGTTTAATTCAATTCAATTTAATTTTTGTTTAATTGGTTTTAATTCAATTTAATTTGTGTTTAATATAATTGGTTTTAATTTACTTTAATTTGTGTTATATATTTTAAATGTTTTAATTATCTTTGGATGTGATTTAATGGGCTTGGGCTAAGGTTAAGTTTTAAAACGGAGATCCAACAGCGAACCCGAAGCTAAACACGTGAACTAAATCCAACAAAACCGTCAATTCTTGACTCTTCCCTTCCGACGTCGTTTTCCGCGATTTCCGCGACTTAAAAGATAGTGCCTCCAAATGAGGCTCATCATCGGGTTTTACATGCAAAAATGCAATGCCTACAACTACCTCTCCAGTATCCAATCCTCGAGTACGTCCTCAAGTTTCACAGACAGGTTAGTAAATATTCCCAAGTCCTCTGAACTCTTTCCTTTACTCTAGATAGAAATCATTTCCTAATCATCCTAGATTACTTCCTGAAGTTCAGTATAAGCTAAGGAACCAGATAAGTAAAATCCAAAGAAAGTTATCCAAGAGAACAAAGAGAAAAGAGAAGATGTATAAAAGCTAAAACCAGTTAGAGACAGAGATATATAGAGATAAAATGAAATAGAAAAGCTTAAAATGTCTACCTAAGAAAGTGAATGAGAGAGATAAAGCTAGATGAGAATTAAGGAAAAAAGTATAAGATTGGTCAGTTATCATAGGTAAAGAAGAAAAGAACATATAATCAATCAGTACAGGAAATCTACGGTAGCTAAAGAGAATAGTATAGCCCCAACAAGTACTAGAATTGTTTAAGGAAATATAAGACTCCTCTTCTCCTCAGGAAATTCTTTCAGATGAATCCAACAACCTTCAAAACTTTCCTATAGATGGTGAATTTTCCGAATAACAAAAAATAGCCAAAGAGATAACAGAAGTAAGAAACCCAGAATAGAATTGAGAGCTCTAATAGGGCCTAAATATCGAAAAGATTTAAGTAACACCAGATACCCAAACCTTGACCCAGATCCTTAAGTACGAAGTAAGAACGACTTGTTACCTTACCCCTGGCAACCCGATAAAGAAAAAACCTTAAACTATCCAGTTTTTGAACTCTTCAGTGACACCAGATCAGAGAGTTTCCCTAATAAAGCCACCGTAAGAGACCAAATAAGAGTTTACCTAGGAACTTGGAAGGCAAATCAACCCGAAGTCAGTAGAAATCCATGAGAATATACATGAATAGATCCATGAGGATAAAAAGAGTTAGAAATAACAAAAAACAATAGTATGAAGCGTAAGTAGAGTGCCATAGCTAAAACCTACAGCAAGGATAGATATTATGGATTTAGGAATCAGAAGTAAGATACAGAGGTAGATAAAGATAGAGAAATAGAGATAGATAAGAAATAACAGAATCTATAGTAGTATGAATTAGAGATGTGGAGTAAAGTAATAAAGGATGATACTAAAGCTAGTGGTAAAGATGAACATTGTGAGATACCCTTCTTTCTCAAAAGAATCCCTCCAAGTTGGTCCAATATTTTCCTGAACCACCTTGTAGTAGTGGCAAGTTCCCTCGAGTATTAAGGACCGTTATAAGATAAAGAAGTAAGAAGGTTAAAGACGAATCGTGCAATCTTCAAATAGATGCTGAACGCCATAAAGGTATCGAAACTTTAGATTTCACAAACTCAAAGCTATAGTCAAATAAGATGAGTGGTGACCGAACCAGCAGTTAATTACCCTAATTAAGGAATCTGATAAGATAAATCCTGACCTACCCAGATCCTCATTCTTTCGAGATACAGGATAAGGAAGTTATCCTGATAGAGTCTACCTCATACCCATTCTTTATGAGCAATAGGCTCCATCGGAACATTGAGGACTAGAACAAGGATGGAGAAGTTCCCTAAGATATAAAGAAAAGACTAATGAGATTTAAGTAGTTCCTATCAGTATGAGTAAAGACGATCATAAGAAAACTAATGTGAGTCCGTTTTAGGAAATGAAAAGACCTTGAGAGGTAGATTACCTAGAAGAAGGATTAAGGGCAATTTTAAGAACGAAACGAGGAAACCCCAGAACAGTGCAACAATCAAGGTGATTCAGAGTAAGGCTTATTAAGACTAGTAGGAGTCCAGGAATAGATCAAATACTATAGAACCCACGGATAAGTTGAAAATAACAGAGATTTATCGTAAAGAATAAGGATAGGCTTGTGAAAGTATAAGAAATTAAGAAAGTACTAAGTGTATCATTATGGACAGTAGTATAAAAAGAAACACATCAAGTTTTATAGGAAGAACAAGAGGTTGAGATTTAAGAAACAAATAGAGAAATGACTCACAGTTAGTCTTAAATAGTAAGGAAATAGAATTTGGGGAATGATATAAGAATCATGATGAGTAACAATGGAATTTAGAATATTTTTCTAATAAAGCGATAGAGTAAAGAATTGATAATAGTTATGGAACACTAGAGCGTAGTAAAGAAAAGAACTTGTGAAGGAGAGTAATTATAAGTTTAGGAAAAGCACGGAATAGCTTGTGGTATTGAGTAGAACGAGGATTTAAGGAAAAATGAAACGAATGGACCAAAAATTTAAAAGAAGATGATCTTGGGGGTCGAAGTAAATAAAGTTTTCAAGGGAACAAAGGAATAAGGATTCGAGAGACTAAGATTAGGAAGGAACCTTCAAGAAATCAGAGAGATTAGAGGAACAAAGATGATAGAAAATCATTTATGGGAAAATAAGTGAGAACCTCATTAAGAGTGTAAAAAAAATTAAGATTGTAGGAGGAGAGTAGTATATAGATCAGAGATTAAGTAAGGGATGCTCGTAGTAGACAAGTAGTAACGATTCTTAGAAAAGTACGTAAGTAAAAGGTGAAGGATTATAATGAGGAATGAGCCATCATAGCAAAATGAGTCTCATAAAGAGGATAGCAAAATAATTACAATAGTATCTAAATTAATGGTGTAGTATCATCAAGGCACCCGAGAGTTTGAGATTAGCTCCCACCCTCCCAACCCTCGGATAATACCGATAACAAATGGAACAGAAGCGCAACCTTGAGATACTCCAAAAGCAAGTATAATAGAAGAAAAGATAATCCGAGTAATAGATAAAAAAGGAAACCAATAGATAAAGTAACAAGAGGAGAAGTAGTAACTAAGAATATGATAAGAATGTAAATGATAGTGTTAAGGATAACCAAGGACATGTGAGATCAGATATCCTTCAAGTAAAGAAAGAAGATATGACCTATAGTAGGTTCAGATAGAGAATGAAGCAGAAAAGTAAATCAATAAGATGGTTGATACCAGTATGAAAAATGAGATAGTCACAGGGTAATAACAATATGAGAGAACATACTAGATATGTATTGATAGAAGAGTAATGTAATATAAAAACCAAGAGAGCAAGTTTACCTTAATATATAAATTAATGAAGAGAAGATACGTAGTTGCGACCGCTTATAAGAAGACAATGGATATAAAAGAATAACTGAGAAAGATCGAGAATTGAGATTCATAAGATATAGTCCAAGGATAAAACATAGACCAAGTGAGCTTTTAATAAAATTAAGAAATGATGAAAAGAATACTAGGAAAGAGTTAAAGAGGAGTGTTTGTAAGGTACCCAGCCCTAGTTTAAAGAGACCAAACCACTACAGGTTTGGGATGGTTTAACCGCGGGTTATGGATAGTTTGATAGGTTTGTATTATATAGGGACGACGAAATAGGTTAATATAAAGCAGTTGTTGAAGAAGAAAAGCTTAAGGACTACTGAGGATTGTAAATGAATCCAAGGAGTTAATAGTTGAATAATGAGAGCTAACGTTAAGGACAAATTGGACAAATGGAATAGAGAGACATCAAGTATAGATATGATGAATTAGACATCTTCAGTGAAAGCTAAGATACTAATTATTAGGAATTCACTCAAATTAAGGAGTTATAGGTCTAGAAAGAATAGATCTTAGAGAGAAAAGAGAATAAGGAGTATGAGATACAGCGAAAGAACAAAAAGACAGTAATCATGGTACTCAGCAGAAGTATTACAGAATCAGGATTTAGGAAAGGAATATGAGAAAGATCTAATAGCAGATAAAAATTAAATATAAGAAGATAAATTTTAGTAGCATCTTTGAAAATTTGGAAAGATAGGAAGACCACAAGTTAGACGCAAGAGAGGATTCGAGGACGAATCCTATTTAGGGGGGAGAGTTTGTAACGACCAGTGATTTTTATTTCTACCTATGACCATGTTATTACGTAAGGGACAAAGGAATGTGAGATAAATCATGTTGGGATTCAAATACAACTATGGGAAGACTTTGGGAATGATCGGTGAATTTTTTGAAGTCCCGAAAAGGGACTGTACCATGTGCACCTTTTGTACTACTTACATTATTTGGGACATAACTTTTTCATATGATCTCCGATTTTTATGAATTTTTATATCTTTGAAAATCTTAGACCGAGACCTACAACTTTTGTGTTAAACATATTTCCAAATTTGGACCGGAACCGGGACAAAAATACAAGTCAAATTCTAGGTGAATAATGATTTCGGGTTTAAATGGAAATTTCTCAAACTTTCTCCAAGTTTCTACACTTTTCTTCAACTTAAAAAATATCTAATGGGTGCATTATATAAAGAAGCTACTATTCACCATTACCAAAGATTAAAAACGTAATTGAAGGGGAAATAAATAGAGGGAAGCCATGAGGAAGAATGAGAGAATAAGAGAAGACACGAAGAAACGAAGAAGGAAATGAAGAAAGAAGAGAAAGGAAAGAGAAGAAAACGAGGTTTAGCATCCATGGAGCTTTGTGGAAGACTTGTAAACTAAAGGAAAATGAAGAAAATGGAGGTCAGATTCCATAACCCAAATCTTGGGTTTTTGATTTTGTTGGTATGAATGACTTGATAATGATAATTAACATGTTAGAGATTATAATTAATAAGGATTTTGAAATGATTGGAGTATTGTCTTAAGTGTTTTAGGTAATTTTGGGTTTAATTTCCAAGTTTGTTAATTTGATAAGAATGATAACGATTGATGTGTTTTGATGATCAAGTACCACCAGTTTCAGAGATAGCAGAGTTCTACGTTGCCAGTTGAGCTGTTGTCCTGGACGTAGAACAGTTTTCAGATCACTGATTTCCTATCAGTTTTCAGTTTCCAGATTTTCAGTGTAAAATTTTCAGATTTTCAGTACTTAGATTTCAGAAATCGGACTTTAGTAAACCCTTTTCAGAAACCAGTATTTTAAAGACAGTTTTTCCGAAATACGAAGTTTTGGAAACAAGTTTTCATACAAAGATGCTTTGAAATCATGGTTTTAAATCTAAAAAAAAGAAGAGATTTTCATATCAGTTTTCAGTTTTTAGTCCACTGACTTAGATCGTATGACGATCTAACCCCCCTCCAGCCTTTATGTTTTGCAGGATTTCCGGAGGACGAGCTCGGGAGGATGGATACTGATGCAGTCACCAGGGTTAGAGTCCACCAGTTTAGAGTCAAAAGTATTATAGTCGGTCAGAGTTGCATATATGCATTAGTGATGTGATAGTCATTACAAGTAATCTTTAAAGTATTGTAAAAGAAGTATTCTTGTGTTGCATTAATAAAAGTATTTTCTGTTGATTTAGTTATGGTCTATATGCATGACATTGCATTAGAATAGTTTACGATACAGTCAGATAGTCAGAGGCTTATGGGGTTAGTATAGCTATCCCCTGCCGGTAACATCTCCCAGATTGGGGGTGTTACAGAGAACCGGTTACGTGATTTTTGATTTTATTATTATACACCTAAAAGTTTCTTGTTTCAACTATAAAGATAGCAAACGAACTCCGATTTAGTTGATTCTTGAACCATTAAACTAGTTTTCCGAGAGGAATAATTTTTATGTTGAACACTTTTAAAATTCACATCAGAAAGACTTCAAAATAGCCGATTTCTGAAAATATCCTTCTAAATGGGGGCAATTTTGTAATTTTTGGAAGAATGATATTATATGTAAATCTTCTTTTATTGTTCATCATTACACAAAAAAAGAGAAAGAGAAAAAAAATGAGAGAGAGAGGGAGAAGAGAGAGAAAGAGAGGCGTGGTCGGCGCACAGCTAGCTTGTTACCCTCGACAATACGCACCGGTAATGCCGACTTCATCCAAATCTGGCCGGCCATTTGGTGGCCGATGATTCCCCATTAGGCGGTCGGAGCGACGAGAAAAATAGGGAGAATGACATAGAAATGGATTTATCGATCCCGGCTCCTCATTTCATTTCAAGACTCGATCCACAAGTCAAATCGAAGCTCTTGAAGAGTACTACAAGATGACGATAACAATTTTTTCAATATGTGCTTAGTTGCATGCAAACAAGGAGAAGAATAGGCGATGAATAGTAATGTCGAATGTAAAGTATCTCTGGTCAAAATTCCATCGATTCCAGCTCATTCGTGGGATGGTTTGGAGTCTGTATATGGCCTCTGAATCTTGGTAAGACTTTCCGATAAAAATTTGTTAATTTCAAGTTTTTTATTAAATGTTCGGATGTTTCCAGTAGTTGCGTAGAGTAACATAATGATATAAATTGAATTATTTGGGTATTAGTATATTAAATATGTGTTTATGGTAGAATCCGAGAGAAATCAGAGCGAATTTGATCGATCCGATAAGTAAGTGAGTTTTCGATAAAATCGGGTTTCGCATGCATCTGTGCTTTAATGAAAATAATTAAGAATATAGATTAATTATGATGATAAGATATTATTTGAGTAATTCTAGAGAGGTTCGGAGGGCTTAGGTTTCTTCTGTAGCGTTTTCGAAAACTTTTCGGAAGATTTTTCGAAAACTTTCGAAAGATTTTTCGAAAAGGCGTAATTTACATATTTGAGCTATTGAATTGACATAGAACAATGTTTAATGGTGTAATATAAGTATTGGATGTATTTTGTGTAATGAAACTGAAAACGAATTTAATTTGGATTTTCCCGGAAAGTTTGGGAGTTTATGATATCAGTAAGTCTTCCATGATTAACGACCCTCACATTCCATATTTGTGTTACAAATGCGGAAAGAGAAAGGATAGCATGGACCCCATGTAAGTGCCTCACTATGAACTCATCGTAGTAGACATGATAAGATGGTTGATTATGTGTTTAGATATGTGTATAGATTGAAAGATCATAAAAAATAAGTAATATTGGTTATGTAGTTTTAGAAAGCATGAAATGAGAGTTTCGAGAGGTATAGACAATGAGATTCGTAAAGAGCACGTATAGAAAAAGATTATTTGAAAGTATGCGTAGTTTCGGGTTTCTAAATAGGAAGCTGGTATCAACCTGAAAAGTTAAGTAGAAGTTGTCGTTAAATTTTCATAATTAAGCATATCTTAAAGTAGAGCACGCTTCCGTACTCGAGATGTAAAAGTTTTGTAAAGAGTTTCAATGAAGTTTATAGACTTCAGTTTAGTTCTAGTCTGAGTGTGGAATCAACGTATGAAATCTGTTGATATGTTTAATGACACATGCGAGCATTTTCCATATAGATGTGTTTGTTAAAATGGGGTACGAATCCATTTTGTATGTATTGGATGAGTGAGATGTCGCCAGCTCGTAATAGAGTGTGGTTGACTTTGCTGTTGTGTATTTGGATTATGTAATTAGATTGCATTGCATTTCATTGCATTACTTACATGATTATAAGGTTTATATAATGATGCATATATATTTTGCATACCCAGAGGGAGACACAGTGCACATTCACATATACAGACCCATGATAAGGGGGACGAAGATGCGTAACGCCTGTGGATCCTGGTTATAAAGGGTGGACCTTTTTTTTCAAAGTTCATTTTAGTTATATGTCTTGATATCAAACTTATTTTTAAAGAACTTAGGGCGTTAACCAGATATTGTCTCAGTTGTTTTAAAGAAAAGCGCGTTCATAATGACAGTTTTACTACATGTTAAGTTTTGAAAGAATGATTTTAGAACTTGAGTTTTATGTTTTCGAGGTATAAGGGAACAACCCACCTCAGTATATAACTTGATTCAGATATGGAATTGACGGAGACCATATGTGCACATGTAGAGGACTGAGGGAACTGTTGGGGTTTTGGGCGATGGGCAGAAGCGCGGGTTCGGGCGAAATCGTATTTTAAAACTTTTTCAAAATACCGAATAGATTTTTCAATATCTAATATGAATAATTTATTCATATTTCACCTAAACATATTTATTCAATATCAAATATTAACATAAATATGGTTGAAAACTCACAAAACTTCTATGAAAATAAGTTTCCCCTTTAAATATATGGCTAGAGACGAAATTTGGGAGGGGCATTTTGGTCTTTTTGAAATTTATCAAATAAATTAATATTTACACTTTATATAAGCAAATCAAATTCACACACATATAAAGTATAATTAATACATGCCAAATGCTCCAATTAAATCTCACCATATATCATTCAAATAATTATAAATGGATAAAGGTTAAATTTTTTAATTATTTAATTATTTAACAATTAAATAACTAAATAACTAATTAACAATCGTATATGTATTTACATTAAATAATAAATACATATATTTATGGCATGTGTTAAAATCTCATTTGACAAATAATTAATTTGTATCAAATCAAATTTTGTATCAAATATAAATACACATTAATTATTAATTGACCAAAATCCCCCAGTGCATGTGTTATTGTTTAACCGATTAAATGATCCGAATTAACTCATTTAATCCGGTGACGTATTATGAATAATTCGTATTATTCATATCGAGTTGCCCAAGTGCTCAACGAGTACACTTCATATTGTGGGACTCTATAAGTTTAGGTTTATCCGTCACGAAATCTAATTTCTTGTCCATAATCTACCCAATCATTGATTATGACGACCATAAATAATCTCGCTAAACTATACAAACCGAGTTCATTGCATACGTATAATCCATCCGTCACAGGCCAGCCGTATTATACTTGAGATATAGATCAAAACGTCAAATCTGTTTGGTATAATACAGTCAACTTTTAATTTACGATCTCTAAATAACACTCGGAACTGATTTCTGACGTTATACCACAGCCATGGATTTACTAGATCGTAAACACGTGAGGATGCCTATGCTATTTACACAGGACTAACGGATTCTATCTTGATACACACTGTATATCATGAGTATCAGTGCACACCCAATGAACAGACGGAGGTCTGATCATGAATAGATCATTGACGTGACTGCCATCAAAGTGTGGAGGATAACTCATATATCCCACTGTGGTATCTCAAGTCGAAGGATCATTATGCTCACTCAATTCGAGAATGTTCCTATTGAAGTTGGTGTACCATTTATTAGGAAATCTTCAGTGAGTTGTTCAATGTCTTATTAAATAAACACCTATATGTCTATACGAGTCTCCCCAAGACTCATGGTTCACTGGGATAAACCATCGGACCAAGTCACGATATACGACATGTACTAGTCTCAGCGAATTTTACTAACCGACCCGTGTTAGTAAATCTCGACCAGGAACTTTATTTAAGGATATACAACTAATAGTGTGCTTCCCAATGTCAATTACAAACTACGTTGTAACTGCGTACCATATTGTAAATCCTAGGGTATTTGTCTAATATACGCATATCACTGAACCATATTCAGTTTCGATCTAATCGTGATCAGATAACTAATTGTAATTAGATCGAATAAGCGTATAAAAGACAAGGGTGCTACCAAAGAATTAGTAATATTTATGGAAAATAGAATTGCTCGTATTTATGAATAGAACATAAATACAATCCGGAATGGCACTCTAAGACCAACCCTAACAGGAATGACGATACATAACGCCCCCAGATCCTAGTTCAGGACTAGGGATGACCGATGCCCTAGATCTTAGATTCAGAGCTTGGAGGGTAGTATAGATTCACACCCCCGGTTCTAGTTCAGTGGCTAGGGGTATGACTATATGTAACGCCCTAAGACCACTAATTTTAGGGACAGGTAGTGGCATGTTTTGGGGGACGGCAATACGTAACGCCCGAATGTCATGGATTTGCACTCTTGGCTCTAGTTAGGCGTATGGGGGATGATAATACATAACGCCCGATGTGTCAGGTTTTTCAAAGATAGATTCCAGTGATAGGTTTTCAAAGAAAATATTTTCAGAGATGTAGTTTTCAGAAATGATAAATTTTATAAAAGAGTTTTCACGATAAATTTTCAGATTTAGTTTCAATCTAATCATAATTAGATGGAATATGTATATAAAAGACAAGAGGTGCTACCATTAAATAAGTAATATTATGGAAAAAGACATTGATCGTATTCATGAATCATATATAAATATGATCCGGATTGACACTCTGAGCACCAGCCCTAATGTTATGGAGATGGGTTTTCCTGTCTCTTGACGGTAGCATCCTGGCTTCGGGCGGGATGTTACAAAATCTTCGTGATTTGTAAATGAATTTGATGATGATCATTATTATTACGCTTATGAATTTTGTGATTCAATTATCTTTGAATCCAAATTCTTATTATTTTTGCAACTTGAAATTTTACAATATAAATAATTCAGAACCAGAAGTTCTGAATCTCAATATTTAAATTAAACCCGTAGTTCTAATTCAGAACCTAAAGTTATGAATTTTAATTTTAAAATTAGATACCGTATTTTGAATTCACTATGTTATATTTTTATTGTTATAGTTTAAAAAATTTAATAGTTCTTATTAGTATGCTCCGTGGTTGCCATTATGTTGGACCCTCCGCATCAGAAAATAAGTATAATATTTTTATTTTACTTTATTTTTTTAGATTATGACAAAATATAAGAAGTAAATTAGAACATGAAGTTCTAACCCTATCGATTAATCTTTAGATTAGAACTTGAAATTCCAAATCTATAAAATAATTATGAAACCAGAAATTCTAAATATATATTACAATTAAAGAACATGAAGTTCTAACCCATCAATTAAAATTTTGGATTAGAACATGAAGTTTTAAATCTATCATAAAACTTGAAGTTCTAAATATTAACCTTATTAATCAAAAATTGATGTTCCGAAATATAACTTTATTTTTAGAACCCGATGTTCTAAATAATAATCGGAACCTGAAGTTTTAGATCAAATAAATATTTTTCAAGAGAGCATAAAATTACAAATATGTGTATGTAATTTTTTTTATTTGAATTATACGAATTTGTGTGCTTTTTTATTTTCTATTTATTTATCTTAATTTTTTGAATTATACTATATATATATTATTACTACAAGAAATTTGTAATAATAAAAAATTAATTAGACCTAAAGTTTAAATTAGCTTATAATATTAGAACCCGTAGTTATGAACTATAATTTATAAATATAACATGATGTTTTCATAGAACACAAAAATCAATTTCTTAATATTCCTAGTAGTAAATGTTAATTCCAACTACGTATAAATATAATAGAGAAACTCTGCTGCAATAAAAGAATAAGGCCTTGTCTTGAATTATTATTTTAAATTTATTAAGATTTGAATCATCACCGGATGCGATATGTTTATGATAAAATACTAGATCTTTCCAGTATCCAGAAAATATTTAGTACTTTCAAATATCCTGAAGATATTACTTTCACTGATACAATCACTGATTAAACTTTATGAAGATTTTTAGAAATTATATAAACTTACAAAATAAATTATCCGCACTTGAAAAAAGAGGAAGAGATATGCTTAGTTGATAGTATTGTTATACATTTTTCGAGATAAGAAATATTTCCCGAACTTAATATTAATTGAAGACTCTGGAAGAGCCATAATTTTAGTAGCAAGTAGAATTAAACTATATATTGAAAATGTTTTATATTCAGTCATATCTAGTAGAAATATACTGAATTTTGAAAGATATCCGCCGAAATGATTATCATATCAAGACACAAGTATATATTTACTATTGGTAATCACAAATAAATTAGAACCAAAAGTTATTATTTTAAACTCTTAGAATAAAAAGTTCTACATCTGTCATTTTCATATATGAACCTGAAGATAAGAAAATTAATCATATAAATTAGAGCTGTAAATTCTACGATAATTTTTAAATCTAAACATGAAGTTTAGAGTTATGAATTCTAGAAGAGAATTCGAAATTTTAGGGAACAAGATAGAACTTGAAGTTCTAAGTTACAGCTTTAAACATTTAGAACCTAAATTTCTAAGCTTACAGTATCATATATATATGAACTTGGAGTTCGATACATGATTATATAAGTTTTATTTTAGATGTCTTATTATACCATTTTATTTCATGGAATATATTTATTGAAATGTGAATCCAAGCTATGAACTTGGAATGTACCATTGAGGAAAATAAATATCTATGAATGATGAATATTTTCTTCTATCTTATTTTGGAAGAGAGCTTGAAGCTCTGTCTACTATAGTAAAACATAGTTTGTCTACTATTATTGTGTTTAACTCAACTTTATCTAACTAGTTCACATCTAACTCAACTTTATCTAACTAGTTCACATTTGAAATTGTGAGTTGAAATTTGTTTTGATTGGAAATATGATCTGTACTATTCCCAGAAGTGAACGTAAATACATATCATAATGGATATGTAAATGTAAAAGAATGACATGATTAATGTTCTGAAAATATTCACGAATCCCCATGATGATAAAGTGATAAAAATGGATATACCCAACAGATAAGAAATATTAGACTGGCTAAAGATCAAATAGATCTTGTTCACCATAATGTGTCAAATCTCTTTGAAACTAAAGAGAGAAAATTAGATGTCAATTAATACTTCATATTTTTATACGGTGTACATTAGTTATGTTTAGCTTTTAGATATTAATATTACTTGAAGCAAAACTATATATGATTATAACGACCTAACTGAAGAATCTTGTTAGCAATTGAAACTTCTAACATATTATCTTTTTACAGATTTCCATTTAAATAAGACAATTTTACTCTCTTTAAAAGAAAGAAAGCTTCCTGAAGTAAGCCACACAATTTCTTTGAATTTGTTTATTATGTCTCATTTAGATTCTTTCACCAATCAATGTGAAAATGAAGTGCGAATAATAGTTCATTTGTAATAAATTGCTAATCAATTACGTGATGTGTTTATACAATATCAAAATTAACCAAGTCACATATACTAGTTGTTAATACACTAATCTGGGTGATTGTTTCTGTTGAACAATCTAGTGTAAAAGTAGCTAATGGATTATCTGTTACACGTCAGAAGCATGGTAGACCACTTGGTTCAAAAGATATTATTCCCCAGAAGAGAAAAATAAGAGATCATGATCATGTTAAAAATAATGCTCGAGCTATAAATATACCCACGTTTTAAAAATCAATAATTCCAGAAGAAATAATAATTCAGTAAGAGAAATAAGTCCTTGTAGAGACCCAAGTCCCTGAAAAGACATAAATCTCTAAAGTGAAAAAGTCATGAAGAGACAGTATCCTCTAAAGAAAAAAATCTACAAATTATAGTTATACAAGAGAGATGTGGGTCGTAATGAATAAGTCATCTACAATATTAGTTCAATTTTTATTGGTAATTTCTGTAAAAAAAAAAGTTCAATTGAGTTTGTAATGAGTCTTGAAGATCTCGGAGCAATTGGACAAGTATTTGGAGAAAATCTGATGGAGTTATCCGTGTGATGTTCACTATTTTGAATGTTTTAGAAGATTTAGAGCTCCAATTGACATGGGGTCAGTTACATTGGAAAGCATACTCGAAGACGATCACGCACATATAAATTACTAGTGATTTGAATAAGAGACGAGAAAGTTACAAGTATTTTAAACTGCATCTCGAAACTAGTCCATGACCTGCATTCGTGTGGCTTTCGTACTGGCATTCCAACGTTGCCAAAATAATACTAGAAAACCTTTTCCTTTGCCCTACCTATATAAACAAACATTGAGCCACATTCCCCAATGGTTGAAATACAAATCCTTTGTGTCAAAATCCTTCAAAGCTTTCAACCTTCTTTGATTCCACCTTGAAGACTCTTTTCAACTTCCTGTCTTATTTGTTTATGGTGAGAATCAATCTTTGATAAACCGTCAACACAACCTAACCCAAAATTCATAATCCTTCAGATTTCTTTAGGATGAAGTTTGGTAGTCAGAGTTTCGACATTCAGAGTTGCAGAGACAATCTACTCAGAGACTTTAGAGGTTCTGAAGAAAACTGTGGGGTACGGGCTTGAGGAGTTCCTTGAGTTCTTGTAGTCTAGAGGTACTTAAGTCGGTGGAGTTACCACTATAGGTCTTGACCATCGTTGTAAGTTTTTCTCTATATAGTGGATTGGGCTGGTAGCCAAGATACCTGGAGTGGTTTTTTACTCGCATGAGTTTTCCACTTTCTTCACCAAAATTATTGTGTTGATTTTGTGTGATTGTTTTATTTTTCACAATTTATATTTTGCATAGAATTGATATTGTGGATTTTATATTTTTTGGTTGATATTGTAATTACTTGTTAGAATTCCATAGTTACTTTAATCGGGATTTGTCTTGATTATTGTGTTTAATTCCGCATGGGATCAGAACCTTAGGTAATTACTAACTTTCAATTGGTATTACAAACTAAACTCGATCCTTAACCCATTAGCTATGAAACATAGTCAACCCCTAAATTATCACCATTCTTTGATGAGACTAAATATTTACATTGGAAGGTTTGTATGAGAGCGTTCCTTAAGTCCTTAATGAGAGGGTCTGGATGACAGTAGAGTACGAGTGGAAACCTCCATTGGTTATTGTTGATGGGGTATCTTCCCCTAAAGACAAATTGACATGGACCAAAGATTAATTTGATGCTAGAAATAAGAACAACAAGACTGTTAATTCCATACATGGTGCTGTATGTTATGCTGAGTTTAGAAGAATCTCTATGTGTGAAATAACCTAGGGTGCTTGAGACATCCTGCAGATTGTGCATGAGGGCACACTGTCTGTTAAAAATAATAGACAGGATCTTGCTACTAGGTTTGAAGTTGCCAGAATGAAAGATGATGAGACATTTGATGAGTTCTATACTGAGATTAACGATATTCTTAACTCAAGCTTTAACTTAGGTGAGACTATCCCTACAAATAGGATAGTTAGGAAAATCCTTAGATCCGTACCCGATAAGTTCCTACCCAAGATCACCGCCATTGAGGAAAGTAACAATCTCAATCAGCTTAAACTAGAAGACCTCATGGGAAAGCTGCAGGTTTATGAGAGAAAGCTTCTATAATGACCCAGATTTTTTTAGCATGTCTGCACAAATTTTATTTTCGAGTGTGGGATCACATTCAAATGCGAGGTATATTTTTCAAGTAAAATGAAATTATTTTCATGAAATCAATTATAATTTTATTGGATTAATTCGAGGGTAATATTGGAAATTATTTCACTAATAAATAAATGAAACTAGAAATTTCTATAAATTACTTAAGTATTCTAGAAACACACACACGTTGAAAAGAAACAGACCAGACCGAAAGAAGGGGTTAGGCCGAAAAGAAAGAGAGGAGGAAGGACGAAAAGAAAAGAAACCAAAAAGAAAGGAAATATAATGAAAACAATAAAGAAGAGTAGAAAACCAAGAAAAATGAAACAGAAGGGATGAGAAGATGAGGATAGAGAAACTGAGAGAGAGAGAAAGGTAAGTATCTATGACTATGGTTCCTTTGGGATTATTTTGATTAGTATATATGAATCTGAAATTGAACTAAGAGTCGTATAGAAAAGCAAATTAGAGTAATGTCTAGTCTTTATTCCCTTTGAACCCATGAAAATTACCCTCTTCTGGTCTAACACAACGATATTTTTCTTTTATTTTTTTCAGAGAAAGCTTCAACTTTGCTCTATTTTACTTCCTATAATAGAAAGAATATTATATAAATCCGATTTGATGATATTTCAAAGAAATACAAGAAAGGTAAGTATGATAAATAACCAAACTAGATTAGCAAAGAATAAATAGTTAAGTATTAAGATATCAGGGTAGCGCAGTAAAAACACGATAGAAACTGACTTAATAGATGAGGATGTAATAACTTGATGAGAATATTTTAAATGCATGAAAATATAAATAGTAAACAAGATTTAAAGTTCTTGTATGATCAATTAAGGATACTGGTAACGAAGTAACATATTTGTGAAATGATTAAGAAATAGGCAATTAGTTCAACCCTGTAAATGATTGCTTAGTCACATATATAGCCAGGTTAATAAAGAAATATGATTCAGACTTTGCATGTGTTTGACGCACAAGGAATGAGCATAGTTACTTACAGAGTCATTATGACTCACACCACAACCGTGTTTGAGTTTTTGTAACATCCCAGATTTTCGAGACTGTTCTATAATATTTTCAGATTGATTTTATAGTCTCGAAGCGTCAGATGAATAGTAGTCCCAGATGAACAGTAGCTCCGATTGAAATTTTGATCGCACCAGAGCGTTCGTATGGCCAATGGGAGTCCGAATATGGCCGATGGAATTTTGGTATGACTCTCCGTTTAGAATTTATTATTTTAAAGTTTGTAGTATATATTTGGATGTTTCCCATAGTTTCGTAGTGTAACGAATTAGCATGAAATGAATTGAATATGATTTAATATGTTAAAATGATAAATGTGGTAGAATCCGAGGAGAATCGGATGAGATATAATCGATCCGGTAGAATTAGCGAGTTTCCGGTAAAATAGAGTTTCTCGCGCGATTGAGCGTAGATGATCATAATCATGAAAATGATATAATTATGGTATTGCGAGGGTAATTAAGTAATTCTAGAGTAGTTCGGAGGGTTCGAGATCATTCCGTAGCGTTTGCGAAAACTTTTCCGAAAGATTTTCTACAAACGCGTAAAACGAGAATCTAGGCTATCTAGCTAGTTGGAATTGTATAGAAAGATATGTATTAGAGTAATGCAGTTTGAACCGTAGTATCGTAGATGACTCAGGTGTTCCGGGGAGGTCCGGAATTTTAGTATAGATAAGTTGGAAGTTCTACAAATAGCAGTGCTAATCTCGTGTTATTATTGTTTGACAGATCGGACCCGGATCGCGGGCGTTCGCCTAGCCAGGTAAGTAACTCATGCTGCGAATACTTAAGAAATCTAACGTTGCTCGAAATTAGTAATATAACAAAGTCGTATATAGTTATATGTATGAAACATGTATATACAGAGATGAGTGTAAAAGAAAGTAGTAGGTGTATCTATATACACATGTATATGAAAACAAGCAGTTACAAGTATATATATGAGTAAAGATAAGTAAGAGCAGGTAGAAGTAAAGAGATACATACGTAAGCATAAACCAGTATATATATATATATATATATATATAGCATATAAATGAGGTCATGATTATGAATATAATTAAAAATTAAATGAGACTTGGGTATGAGGGGTTGTAGAAAATACACCCTAGGGAATGGGTTTAAAGCTTAAAGGATGTTACAGCGAGCGCGACTTATAAGTACACTTTCTTGACAAGAAAAACATAAATTGAACGAATTGGCATATTTACTAATAATGTATAGTCATTTACCGATTTAGCAAAGATTAAGGTAAAATGTAAAAAGGTTAAAATATGGTATCACAGAGGAAATGCTAAAATATGTTAATTTGAGTTTGCATGATGGGTGTTTATAAAGAATGAAATATATATATATATATATATATATATATATATATATATATATATATATATATATATATATATATAATATATCTTTTTATAAGTATAGTTGGATATGTAAATACGTGTGTGTATGTGTATATGAGTATATTTATGGTGCTCGATAAAGTAGAATATGAACCTGAGTAGTATAAAAGAATATGAATGGAAGTATGAGCATGTAGTATAAGTAGTAGTGTTTATGAAAAGCATGTCATGTTTATATGCATACTAGTCTGAGATACATTTCAGAACTCAATGGAGATAAAGTATGAGCATGTTATTATATGTATGTATGCATGTATAAATGAATATAAATATGTAGGAAGATAAGTTTATATGTGCATGAATATATACAAGCATATATACAATATATGAAAGCATGGCTAGAGTAGAAAGAGCATGAGAATTTCATATGCATATATATATATATACATCTGTGTGTGTGGTGTGTGTGTGGTGTGTGTGTGATTTTTGGCAGTTGAGAACGTTTTCAAAGATTAAAAATGTTTTAAAGAAAGTTTCAGATGTTTTAAAATGCAACGTGTTGACGGCGGATTTCGGACTCAGGGCAATATGGAGATATTACTCCCGAAGTAATCCTCCTTCAATAGTGAATTTGTTTGGTTATGTGGGAACCAAAAGCAAATTTAGCAAAAGATGGATAATGCACCAATCGACAAGAAGATTTAACGTGGTTCGGTGGATTTGGATCCGACCTACGTCCACGGGCACAAACTGAACTGTTTTTTTATTGCCGAAACTTGTCCCTTGTGTTTACAAGTCTAATTACAATGATCTTTGATGATCTTGAGATTGACTCTGATTTTTTGGATGCCCTCAATCGTATACTCTACCCTTCTATTTATAGTAGTATAGAAATCAGACTCCTTTTGTTACAAAGATTCCTAGTTGAAACAGTTCCCTTGTCCCATAAGGATTCCTAGTCAAGAAAACTACCTTCTCTTTCCTTTTATCCCACTAGGACACTAACTTATCAGTCTTCCCCGTGGGAATAGGATAACTTGCCACCCTATCCGTAGGAATAAGATTCCTTATCTTCTGGAGCACGTTTTGCCATATGGTCGGTTTTGACATGGTCGGTCATCATGAGCCTTCGAGCTGAGAATGCTTCTGCCGATCTGATTGATGTCTGGTCGCTGATCCAAAGTGGTCGGTTACTGATAGAAGTGTTCGGTCTTTTATTGTTTGTAATACTCATGTGACCGGGTCGGCATTTAATGATTTTGACCAAGAAAAAAGTTACCCTTTTGTCCCTGCCGTGCTGCTTTAAATTCTATAGTGCCTAAAAACACCATGAACATCTATCCCCTAGTTCTCGGTAATAACGAGTTTTGTGAGTTGATGCCGGGAACTATAAAAAGATGATGCGTCGATGATCCTGTTGGTGGTCACTCCAAAGTTTTACAGAGGAATAAAACCTTTATACCGTCTCTCTCAGGAGATTTTCTTGTGACGCGCAACCGTCATGTCTGACTTAAATGCCCATCAAATCATCTTTTAGGGTTTTTTCTGAGTTTTGGCACTTGTCGAACATCTATCGGGTTCCCACCAAAAGCAGAAGAAAATCGTCCGTGCAGAGGTGTTCTAATAGTGCGCTGATCTCGATTTTGGCAGACCTTTTTTCGGGTTGACACTTGGCATCCATCCGGGATTCCTTTTCCTGATCTGACGGCTATGAGCGTCCCACTTTGCGACTTATAAGAAGACGAGGTGTTTTGCTGTGCAATTTGTTTGGCAAATTCTCTTTTACCTGTGAACATTTTCGACCGTGACTCTCTTGACTCAGTTTCCCCGGAGCTTCTTTCAATATTTCCACTTTCCTTCCCGTCCTCAGAAGATCAAGTAAGTTCCCGTTACATGTTTACTTCCGTCATTTGTTTTGCTTCGTTTTCGTTTATTTATTTATTTTTTTTTTAGGGAGGGACTTGTGTTTTTGCCGAATGCTTGTTTTAGGGCACTCTTAGAATCTCTTCTGTTTAGTTTCCCTATATATTGTTTGTGTAGACTTTTGGATACTCCAAGAGTTTTCGCCATAGCTTGGTTTCTTATTCCCTTCTTGTTTCCTGGATGACAAAGATGTCTGTTAGTGAATCTTCCTCAGCTTCCCCTGCTGAACCTTTGTCTGCCCCTGTCGTAGAGCTCTCCTCGGGCTCGAGGACACCAATCATAGATGACTTTGATACTACCCCTACCCCTTCTGAAATCGAAGAGGACACTTATCGTCATATGATCCCACGGAAGGACCCAGAGCCCGGTGATTTCAACTACTCGGGTTTAGATATGGATCGTCCTTCCAAGATAATTGAAATGGACCTGGACCTGCTTCGGCAACGATATAATATTCTGATCGATATTGCCTTGGAGGTTCCTGGGCCGCTGGATCACGCTAGTCGTCCAGATGAGGGTTCGGTGGCCTTGCTCCCTGCTTTCTTCGAGTGTGGGCTTCGACTGCCGTTTCAGCGTTACTTTGCCTGGATGTTGGCCGAGATGGAGATTGCCCCTTGCCAATTGAGTTTGAATAGCTGGAGGATCCTGGCTGGGCTGTACGTAATTTGGCACCGGGCGGGTTTTGGCGAGCCTTGTCTCGAGGAGGTGAAAAAGTTGTATCGGTTGAAGGCCAACCCAAGGTCACACCACGGTTGGTATTATCTTTCCACTTATGCTGTTTCCTCGAATATTGTTCGCAAGCTTCCTGACTCCAATAAGAATTTCAAGGATTCATGGTTCTGGGCAATTGGCGATTGGGGGCGGGTTTTGAGATCTTTCGATAAAGAGATCTCTGTCCCGGATACTTTCAGGGCGGGATGTTAGGAACTTGCTCCTTAGTTTTCTGTTTCTCCTTTCTTCTTATGGTAGGATTCTGACTCTTTTCTGCTCCCCCTTAGCTTGTTGGAAGGATGCTCCCAAGGTTTCTCATCAGGTCCGGGCACGGGTCAGCTGGGCTCGGCGGTATGCCGATCATTGGAGAGAGTTAGTGAGCGATGCGGCTTTTGTTGAGTCCGGCCTTATTTCTGCCGCTCCTCCCAAGGTTCCGAGGAGGATTGGTAGGCTTTTGCTGACCTTCTAACCTAGCCCTTTGTTTGTTTTGGTGTGGTGATGCCTTTTGATTTTTGTTTAGATCATGGACTGATCACTCTATTTCTTTTTTTTTTTTGCAGGAATGTCGAAGAGACCAAAGTACCTTGATCGGTTGGCTGGTACCTCAAAGAAAACTAGCCCTGGTAGAGCTGGTTCTTCTCGGAAGCGGCCTGAGATTTCTGCGGCTGGACATGTGGCTGAAGAAGTGGAGCGTCCGAGCTGTCAAGGTCGGCCTTCTGAGATGCCTCCGGTTGGTGCTGCCCGTCCTGATAGTCCTCCAAGATCTAGGAGGAGGAAACGTCTGTTCGGAGCTATGGATCCCCAGTTAAGATGGAAATTGGAGGAGGAGGAGGTTCCGAGCAGGGAAGCGCCGGCTCGGCAGGAGATGAGGGCGCCGGAGGGCTCTTCCAAAAAGCTGAAGGGCTCTGTGATCCTTGGCGTTGATGACCTTGGGAAAGATATTAAGGAGGCTACTTCCCACCTGGTGCCTGCTTTCAATGAGCTGGCCGAGGCCGTTCCTCCGGAGAAGGTTTCGGGGTACGAGGATCTTTCCCCTGAGGAGGTGGTTGCGGAATTGTGTTCTCAGATGGCCAAGGTTGTGTTTCTTTCCCTTATTCCCGACGTGTCTTCCAGACTTTGTTTATTTTCTGATAATGTTCTCCCTTGCTTCTTTTTGGCAGGCAAACTACTTGATGGCCAAAAATAAGGATTTGTTTTTGAGCCTTTTGTCAGAGGGCGGTCAGGCCCAGAGACTCCAGAATCGGCTTTCTGAGGTAGAGGCCAGGCTTGCGAGTGCGGAAGAAAGGAATAGAGAACATGAATTGGCTGCGGCTGATGCTCTTAGAACAAACAAAGCCCTTAGGGCTTCTGCTACTCTGGAGCGGAAGAATGCTGACGAGGCCAAAGCGAGTCTGGAGGCCGCCTAGTCTGAGATCAGGATTCTCAAGGTGGAAGTAGGCAGTGTGGAGTATAGGCTGCGGGCTAAGGAGGAGGAACTGACAGTGGGAGGCCGAGCGGGACTCTATCCGTCTTGAAGGGGTCGGTGATTGCGCAGAGATCATCCCCACGGTTCTGCCTGACTTAGATATGGGTCCTATTCATGCGGCCATCCGTTTTTGTAAAGGGGAAATTTCCGAGGAAGAGTTTCAGAGGTGGCTACCTCATGCTGAAGTGATGGATCCTAAGCCGATTTCGGTCGCCCCGGTTCCTCATTTTTCTGTCGAGGATCGTCCTGAGGTTCCTGTTCCGGTATCTCAAGCCATAGTTGCCGTGGCCTCCCAATTCATTGATGCGGAAGCCGCTGTCCCTCTCTCTGAAGTTGTGCCAAGTCATCCGCCATCCGAGCCTGAGGAAGAAATTACTGCCCCTACGCGGGCTGATTGATAAGGGTAACCCGAACGGGGCCCTGTGTATATTGATTTTTGTAATTACTCTACATATATATATATATATATATTCTTTGTTCCTTTTATTTTTCGTAATTCGTTTTTGTTCTTCGCTCTTCAAAATGTTTATTTGAGGCCCGCCTATGAGAGGGTGACTCGACGCCGAGCTGTAGAAATACTTGGCTCTGGGGGAATGTTACATCCCCAGTCCAAAAAAGCCGACTCGATGGGACGTAACCCGACCCCGAGCTGAAAGAAAGATTTGATCTCGGCGGAACGAATCCAACCCCGAGTCGATCAATCAAGTGGCCTCGGCGGAAAGAATCCAGCCCCGAGCCAATCAACCAAGTGGCCTCAGCGGAACGAATCCAGCCCCGAGCCGATCAATCAAGTGGCCTCGGCGGAACGAATCCAGCCCCGAGCCGATTAACCAAGTGGCCTCGACGGGACGAATCCAGCCCCGAGCTGATCAATCAAGTGGCCTCGGCGGAACGAATCCAGCCCCGAGCCGATCAATCAAGTGGCCTCGGCGGAACGAATCCAGCCCCGAGCTGATCAATCATTGGGACTTATTCAGAAGGGAAGTGAATCAACCTTTTTGAAGCCCTACCGAGTCTGGCGCGGGCGTCCCCTTGCCAGACCAGTGAAAAACAAAAACAAGAGTGGAAAATAAAATCAAAAGGCGGGGGCGACTTAGCACTTATCCCAAAGTAAAAACTTCAAAGTGTAAACAACAACATGGATGTCTCAGAACAGCGTCTTGTCTGAGACCTCCAAAACACAATTCTGAATCTTTAAATTCAGCGTCCTGGCGAACCAGGATTTGGATCAGGAGAGCGTTTTGAATGGTAAGGGCACATCCTCTGTTTTTCCAGGTCAATGTGGAGCCTGTTCATTATGCGAGGGCTCCTCGTTACAACGCTGGAGCAGGCACACGCCACGGGGGCGCAACGCCTCCCCGTGCTGCGCCTCTCTTGGATCCAAATGATGAATGGATCAAAGAGTGTCCGGGATACTAAGGGCATATTCCTCCTTAAGTCCGGTGTCACTGGAGCGAGCAATCATCACGGGGGCATCGTCTCTCCCCGTGCTATGCTTTCTCACGGATCCATTACATCGGGTATGTGAGGATCAGAGAGTGTTCAGAACATTAAGGGCACATTCCTCCTTATGTTCGGTAACACTGGAGCAAGCAATCGCCACAGGGGGTATCATCCCTCCCCGTGCTATGCTTCTCACGGATCCTGCGCATCGAGTATGTCCCTGAATATTCCGAGGACCCCGAGCTTTAAAAGAGATACTTGGTTCCGAGGGAATTTCCCGTCCCCAGACCATCGAGCGTGACTCGGTGGGACTTGAACCCGACCCGAGCTGAATAATCCCGTGGCCTCGGCGGAACGTAATCCAGCCCCGAGCCGTATGACCAAGTGAGTAGGGATCCATGAGTGCCTGAGTTTTTAAAGGCATATCCCTCCTTATGTTTGATGATTCTGGAGTAAGTGGATGCGGCAGGGGTATTGTCCCTTTTTGGTGTCGTGTTTTCTTTGTGTTTTTGACATCGGTCTTTTGTACTCAAGTATGTCCCCGGGGTCTTTTGAAAGTGGGTGAGAAATAAAGAGCTTTATTCATATTCGGGGACATACTGTCCTTTTTACAATTCCCTGCCCGGCCCTTGGTCGGTTTATTTCGGGAGAAAGAGGATCTACTGAAAGTATTTCCTTAACATCTCGGCATTCCATGGTTTCTTCACTCGCGTGCCGTCTAGATGTTCCAAGATGTAGGTGCCTGATCTTACCACCCCTATGACTTTATAGGGCCCTTCCCACTTGGCACCTAGTGAGCCCTCTTCTGGTTTCCGAGTGTTTAGGGTGACCCTTCTTAACACTAAGTTGCCTGGGCGAAAGGAGCGGGTTCGAACTTTTCTGTTGTAGAAACGGGCCATTCCTTTGTTGATAGACAGCTGCTTTCATGGCTGATTTCTCTCTCTTTTCCTCGATCAGGTCGAGGTGGTTTTTGATAAGTTCTTCATTCTGCTCATTCTCAAAGTGGCGGACCCTGTGAGTTGCTACCCCGATTTCTGCTGGAATGACGGCCTCGCATCCATATGATAGGGAAAATGGTGTCTCCCCCGTGGAATCTTTGTAGGTGGTCCGATGTGCCCATAGTACTTCTGGAAATTCTTCGACCCATAAGCCCTTGCATGATCCGAGCCGAGCTTTAAGGTTTGCCTTGATAGTTTTGTTTGTTGCCTCAACCTGTCCGTTTGACTTGGGATGGGCTGGCGAGGTGAATTTTAGAGTGATCTGGAGGTCTTCGCAGAGCTTCCTGAATCCCTTGCTATCGAATTGTTTTACGTTGTCGGTGATTATTGCCCGGGGGATTCCAAATCTGCAGATAATTTTTCTTTTCAAAAACTCTGTGGCTTTCTTTTCCGTGATGGTGGCTAGCGGCTCGGCTTCTACCCATTTTGTGAAATAATCTATGGCCACGATTACGTACTTTGCCTACCCTCGTCCCTTTGGCATTGGTCCTATGATATCTAGCCCCCACTGCGCGAATGGCCAGGGGCTAAATAGGGTGGTTAACTGCTCTGCCGGTTGATGGTGGATGTTGGCATTTTTCTGACACCCTTCGCATCTTTGGGCTACCCTCACACCGTCTTGGTGCATGGTCGGCCAGTAAAATCCTTGTCTTAAGGCTTTAAAGGCGATTGATTTTCCCCCAGCGTGGCTTCCGCAGATGCCTGTGTGGATTTCTCTGAGCACATAATCTGCTTCCTCTTCTGCTAAACATCTTAGGAGGGGTACGGTGTAGCCCCTCCGGTAGAGCACCCATTCGATCAGGGAAAACTTGGTGCTCTTGAGTTTTATCTTTTTGGCCTCCTTTTTGTCTTCAGGGGTTTCCCTGTTTCCAAGTATCTTCGAATTGGTTGCATCCATGAGTCTTTTCCTTCCTCTTCTAATGTATTTACCTCTGGCTCCCCTATGCTTCTTTCTTGAAGGTATATGAGCGGGATCATCCTGGGGTTCTTGGTTTTTATTGAGGATGCGAGTCGAGCCAGGGAGTCTGCTTCGCAATTGTCTTCTCGTCTGATTTGCTCGAAGCATACATTCCCTACTTTCTCCTTCAACTTTTTTACTTCGGCCAAGTAGGCTATCATAGTCGGCTCTCTGGCCTGGAATTCTCCCTTTTTCCCATTACCGTGCATAGCCTTAATCCGGCCAAGATTGCTTCGTATTCGGCCTCGTTGTTTGTGGTTTTGAAGGTAAATTTCAAGGCGAGTGGCACTTCTTCTCATTCGTTGCTTCTTAGTGCGATCCCTGCCCGATTACCATGTGAGCTAGCAGATCCGTCCACTGACATTTCCCATCGACTTTCCTCTGTAGTCAATATTTGAGGTTCGGTGAGTTCTACAATAAAATCTGCCAGGGCCTGTCCTTTTATTGCTACCCTTGGGAGGTAAGAAATATCGTGTTCGCTTAGCTCCACCGACCATTTCATTAGCCTCCCCGAGGCTTCCAATTTTTGTAAGATCTGTCGTAGGGGGTGATTGGTGTAAACTCCGATAGGGTGGGCCTGGAAATAAGGTCATAATTTCCGTGCTGCAGTGATCAAGGAGAGGGCGACTAGTTCATGCATGGGTTACCGGGTTTCTGCATCCAGTAGAGCTTTACTGACATAGTATACTGGTTTCTGGACTTGGTCGGCCTCTTGCACTAGTACTGAACTCACGGCGTGTTTTGAGACAGCCAAGTACAGGTATAACGTCTCTCCTGGGATGGGTTTAGCCAGGAGTGGGGGCTGTGCTAGATACTGCTTTAGCTGCTGGAAAGCCTCCTCGCATTCTGGTGCCCAGTCGATCCCCTTTTGGGCCTTCTTGATGATCTTGAAGAAGGGGTGGCATTTTTCGGTCGCCCGAGAGATGATTCGGTTGAGCGCGGCGACCCTGCCAGTTAGACTTTGTACCTCTTTAATTGTTCTGGGGGATTTCAAATCCAGTAGGGCTTGTATCTTCTGGGGGTTGGCTTCTATGCCTCGGGAACTCACCATGTAGCCTAAAAATTTTCCTAAGGCTACTCCGAATGCGCACTTCTCTGGATTGAGTTTTAGATTATGTTTCCTCAGCAGCTCGAAAGTTTTCCTTAGGTCGGTCACGTGATTTCTTGGTTCTCTGGACATTGTTATCATGTCGTCCACATATACCAACATGGTTGTGCCGATGAGTGGTTTGAAAACCTTGTTTACCAGTCTTTGGAAAGTTGCTCCTGCATTTTTTAGTCCGGAAGGCATTACCTTGTAACAGTATAGTCCCTGATCAGTGATAAAAGTTGTCTTCTCCTCGTCTGTCAGATGCATCCTGACCTGATTGTACCTAGAGAAGGCGTCCATGAAACTCAGTAGTCCTTGGCAGGCTGTTGCATCTACCAGCTGATCTACGTTCGGTAGAGGGAAGCTGTCTTTTGGACACGCTTTGTTAAGGTCGGTGAAATCTACGCACATTCTCCATTTTCCGTTAGACTTTTTTACCAGCACCACGTTTGACACCCATTCTGGATAGTTGACTTCCCTGATGAAACCAGCTTTTAACAGTTTTTCTACTTCGGACGCCGCTGCTCTGCTCCTCTCTTGATTGAAGATTCTCCTCTTCTGTTTGACCGGCTTGTGTGACGGATTTACCGCCAGGCGGTGACTGATGAACTTTGGGTCGATCCCGGGCATGTCGCTGTGTCCCCATGTGAAGTTGTCTGGGTATTCTTGCAGGCATTCTAGTAGGCTCTTTTTTAGGGTTTCGTCCAGGTTTTTCCCTATCTTTATGCTTTTTTCCGGTCCGAACAGTTTTATCTCTTCTAATTCTTCGGCTGCTCCTAGCCGGGCAACCTTTTCTGGCCGAGGATATGAGTCTTTCCTTGCATTCTCTGTGTCTTCGCCCCTCTGTCTTTTCTTGGTGCTTTCTTCGACGCATAGGGTCTCTCGCGAGAGAGTGGCAAAACAGCTACGAGCTATTTTCTGGCTTCCGCATGCGATTCCGATTCCTCCCGGGTGGGAACTTTTAGTTTTAAGTAATAACAGGACATCGCTGCCTTGGTTTTCATCATGAAGGGCCGGCCGACAATGACTTGGTAGCTGCTTATGCAGTCCACTACCGTGAAGTTTATCATGATTGTTTGGGTTTTAGAGGGAGTCCCGATCGTCATTGCTAATTGTATTCTTCCCAGTGGGACGCCGTTGAACCCCTGAAACCGTATAGGGGGTGCCGTCATCGGTCAGAGTCGCGTATTCTACTCCCAGGCTTTCTAAGGCTTCATTGGAGATTATGTCTACTGCACTTCCAGGATCTACCAAGATTCTATCTACCTCCGCGCCGCCGATTGTAGCTTTGATTATTAGTGCATCGTCATGGGGGAAACTCACTCCCCGAGCATCCTCGTTGGTGAACATTATGGGTATTGATCGGCTTCCTTGCGGTACTGGGGTCCTTTCTGTTTCTAACTCTTCTGTCCCCTGTATTCGGCTATAGTTTTTTCTTGACCGGTTAGAGTCCCCGGCCAATGTTTTTTCTCCTGCGATGGTGTTTACCTGTCGATTTCGTGCCCTCTGTCTGGCTTCCATGGCCTCATGGTTGATATAACTATTCAGATATCCATTTCGGGCTAGGTCCTCCATCTGCTCTCGCAGGTCCTTTGCATTCGTCCGTTGTGTGTCCCCTCTGATTGTGATGTACGTAATAAGATTTCTTGTTTCTTTTATCCGGGGGGAATCTCCTGAGGTCGGGTTCTATTAAGAGGCCTTTTTCCTGTATTTCCATGATGATTTCCCCGGGTGGCTTGCTCAGGGGAACATATGCTTCTTCTCGGATTACATGATTTACCTGGGTTGCGACCCCTTTTTCCTGATCTCTTCGAGGCATTGGCTTGAATTCTTTGGGTCTTGGATTGAATTTTTGGAACTCCATGTCCGGTCGTCGGGGGCCTCTGTTCTTGTTGTTCTTTCTCGGATAGCCATCCCCCTTCGGGAGATCTTTTCTTCGCTTTCTAACAAGACATATTTCCGAGCTACCTCTAGAGCAGTAGCATAATCTGGTGTGTCCTGGATTCTTAGGTGGGTCCATAACTTCCCGACCTTTAGGGCTCCCTTTAAGCTTTCTGTGCTTCTAGAGACTCATATCCTCCGACTTCTAGTACCATGTTGTGGTATCTCTCAATGAAGTTTTCAGGGGTTCGTCATCTCCTTGTTTCATGAGCATTAATTCTCCTATCGCCTTTTTAGGGGTGCAGGCTCATTTGAAGTGCCGAACGAATGACTTCTTAAGCTGTGGGAAGCTCCCGATGCTTCATGGGGCCAGGCTTCTATACCATAAGAGGGCGGGTCCACTCAAAGTCAGGGGAAACACTTTACAGATGGCGTCTACTACCACTCCCTGGACTTCCATCAGTAGGACAAAACCGTTGATGTGGGACTTCGGGTCGGAGTGGCCTTTGTAGGGTGTCATGGTTGGCATGTTGAATCGCCTGGGGAATTTTGCCGCCCTTATTTCCTTTGTGAGGGGAGATTCTTCCTCACTGTCTTCTCCTGCATCAGTTTTGAGGCCTACCCCCCACATGGTCATCTCATTTTTTAACCAGGATTTTATCTCACTGCTAGTGCTGCCGTGCCGTCTTCTGTTCTCTGCGCGTCCATTGTTCCGGGTGCGTCGTTCCTCGCACTTTGAAATTTCCCGTAAATTCTCGCTATACTCCCTTTCCTCTCTTCTGGGGTTGCGGAGGCTACCATAGGAGGGATCTGGTGACTGTCCTTCTTCTTCTTCCTCCTACGTGTTCTCTGTTTGTGAGTCTTTCTCTACAATTACGGATTTTATCCAGTAGGGGCCCCTCTTCATGGGTCCATCGTCTTCACTTTCGTCCATCACCCTTTCCCTTCCGCTCCTTTTCTTCGAATGGTACCGGTTTCGGTTTTATTTGTTCCCTCATTCTCTCCAGTCGATCTATCATGGATTTCATGTTTTCTTCCATCTTTTTCATCCAGTCTGTTGGTGGACTCCCCGAAGATTGATGATTTCTGCCTTCTGCCATTTTTCTTTTTCGTGAATCGCTTTTTGTTGCGAAACTCCACACAGTCGATGCCAACTATTGACGGTGGATTTCGGACTCAGGGCAATATGGAGATATTACTCCCGAGGTAATCCTCCTTCAATAGTGAATTTGTTTGGTTATGTGGGAACCAAAAGCAAATTTAGCAAAAGATGGATAATGCACCAATCGACAAGAAGATTTAATGTGGTTCGGTGGATTTGGATCCGACCTACGTCCACGGGCATAAACTGAACTGCTTTTTTATTGCCAAAACTTGTCTCTTGTGTTTACAAGTCTAATTACAATGATCTTTGATGATCTTGAGATTGACTCTGATTTTTTGGATGCCCTCAATCGTATACTCTACCCTTCTATTTATAGTAGTATAGAAATCAGACTCATTTTGTTACAAAGATTCCTAGTTGAAACAGTTCCCTTGTCCCATAAGGATTCCTAATCAAGAAAACTACATTCTCTTTTCTTTTATCCCACTAGGACACTAACTTATCAGTCTTCCCCGTGGGAATATGACAACTTGCCACCCTATCCGTAGGAATAGGATTCCTTATCTTCTGGAGCACGTTTTACCATATGGTCGGTTTTGACATGGTCGGTCATCATGAGCCTTCGAGCTGAGAATGCTTCTGCCGATCTGATTGATGTCTGGTCGCTGATCCAAAGTGGTCGGTTACTGATAGAAGTGCTCGGTCTTTTATTGTTTATAATACTCATGTGACCGGGTCGGTATTTAATGATTTTGACCAAGAAGAAAGTTACCCTTTTGTCCCTGCCGTGCTGCTTTAAATTCTATAGTGCCTAAAAACACCATCAACACAACGTATTTCAGAAAATGGTTCTTCTAGTTTTGAAATTTTAAAACATGAGTTTTATGGTTTCGGGGCATGAGGTAAAACCTCACTCCAGTATGTAACTAGTACAATTGGAATTGACGGATACTGGGAACATGTGCACATGTAGGGCTAGGATGGCAGTTAAGGATCGTGTACCTGGTCCCTAGTGGTGGCTACACTGCCAGTTGAGCTTTTGTCCTGGGTGTAGAGCTCTACATTGCCAGTTGAGCTGTTGTCCTGAACGTAGGGCACCACCGCCTCATAGATGCCGCAGTTGAGCTGTTGTCCTGGCCATCGAGTACCATCAGTTTTTCGTAGATGCCGCAGTTGAGCTATTGTCCTGGGCATCGAGTATTTTCAGTTTACAGTTTTAAGATACAGTTTTCAGTTTTTAGATACAAATCTCAGTTTTCAAGTGTAGCTTTCAGTCTTCAGATACAGTTTTCAGAAAGAGCTTTACTAGAAAGAGAAAGAAAAGTAAAGTTTTCAACAAAGAGTTTTTAGAAAGAAACTTTTAGAAAAGGGTTCTTCAAAAAGAGTTTTCAGAAAGTATTTTCTAAAAGCTTAACATGTTAAAGTAATGTACAGTTACAAGTCATGCCTATGACTCATGTATTCATTTTTAAATGCATATAGTCGATATTATGCATGAAAGCATTAGTATATTCGTATGTAAGTTTTCAGAAAAAGTTTAAAGGTAATGGTTATAGAAGCATGATGAGTCTTATATAATTGTGACAAATGAACTTAACATATAAATTTACCTATAGTTACAGATGTTTGGTAAGTAAATAGCAAATAAGAGTAGTATCTGATGATCAGTTAAAGTAACATGTTTATGAAACGGTTAGGAAATAGATGAATTTATAGAGCTTAATAGCCATAATAAAGATGTTTAAAGTTTAAGTATGGAACAAGAAGTAAAGGTGTGTGTGAGATAGAACAGAAAAATTATAATAAGGGGTAATATCTGAACTTCGATAAGAGTTTTGCAGTTAATTTAGAATTAAAAATTAGGTGTGACTTCATAGACAACTTAAGTCATTAATAGATTAAGAAGCAGATTTTGTATGAGTTTGTATACTTAAGTTATGAGCATGATTACTTATTGAGTCAATATGACTCACACCTTTTCAGTTGCAGTTTTGCAGGTCAGTAGCAGAAGTTTGGTGAAGACTTTGAAGACAGTGGATCGCCCCAACTTGCAGTCAACAGGGAGTCCTGAGTCCTGGGCCAAGTTATGGGTCCTCACGGCCATTTGTATTGTATTTTGCATTTGTATCATTTAAGCAAGGGTTATGTAATAATGTAGTTTTTATTTTGAGTCCTGACCGGAGGCCAAGTGATTTACTTTTTGTTCTTTGAGTTCAGGCCTGAGGCCTTGATGTTGAGATGCCGACCTGAGGTCGAGATTTGATGATTTTATTGTATATGGACGCTGGCTATAGGCCAGGTTGCATGATGTTCTGCATACATCATGCTGAAATTTCGTCAGTTTCAGAGGCTTATGGAGATGAGTTTTCATGTCTCCTGCCAATAGCATCCTGGCCTAGACAGGATGTTACAAAGTTGGTATCAGAGCATGGTTTAAGAGTCAGTCGGTAGCATAGTCTAGAAGTCAGGGACTGCACCTGTGGGGATCCATCTGTCGGAGATTGTCTTCAGTTTAGTAAAGACCACATAGGTCATTGTATGTAACTTCTATGATTGTTTGACGTAATTTGATTATATTATTCAGTGCTTTGCTTGCTTGAATATGAGTCCATGGGTGACTCATTTGTTGTGCATAGATTAGCTATCTCCATATGGGAGGAGATTAAGTTAAGTTAGTACTTCTGCGACCCTTTTTAGATCAGAGAACTAGTATAAATGAGATAGTACCTGTGTAAGGCCCTTGTGAGGCCAGAGAACTCGAGTTCATAATCAGAATAGTACAGTTAGAGAAAAAGAACCAGATCAGTATAGCCAGAGATGAGAACCAGACCAGTCTAGTCAGTTTAAAGCCGTAGTTGAGTCGTTATGAATTCTAGTTTATAGATAGTGGTTAATTTATAGTTGAGACAGAGAAATGATATCAGTGGAGTTTAGATTAAGGTAGTTTCCGCACGATCGACCGGGTTCGAATCAGTAGTTATAAGGGCTGAGAAATTTCGAGGACAAAATTTTTATAAGGAGGGGTGAATGTAACATCCCAGATTTTCGAAACTATTCTAGAATATTTTCGGATTGATTTTATAGTCTCGGAGCATGATGATAATGAAGAATAAGAGTTCAAGTGATGATACATGAGTTGGAATAGTATATTATGAATTTTCGTCGCGTTAGAAAACGCGTAGGATCAAAAGTTAGTTACGTGATTTTTGGAAAACGCGTAAAGTTTACAGTTTTGGGCATGAAATTAGCAAATAAACTTCGATCGAGTAGGTTCTTGAACCATCAGACTTTTTTTTTCCCGAGACAAACAACTTTCGTGTTGAGCACTTTCGAGAATCGCGTCAGAACGGCTCCGAAAATGTGAAAGTCCAGAAAGTTCCATGATAGGGGCTAAACTGTAATTATGCGAGGGCCTTTTTGATATTTTCCGGGATAGTATAGAAAGCCTCAAGGTTTTGTAAAATTACAAATTTGGCAAAATCCCAAAACCCGTCTCACGCCCCCTCACGACCTTTACACGCGCGAAGTAGAGTTTTGGTCGCGCCGGTAGCTTATCGGCCACCGCCGGCCGCGTGACCGACCAGAAAGAAGCGCCTGGCCACCGTGCGTCTATTGGTGGCCGGTGGCGACACTGAATCACCGGTGAACGGCGGGAAATGAGAAAGAAGAACGTGATTGTGGGTATCTCGATCCCGGCTCGTCGCTTCAATTCACGATCCAAGCCACCCTCCAAATAGAAGCCCTCGACGAGTACTACGAGTATGCGGGGTCGATTTCACCGAACAGCGGCCGATTGCACGCGAAACGAGGAAAGAAACATCAGATGAATAGTAGACCCAGATGAACAGTAGCTCCGATCGAAATTCTGATCGCACCAACGTATTCGTATGGCCGATGGGAGTCCGAATATGGCCTCGGAATTTCGGTACGACTCTCTGTTTAGAATTTGTTATTTTAAAATTTGTAGTTATATATTCGGATGTTTCTCGTAGTTTCGTAGTGTAACGAATTAGCATGGAATGAATTGAATATGATTTAATATGTTAAAACGATAAATGTGGTAGAACCGGGGAGAATCGGATGAGATATGATTGATCCGGTAGAATTAACGAGTTTTCGTTAAAACGGAGTTTCTCGCGCGATTGAGCATAGATGATCATAATCATGACAATGATATAATTATGGTATTTCGAGGGTAATTAAGTAATTCTAGAGTAGTTCGGAGGGTTCGAGATTCTTCCGTAGCGTTTGCGGAAACCTTTTCGTAAGATTTGCCACAAACGCGTAAAACAAGAATCTAGACTATCTAGATGGTTGGAATTGTATAGAAAGATATGTATTAGAGTAATGCAGTTTGAACCGTAGTATGGTAGATGACTCGGGTGTTTCGGGGAGGTCCGAAAGTTTAGTATAGATAAGTTGGAAGTTCCGTAAATAGCGGTCCTAACCTTGTGTTGTTATTGTTTGACAGATCGGACCCGGATCGCGGGCGTTCGCCTAGCCAGGTAAGTAACTCATTCTGCGAATACTTAAGAAATCTAACGTTGCTCGAAATTAGTAATATAATAAAGTCGTATATAGTTATATGTATGAAACCTGTATATATAAAGATGAGTGTAAAAGAAAGTAGTAGGTGTATTTTATATACACATGTAGATGAAAACAAGCAGTTACAAGTATATATATGAGTAAAGATAAGCAAGAGCAGATAGAAGTAAAGAGATACATACGTAAGTATAAACCGGTATATATATATATAATATATATATATAGCATATAAATGAGGTCATGATTATGAATATAATTAAAAATTAAATGAGACTTGGGTATGGGGGTTGTAGAAACTACACCATAGGGAATGGGTTTAAAGCTTAAGCATGTTACGGCGAGCGCGACTTATAAGTACACTTTCTCGACAAGAAAAACGAAAATTGAACGAATGGGCATATTTACTAATAATGTATAGTCATTTACCGATTTAGCAAAGATTAAGGTAAAATGTAAAAGGTTATAATATGGTATCACAGAGGAAATGCTAAAATATGTTAATTTGAGTTTGCATGATGGGTGTTTATAAAGAATGAAAATATATATATATATATCTATCTATATCTATCTATCTATCTATCTATCTTTGTTTTTATAAGTATAGTTGGATATGTAAATACGTGTTGTATTTGTATATGAGTATATTTATGGTTGCTCGATAAAGTAGAATATGAACCTGAGTAGTATAAAATAATATGAATGGAAGTATGAGCATGTAGTGTTTTATGAAAAGCATGTCATGTTTATATGCATACTAGTCTGAGATATATTTCAGAACTCAATAGAGATAAAGTATGAGCATGTTATTATATGTATGTATGCATGTATATATGAATATAACTATGTAGGAAGATAAGTTTATGTGTGCATGAATATATACAAGCATATATACAATATATGAAAGCATGGCTAGAGTAGAAAGAACATGGGAATTTCATATGCATATATATATATATGTGTGTGTGTGTGTGTGTGTTTTATGATTTTTGGCAGTTGAGAACGTTTTCAAAGATTAAAAATGTTTAAAGAAAGTTTCAGATGTTTTAAAATACAACGTATTTCAGAAAGATGTTTCTTCCAGTTTTGAGATTTTAAAACATGAGTTTATGGTTTTCGGGGCATGAGGTAAAACCTCACTCCAATATGTAACTAGTACAGTTGGAATTGACGGATACTGAGAACATGTGCACATGTAGGGCCATGATGGCGGCTTAGGAGATGGGTTATGGAGATGGGTTTTCCTTCCGGTAGCATCTTAGCCTAGGCGGGATGTTACAGTTTTGCAGGTTGGTGACCTAATCGGTCAACCACAGTTACCAGAGCTTGATGAGCCGGATAGCAGCGTTGTAGTCAGCCAACCAGGTCTTGGGATTATTAAGATCAAGTTGTATAAGTTTGGTTGTAAAGTAAATGAGTTGTATAGTATAATTGTAAAGAATTTAAGTATGTATGAGTTATTTTGTAAAAGTTTTTGTTTACACGTATTTTCGGGCACGAAGCCCAATTATATTTGTCTGAGATCGTTATTTTAGTGATGTGTTGTGGGTCTGGGCCCTGTAGGTTGTCTGAGGTGCTGGACTTTGATCCAGGTTGCATGACTTTTAGCAGAGGTAATGCCGCAATTTATCAGAGTCAGAGGCTTATGGAGGCAGGATTAGCCTGTCTCCTGTCGGTAGCATCTCAGCTTAGGCGGGATGTTACAAATATGGTATCAGAGCTAGGTTATAGAGTGTCGGTGATTGCAGCTACTGGCTATTCGATTATCTCAGTTAGTATTTGTTTTGTTTAGACCATATCGGTCATTGCTTGTTGTTTGGTTTCCAATTTATGTTTGATGTTTATTGTAGTATGCTTAGGTCAGGATTCGAGGACGAATCCTATATAAGAGAGGGTGAATGTAACGACCCATATTTTTTTTAACATGTCTGCATAAATTTTATTTTCGCGTGTGGGATAACATTCAAATGCCAAGTTTATTATTCAAGTAAAATGGGATTATTTTCATGAAATCAATTATAATTTTATTGGATTAATTCGGGGGTAAAATTTGAAATTATTTCACAAATAATAAATAAAACTAGAAATTTCTATAAATTACTTAAGTATTCTAGAAACACACACACGTTGAAAAGAAGCAGACCAGACCGAAAGATGGGGGTTAGGCCGAAAAAAAGAGATGAGGAAGGACGAAAAGAAAAAGAAACCAAAAAGAAAGGAAATAAAATGAAAACAGGAAAAAAACAGTAGAAAGCCAAGAAAAAGGGAACAGAAGAGATGAGAAGATGAGGATAGAGAAACCGAGAGAGAGAGAAAGGTAATTATCTATGACTGTGGTTCCTTTGGGCTTATTTTGATTAGTATAAATGAATCTGAAATTGAACTAAGAGTCGTGAAGAAAAGCAAATTATAGTAATGTCTTGTTTTTATTCCCTTTGAACCCATGAAAATTTCCCTCTTCTTGTATAACACCACGATATTTTTCTTTTATTTTTTCAGAGAAAGCTTCAACTTTGCTCTATTTTACTTCCCATAATCTGCCATTTTTGTTCATATAGCTCCCTAGGAAGTGTTGATGCTTCAATTTATTGTGTGAGGAACAGAAATGCTGAAAGCAGTGGAAACCCGCCCGAGATCAAATCCCGAGTGAATAATTTTTTTTCTTGGCAATCCTTAAAATAGTGGGTATAAAATTTTTAATTTACAAACTCAAAATTTCCAATGCATTAAAATATTTTCATGTATTAGAAATTACCATAAGTCCATTTAAAAATTTCAACACAGTTAAATCAATCTACCAACTTTTGACAAATTAATCTAAGCATCATAATTATTTCCAAAACTTGAAAATAATCCAAAAATACTAAAATTAATTTTCCAACACTTGAAAAATTAATTCAAGCATACAAACTAATTTTCCAACTCTTGAAAAATAATCCAAGCATTCAAAATTAACATATAATCTATATACTAATTTTCCAACACTTGAATGCTTCTAATCCTCACATACATGCTTTCAATTAATCCAACAAATCCACAAAAAATTTTCTCAACAATAATCATCAAGAAATTGAACAATAAATTTACAAATTAAATTTTACCAACAATTTCTTTCAAGCCTTTCCAATTTGAGAAGGGTTGCATCCACGTTTTTCAATTTCTCCAAGCACTTTGAACTTCTTCAAACTCCACCAAATCAAGCTCCTCAATGAATAAATCTTGGTGATCAAAAGGTGGTTTGATAACTCAAGAATGACAACCAAATGTTTCCCCAAAATTCAACTCTTGAACCCTAGGAAAAAATAAATTTCAAGAGCATAGATTAACCCTTAACATTTAAGGATTAATTCTATGGATTTGATTATTTATTGGGTAATTTTTGGTGAGAGATTTTGGTTTGATTTTGGAAAGGTAAAATAAAAAACTTCAATTTTCATCTTCTCTTGCTCGGCAGGCTGTGAGCAAATAGAGGTGGTTGTTTTTTTTTTTCATTTTCGGCAGAGGAGAATAAGTAGAATAGAAGCCAATTTCAATTTCAATTTTTGTATTCTTTTTATTTTATTGATAAAATTAAAAAAACAAACCTAAGCTATATAATTTAAACCATGGTTTAAAAGCATCTTTACTCTACACCACTTATTTCAAAAAGGAATTTAACCAATGTTAAAATTAATCTCACCAATTTAGTAACTAAGTTACCTTTTATTAATCATTTAGTTACTTTAACTAAACAATCCAATTTACTTTAATTAATTAATTGTATAAGCTAAGTAATTAATATTGTATATTAATTTAACAATTAAATTAATTCACAAAATAATTACTAATTTAATGTAAAACAAATTTACATTTATTATACAATAAAATTATATCAACTCTTGATATACAATTAATTAATTCAATTCATCTCATGAATTATCGGATTAAACAATTTAATCCTAAATACCCAAAAAAATACTTTGTCAACATTTGACGAGAGGTCGTCCTAGTGCTCAATGAGTAAACTCAATATAATGGAACTCTCTAGGCTCACGTTCGGTAGTTACATATATACATATATATCTCATATATTTGTATACATATTTCATGAAGGCCTGTCCACCTACAAATCATGACACAACAACATGACACATCGAACCATATAAGTCGAGATTAAAACGCTAATGTATAATCCATTCGTCATTAGCATTTCCAATTGAGTAAGTTTATAGTTATACTGTCAAAACCTTGTCTACCCAATATAAGAAACTTTTCATCCTTATATTCCATAAATAAATAATATAGCAAAAACTCTTTTTGAATATTATTTATAATGTTAAAGAAATAATTTCTTCAATGAACTTTCAGCCAAAAGATTTCCGGAATATATTCTGAAAATTTATGGAAACAAAATCCAACCATATGGACTGACGAATCCTCATCTTAACACACACCGATCTTCGTGAGCATCGGTCTATACCTAACAGTCATCCAGAGGCCAGACTATAAAAGGTCTCTAACATGCATGGTATCAGACACAGAGGATCACTCACAAGACCACCGTGGTGTTTCCAGTCAAAGGACCACAATAACTACTCAACTCGAAAATATAAATATTGACAGTTTTATGAAATATCTATTAGTGATCCTTTATAAGTTAATTCAATATTCATTCAACTAAAGAATATCTGCATTTCTATACGAACTTCCGTTAAGCTCACAGTCTGTTGAGACAAACCATATGTCAATTACATATATAGATAATGCACCGGTCTTACCAATATAATGACCGACCCATGTCAATATATTTAGACCAGGAATAATTTATATTTGAGAGAATGAGTGATATTCCTCAAAATCATTTGCAACTCTTGCAACTATATCACCATATGTAATAACTCTCGGGTCTTTACTAATTTCATATAAGGTTCCGAGTGTAACTCGAAATCTCTAACTATTAGAGTAATCTAACTTTTAGATTTACAATATATAAATAAAAGTAAGAGTTATAACATATTCATAAATAAATAACCATAATAAAATAAATATTATATGGCATAAATATCAAATATTCATACAAAAAGTGAATGGTGCTCGATCACCATTTCCAACACTCCAACTTGATCTAGTGCAATTCACGATGGTATCTAATATCCATGGACTCATCGTGTTTCTCAAAAACCTTGAGAATTAAGGCCTTAGTTAGTGGATCCGTTATATTTTCTTCAGTTCGTATTTTACAAACTATAATATCACCTCTAGCCAAAATTTCTCTAATTATGTGATACTTTCGTTCCACATGTTTAGATTTTCTGATGAGCGCGAGGTTCCTTAGCTTGAGCTATCGCACCATTGTTGTCATAGAATAACGGAATAGGATCTACTATAGATGGGACAACTTCAAGCTCCGTAATAAAATTTTTGATCCATACAGCTTCCTTTGCAGCTTCTGAAGCAGTAATGTATTCTGCCTCGGTGGTGGAATCAGCAGTCGAACCTTGTTTGGTGGTTTTCCAACTAATATCACCCTATTGAGAGAAAACACAAACCCAGAAGTAGACTTTCTATCATCTGGATCAGATTGAAAATCTGAGTCCGTGTAACCTCTCAATTGTAAGTCATTTTCTCCATAAATGAGAAACTTATCATTTGTACCGTTAAGGTATTTTAGAATATGTTTCACAGCCATCCAATAGTCTTGACCCGGATCAGACTGATAACGGCTAGTAACACTTATATCCATGCTGATATCAGGTATAGTACATAACATGACATACATTATGCTACCAACAGCGGAAGCATAAGGCTGGCTAAGCATTTTAGCCATTTCATCATCTGTCTTAGGACACATTTTCTTAGACAGATGAATACTATGTTTGAAAGGCACATTGACCGTCTTACAGTCAACGAAGTTGTACCTTTCTAAGATTAAATCAATGTACTTAGACTGAGAGAGTCATATCAACCTCCTCGCTCTATCTCTATAAAGCTTTATACCTAGTATATAAGAGGCCTCTCCCAAATCCTTCATGAAGAAATTCATACTGAGATAGGCTTTGACAGATTGTAACATACCTATATCGTTTCTGATAATAAGTATATCATCAACATAAAACACTAAGAATACTACCATGCTCCCACTTACCTTTTATAGACACATGATTCCTCTTCATTTTTAATTAAACCAGACGATCTGATCACATCGTCAAAACGAAGATTCCAACTACGGGATGCTTGTTTAAGTCCATAAATAGACTTTTTAAGCTTACTACTAGATTAGGATCTTTGGCGAATGCGAATTTCTCGGGTTGTTCCATATGGATATCTTCCTCAAGACTTCCATTTAGAAAAGTCATTTTCACATCCATCTGTCAAATTTCATAATCATAGTGTGCGACAATAGTAATAAAATCCTGATTGACTTAAGCATGGATACCGGAGAAAAGGTTTCCTCAAAATCAATACCTGATTTCTGAGTATATCATTTTGCCACTAGTCGGGCTTTAAAGGTTTCAACCTTTCCATCAGGTCTCTGCTTCCTCTTGTAAACCCATTTACAACCGATAGGAACAATTCCGTCGGGAAGCAGAACCAAGTCCCAGACTTGATTATCATGCATTGAGGCAATCTCAGATTTCATAGCTTCCAGCCATTTTTCTGTATCGATGTCTAACATCGCCTCTCTATAGGTTAAATGATCTTTTTCTTCGACTAAGAAAACATCGAGGGCATCGTCAGATGTCGTCCTGTACCTTACACGGGGTCTCGATATCCTTTATGACCTACGAGGTGGTTGTGTCAAAGGTATCTCATCTTCCTGAACTTCTGGTTCTATAGTCGATTCATTGTTACTTTGATTGACTTCATCTAAATCAATCATTTTATGATCTTCACTTTCTAACACAAATTATGTTTCTAAGAAAGCTGTATTTCGAGCGACGAACACATTTCGATTCTCAGGATTATAGAACTGATATCCCATGGAATTTTTAGGATATCCATTGAATCGATACTTGTACCCTCTAGGTGCAAGTTTATCCCGCTGTGCAACTCTTACATAGGCAGGAGAACCCCAAATCTTAACATACTTAAGACTCGATTTCTTTCTAGTCCATAACTCATACGGAGTGGTCGGAGCGGAATTCAATGGAACTTTATTTAGAAGATGAGCAGCAGTGTCTAGAGCATGGCCCCACAAGTATATTGGTAGATCAGTAAAACTCATCATCAATCGAACCATATCTAATAAAGTTCGATTCCTCCTCTCCGAAACACCATTGTATTGAGGAGTGCCTGGAGGAGCATACTGAGCGAGAATCCAATTCTCTTTTAAATAACTCACGAACTCACTGCTCATGTTTTGTTTCTCTACTTTAAATCAGTATTCTTTGAACTTTTCAAAAGTTTCTGATTGTGTTTCATAAGAAACACATAACCATATCGTGACAAATCATCGATAAATGTTACAAAGTATTGAAATCCACCCATGGCAGCATGATTTAAAGGACCACATACATTGGAATGTACAAGTTCCAATAAATCATTAGCACGGTGTCCAACACCACTAAATGAGGATTTGGTCATTTTACCTTCAATATAATATTCACAAATTGGTAAAGGTTCTATGGTTAGATCCGATATCACACCATCCTTAACTAGTTTGGTTAGGCATTTTAATGCTTATATGACCTAATCTCATATGCCAAATTTCTGTGTTATTTATTTCACCCGATCTTTTCCTTTTTGATTTCTCGATATTAAAGACATCACGTTTTTTTGTAAGAATGTAATGACCATTAACCATAGGACATGAAACAAGCAAAACATTCACATTATCATATAAATTCAAAAGACCATTTTTAATATTTACATGAAATCCTTCACTGTCAAGTATAGGAAGTGAGATGATTTGCCGTATCATAGTCGGCACAAAATAACAATTATTAAGTTTAATATTACATTCATCAGAGAGTTTCAAAAACAAAATTCCTACTGCTTCAACTTGTAGAGAATCTCAATTCCCTACTCGTAGCTGGATCTCTCCCGGCTTCAATCTTATAGTTTCCCTCAGATCCGGCAACGAATTGCAAATGTGAGAAGGACAAGCGGTGTTTAACACCCAAGTCAAACTAGAATCAAAAGCAAGTGTAATGTCAATAATAGGAAAACAAATACCTGAATGAGATTTCTTCAAAGAGGCTAAATATTTCTGACAGTTGTGTTTCCAGTCTTCAAGCATGTCGCAATAGAAACATTTTCCTTTTGCAGCATCTGTCTTCACCTTTGGCTTAGAAACCTTTGCGGAAGCAACCTTTGGACCTTTACCTTTAACTTTCTTCTTCTTTTTCTGTTTCTTCCCACCCAGCTTTTGAGAAGCCTGAGAAGGTCCAGAAGAAGAACCACCAGTGACCATGAAAACACAACTATTCTTATTCATGTCTTCTTGAGCCGTCAGTGACATATTGTGCAACTCAGAATAGGTGGGAAACATCTTATGCATGTTAAAGTTAACGATAAGGTCATTGAAAGACTTAGGAAGAGACGCGAGAATCACAGTATTCCATAGGTGGTTATAAATAGGAATATCCATCCTTTCAAGTTCTTCGATACAGTCTATTAGCTTCATCACATGTGGGCTAATAGGCTGTCCCTCCGGAAGAAAAGTATAAAAAAGCTTGATAGCCACCCTATGCATCTCTGCATGTGGTCGATCACTGAATAGTTCCTTCATATGCATAAAAATGGATGCGGAATTAGGCATCGGCATATACTTCCTCTGTAGTTCCGGCACCATAGATCCCAATATTTATGATCGGATTTTCCGATCATGATCATTCCATTTGATGAACGTCTCACGTTCTTTATCTAAAGCGTCATCCGAAACCCTTGCGGGCATTGGACGATCTACAACATATTCAAATTGCTCCGCTGGCAAAGAATTCAGAGATTCATGAGCCAAACATTATAGTTAACTGCACCCTGGAGCCTATGCGTATCAAGTATACGCGAAAGCGGGTTTGACACAGACATTCTGTCTTCATAAGGATAAAATAAAATAGAAATTAATATTTAAATATGATGATAAAAATACTAGATAGAATATGGATATACTTTTTCTATAAAGTGCCATTGCATTGTCTTACATATTCTTTATAATATCTACAAACAAGAATACAGAGATTTAACTCTTAAATCTCACAAAGTAAAGTAGATCCTTCTTGATATTTACGCAAATCTCACGCTTTAACAATATTGACCTTTGTAAATTCGAGAAGGTAGACAACTATTGTCAATGGCATCTCATGTATGTAACATCCCAGATTTTCGGGGCGGTTCTAGAAGATTTCTGAACTGACTTTATAGTCTCGGAGCATGATGATAATGAAGAATAAGAGTTTAAGTGATGTTATGTGGGTTGGATTATTATTTTATAAATTTTCATTGCGTTGGAAAATACATAGGATCAAAAGTCAGTTACGTGATTTTCGTAAAACGCATAAAGTTTATAATTTTGGTCACAGAAGGAGCACACCAACTCTGATCGAGTTGATTTTTGAACCAACGGACTCGTTTTTCCGAGATGGACAACTTTCATGTTGAGCACTTTTCGAGAATCGCATAAGAAGGCTTCAAAAATGTGAAATTCCAGAAGGTTCCATGATAGGGACTAAACAGAAAATTCGCGGGGGCTTTTATGATATTTTCCCGGCTAGTATATAAACCCGATAGTTTTAACAAATCACAAAATAGCAAAACCTTTTCTCCTTTCCCTCACCTGTCCCCCATAGCAGTTTTGGGTTCCTTGTCACGCCGGTGGCCTGCCAGCCATCGCCTACCGGTGCGACAGGGCAGAAGGGTACGCCGGCCACCCCTCCACCTTGTTGTGGCCGGCGGAAGCCCTGAGTCACCGTCGAACGGCCGACGAGGAGAGAAACGTGCGCGCGAAATGGGTTTCACGATCCCGGCTCGTCGCCTCATTTCACGGCCCGAGCCACCTGCCAAATTAAAGCCCTCGATGAGTACTACGAGTGTGCGAAGCCGATTTTGCCGAACAGCGGCCGATGGCACACGAAACAAGGAAGAAAGCTGCGCGTGAATAGTAGATCTAGATGAACAGTAACTCCGATCGGAATTCCGTCAACACCAGCGTGTTCGTATGGCCGATAGGAGTCCGAATATGGCCTCAGAATTTCGGTACGACTTTCCGTTCAAAATTCATTTTTTAAAGTGTATCGATTTGTGTTCGGATGCTTTTAGTAATCTCGTAGTTTAGCGAATTACCATGATATGAATTGGATATATTTTAATATGTTAAAATGATAAATGTGGTAGAATCCGGGGAGGAACAGATTAGATTTGTTCGATCCGGTTGTATTAGCTAGTTTCTGGTAAAACAGAGTTTCTCACGCGATTGAGTTTAGATGACCGTAGCCTTGGTTGAGATATAAATATGTTATTGCGAGGGTAATTAAGTAATTCTGGATTAGTTCGGAGGGTTCGAGACCATTCCGTAGCGTTTGCGGAAACTTTTCCGTAAGTTTTGCCACAAACGCGTAAAATGAGAATCTGAGGTATCTAGTTAGTTCAGAATAGTATAGAAAGACATATTAGAGTAATGAAGCTTAAACCGTAGAGTCGGTGAGGATTTGAGTATTCCGAGAAAGTCCGAAAGTTTATATAGATGAGTAGAAAGTTCCGCAAATAGCGGTTCTGACCGTGTTTTGCTACTTATTTTGACAGATCGGACCGGGATTAGGAGTGTCTGCCTAACCAGGTAAGTAACTCATGCTACGAATATTTAAGAAATTTAACATTGTTCGTAATTAGTTATATAACAAAGTTGTATATAGTTACATGTATGGAACCTGTATATATATAAAGAAAATTTATAGGTATTTGTGTAAACATGAAACATGATATATTTATATATATACATATGTATATGTATGTAAGTAGTAAGAGATTAGTAAACTTGAGTTTGAAAAGTACAAGAATGAAAAGTTTATGCACGCACATAAAGCGTGAGGAAATGTTCATAAATACTATATTTGAGACTCGGGTTTGGGGGGTTGTAGAAAACTACACCCTAGGGAATGAGACTAGTATTATGAGGGAAAGTTTGTAAATTATGCATTATATAGGAATATTAGTAAGATGAGTATAGATACGAGTATATAAGGTGATAAAGAGCATAAATGAGTAGTATATGCATAACATGAGAATATATAAAAGTTTATGACATGAGATTCTCGAGCACAAGTCGATAGTTAGAAAATGGTAAGTAAGTTTAAGAACTAAGAAATTGAAACTCATATATGTTTGAAGTCTGATATAATAGAAGAGCTTCGATCGCGTGTGCATGAAAATAAATTATGCTTTATGTTGTTTGTGAGTCATCATCAAGGTAAGTTATAGAGGTAAGTCTAGTTATGATGGTATAAATGTGTAAGCATACTGAGAATAGTATAAACATATTAAATGTGAGATGATTCAAAATGTAAGCATATCAGGAATAGAATATATAATTCATTACTTGCATAGATGCATAAGCACGAACATATGCATGAACATAAGCACGAACATATGCATGAACATATGTGATATTATGGAATAAGCATATAGTTAAACCTGGTTAAGGTAGAAAGGATCATGAGAAAGCATCTGCATGTGTGTGTGTGTTAAAGTTTTCAGTAGTCGAGCAAAAGATAAAAATGTTTTCAAAGATTTCAAAGGTTTCAAAGGAAAGTTTCAGATGTTTTGAAAGATAATATATTTCAGAAAAAGCGTTCTTTCAGTTTTGAGATTCAGTATATGGTTTTATGGTTTTCGGGGCATGAGGTAAAAACTCACCCCAATATGTAACTATTAGAGAGATACAGTTCAGAATTGACGGATACTTTGGAATTGACGGATTCAGAAACATGTGCACATGTTGAGGACTGAGGGGACGCTCTCAGATCCTCCAGATGGGCTAGGGGGACGGCGATACGTAACGCACCTGTTTGAGCTTGGGTGGTAGCATAGATCCGCACCCCCAGCTCCAGTTCGTGGTTTGGGGGACGGCGATACGTAACGCCCCAAAACCACCAATTTCAGGGCAGGTATGGCATGCTTTGGGGGACGGTGATACGTAACGCCCCCATGCATCAGTTTTTCTACAGACACTCAGATATCAGTTTTCAGAAAAGAAGTTTTGAAATATCAGATTTTTAGAAAACAATTTTCAGAGACACAGAACTCAAAGAAAATTTTCAGTTTTTAGATACAGATCTCAGTTTCCAAATGTAGCTTTCAGTCTTCAGATACAGTTTTCAGAAAGAGCTTTTCCAGAAAAGAAAGTAAAGTAAAGTTCTCAGCAAAGAATTTTCAGAAAGAAACTTTCAGAAAATAGTTTTTCAGAAAAAATTTTCAGAGAGTATCTTATAAATGCATAGCATGTTTGAAGTTAGTATAGTCTACAAGTCATGCATATGAATTATATATTCTAGAAATTCATCTGAGATGCATATAGTCGATGATAATGTATTGTAGCACTAAGTTCATTGCACATGTGAGTTTTTCAGAAAGAGGTTTTAAAAATAATAGTTCATAAATGCATGACATGATTTGCATCGAAAGGTATGTACGATAAGATTGGTGTGTGGCATGTTTATATCGAAGTAACATTTTACAGAATATTAGTGTATGATAGCATGATCTTATTTTAATATATGTGTATCAGGGATGATTGTAGGAGTTGCTTGCTTACTTAAAAAGGAATATATTGAAATGATGCTAGAACATGATGATATGATAATATAAGTATATATACACGGTTGGTGGTAGTGGATTAAGTGTTTAACAGTAATAGAATTTTAGTATGACCGATTTGATGATATTTCAAGATAGTAAAAGAAAGTTATTATAATTATCTAATCTAAACTAGCTCAGAGTATACAGAAAGGTAGAGAGAAGAATTAGAGTTGCGCAGCAGAAGTGTAATGGACCCTAGTTTGTTAGTTAGTTAAGTAGAACTTGATGGATTAATATGGATGGTAGTAAACAGAAGTTTAAGTATGTATATATGTGTATTATAGATGTATGATAGTGTAAACAACAAACATCAGATGGCAGGTGGTGGTCAGTTAAAGGTACTGTAACAAGGTGACAGGTTTGTGAAACGAATAAGTAATAGCTTATTAATTCAATCTTTATAAGTGTTTGCATGGTTACTTACTGAGTCTTAAGACTCACACAGTTTCGGTTTGTAGTTTTGCAGGTCAGTAGCAGTCATACTGAACCAGCCGGATTTCAGTGAAGACTTTGAAGACAGTGGATCGCTCCAACTACAGTCAAGAGTGTCCTTGAGTCCTGGGTCGAGTTATGGGTCCTCACGGCCCTTGTATTTGTATTTACATGTGTATCTCTTATGTAAAAGTTAAGTAGTGGTGTAGTTTTATTTTGAGTTCTAGCCGGAGGCCAAGTAATTATGTTCATTGAGTTCAGGCCTGAGGCCTTGATGATGATTTGCATGAATGTGGAGTTGTCTTAGCAGGTTGTCTCAGGCTATAAGCCAGGTTACATGATGTTACAAATACATCATGCCGAAATTTCATTAGAATTAGAGGCTTATGGAGATGGGTTTCCCTGTCTCCTGCCGGTAACATTCTGGCCTAGGCGGGATGTTACAAAGTTGGTATCAGAGCATGGTTTAAGAGTCAGAGTCAGTAGCATAGTCTAGAAGTCAGTGACTGCAACTGTGGGGATCCAGCTGTCGAAGATTGTCTTCAGTTTGGTAAAGATCACGTAGGTCTTTGTATGTATCTTTTATGATTGTTTGATACGATTTGATGCTATTATCCAGTGTTTTGTTTGCTTGAATTTGAGTCAATGGGTGACTCGATTTATGTGCATAGATTAGCTATCTCCGTATGGGAGGAGATTAAGTTAAGTTAGTACTTCTGCGTTTTATATCAGAGAACTAGTATAAATGAGATAGTACCTGTGTAAGGCCCTTGTGAGGCCAGAGAACTCGAGTTCAGGACTAGAATTGTACAGTTAGAGAAAAAGAACCATATCAGTATAGTTAGAGTTGAGAATCAGACCAGTATAGCTAGTTTAAAGTAGTAGATGAGCTCTTAAGGATCCTGGTTTATAGACAGTGATTAGTTAACAGTTGAGACGAAGAAGTTTTATCAGTGAAGTATAGTGTAAGGTAGTTTCTACACGATCGACCGGGTTCGAATCAGTAGTTATACGGATGGAGAAATTTCGAGAATGAAATTTTTATAAGGAGGGGTGAATGTAACATCCCAGATTTTCGGGGCGGTTCTAGAAGATTTCCGGACTGACGTTATAGTCTCGGAGCATGATGATAATGAAGAATAAGAGTTTAAGTGATGTTAAGTGGGTTTGATTATTATTTTATGAATTTTCATTGCGTTGGAAAACGCATAGGATCAAAAGTCAGTTACGTAATTTTCGTAAAACGCGTAAAGTTTACAATTTTGGTCACAGAATGAGCAAACGAACTCCGATTGAGTTGGCTTTTGAACCATCAGACTCTTTTTTCCGAGACGGGCAACTTTCGTGTTGAGCATGTTTCGAGAATCGCATTAGAAGAGCTCCGAAAATGTGAAATTCTAGAAAGTTCCATGATAGGGACTAAACAGCAAATTCGCGGGGGCTTGTATGATATTTTCCCATATAGTATATAAACCCCATAGTTTTAACAAATCACAAAATGGCAAAACCTTTTCTCCTTTCCCTCGCCCGTCCCCCATAGCAGTTTTTGGTTCCTTGTCGCGTCGGTGGCCTGCCGGCCGTCGCCTGCCGCTGCGACAGGGCAGAAGGGTACGCTGGCCACCCCTCCACCTTATGGTGGCCGGCGGAAGCCTTGAGTCACTGTCGAATGGCCGAAGAGGAGAGAAATGTGCGCGCGAAATGGGTTTCACGATCCCGTCTCGTCGCCTCATTTCACGGCCCGAGCCACCTGCCAAATCGAAGCCCTCGACTACGATTGTACGGAGCCGATTTTACCGAACAGCGACCGATGACACGTGACACGAGAAAGAAAACAGCACGTGAATAGTATACCCAGATAAACAGTAACTTCGATCAGAATTCCGTCGACACCAGCACGTTCGTATGGCCGATGGGAGTCCGAATTTGGCCTCGGAATTTCGGTACGACTTTCCGTTCAAAATTCATTATTTTAAAGTGTATCGATTTGTGTTCGGATGCTTTTAGTAATCCCGTAGTTTAGCGAATTGCCATGATATGAATTGGATATGTTTTAATATGTTAAAACGATAAATGTGGTAGAATCCGGGGAGGAAAGAATTAGATTTGATCGATCCGGTAGTATTAGCTATTTTCCGGTAAAATGGAATTTCTCGCGCGATTGAGTTTAGATGACCGTAGCCTTGGTTGAGATATAAATATGTTATTACGAGGGTAATTAAGTAATTCTGGATTAGTTCGGAGGGTTCGAGACCTTTCCGTAGCGTTTGCGGAAACATTTCCGTAAGTTTTGCCGTAAACGCGTAAAATGAGAATCTGAGTTATCTAGTTAGTTCAGAATAGTATTGAAAGACATATTAGAGTAATGAAGCTTAAACCGTAGAGTCGGTGAGGATTTGAGTATTCTGAGAAAGTCCGTAAGTTTATATAGATGAGTAGAAAGTTTCGCAAATAGCGGTTCTGACCGTGTTTTGCTACTTATTTTGACAGATCGGACCGGGATTAGGAGTGTCTGCCTAGCCAGGTAAGTAACTGATGCTACGAATATTTAAGAAATTTAACATTATTCGTAATTAGTTATATAACAAAGTTGTATATAGTTACATGTATGGAACCTGTATATATATAAAGAAACTTTATAGGTATTTATGTAAACATGAAACATGATATATTTATATATATACATATGTATATGTATGTAAGTAGTAAGAGATCAGTAAACTTGAGTTTGAAAAGTACAAGAATGACAAGTTTATGCACGCACATAAAGCGTGAGGATATGTTCATAAATACTATATTTGAGACTTGGGTTTGGGGGGTTGTAGAAAACTACACCCTATGGAATGAGACTAGTATTATGAGGGAAAGTTTGTAAATTATGCATTATATAGGAATATTAGTAACATGAGTATGGATACGAGTATATAAGGTAATAAAGAGCATAAATGAGTAGTATATGCATAACATGAGAATATATAAAAGTTTATGACATGAGATTCTCGAGCACAAGTCGATAGTTAGAAAATGGTAAGTAAGTTTAAGAACTAAGAAATTGAAACTCATATATATTTGAAGTCTGATATAATAGAAGAGCTTCGATCGTGTGTGCATGAAAATAAATTATGCTTTATGTTGTTTGTGAGCCATCAGCAAGGTAAGTTATAGAGGTAAGCCTAGTTATGATGGTATAAATGTGTAAGTATACTGAGAATAGTATAAACATATTAAATGTGAGATGATTCAAAATGTAAGCATATCATGAATAGAATATATAATTCATTTCTTGCATATATCCATAAACACGTGCATGAACATAAGCACGAACATATGCATGAACATATGTGATAGTATGGAATAAACATATAGTTAAACATGGTTAAGGTAGAAAGGATCATGAGAAAGCATCTGCATGTGTGTGTATGTTACAGTTTTCAGTAGTCGAGCAAAAGATAAAAATGTTTTCAAAGATTTCAAATGTTTCAAAGGAAAGTTTCAGATGTTTTGAAAGACAATATATTTCAGAAAAAGCTTTCTTTCAGTTTTGAGATTCAGTATATGGTTTTATGGTTTTCGGGGCATGAGGTAAAAACTCACCCCAATATGTAACTATTAGAGAGATACAGTTCGGAATTGACGGATACTTTGGAATTGACGGATTCAGAAACATGTGCACATGTTAAGGACTGAGTGGACGCTCTCAGATCCTCCAGATGGGCTAGGGGGACGGCGATACGTAACGCACCTGTTTGAGCTTGGGTGGTAGCATAGATCCGCACCCCCAGCTCCAGTTTGTGTTTTGGGGGACGGCGATATGTAACGCCCCAAGACCACCAGTTTCAGGGCAGGTATGGCATGCTTTGGGGGACGGTGATACGTAACGCCCCAATGTCATGGGTTTGCATATATAGCTCTATGGCGTATGGGGGGACGTCGATACGTAAAGCCCCCATGCGTCAGTTTTTCTACAGACACTGAGATATCAGTTTTCAGAAAAGAAGTTTTGAAATATCAGATTTTTAGAAAACAATTTTCAGAGACACAGAACTCAAAGAATTTCAAATATAGCTTTCAGTCTTCAGATACAGTTTTCAGAAAGAGCTTTTCCAGAAAGAGAAAGTAAAGTAAAGTTCTCAGCAAAGAATTTTCAGAAAGAAACTTTCAGAAAATAGTTTTTCAGAAAAAGATTTCAAAGAGTATCTATATACTTATAATATAGAGAAGAGTATAGTAGTCTACAAGTCATGCATATGAATTATATTTCTAGAAATTCATCTGAGATGCATATAGTCGATGATAATGTATTGTAGCACTAAGTTCATTTCACATGTGAGTTTTTCAGAAAGAGGTTTTAAAAATAATAGTTCATAACAGCATGACATGATTTGCATCGAAAGGTATGTACGATAAGATTGGTGTGTGGCATGTTTATATCGAAGTAACATTTTGCAGAATATTAGTGTATGATAGCATGATCTTATTTTAATATATGTGTATCAGGGATGATTGTAGGAGTTGCTTGCTTACTTAAAAAGGAATATATTGAAATGATGCTAGAACATGATGATATGATAATATAAGTATATATACACGGTTGGTGGCAGTGGATTAAGTGTTTAACAGTAATAGAATTTTAGTATGACCGATTTGATGATATTTCAAGATAGTAAAAGAAAGTTATTATAATTATCTAATCTAAACTAGCTCAGAGTATACAGAAAGGTAGAGAGAATAATCAGAGTTGCGCAGCAGAAGTGTAATGGACCATAGTTTGATAGTTAGTAAAGTAGAACTTGATGGATTAATATGGATGGTAGTAAACAGAAGTTTAAGTATGTATATATGTGTATTATAGATGTATGATAGTGTAAACAGCAAACATCAGATGGCAGGTGGTGGTCAGTTAAAGGTACAGTAACAAGGTGACAGGTTTGTGAAACGAATAATTAATAGCTTATTAATTCAATCTTTATAAGTGTTTGCATGGTTACTTACTGAGTCTTAAGACTCACACCGTTTCGGTTTGTAGTTTTGCAGGTCAGTAGCAGTCATACTGAACCAGTTGGATTTCAGTAAAAACTTTGAAGACAGTGGATCACTCCATCTGCAGTCAAGAGTGTCCTTGAGTCCTGGGTCGAGTTATGGGTCCTCACGGCCCTTGTATTTGTATTTACATGTGTATCTCTTATGTAAAAGTTAAGTAGTGGTGTAGTTTTATTTTGAGTTCTGGCCGAAGGCCAAGTAATTACATTTTGTTCATTGAGTTCAGGCCTGAGGCCTTGATGATGATTTGCATGAATGTGGAGTTGTCTTAGCAGGTTGTCTCAGGCTATAAGCCAGGTTGCATGATGTTAAGAATACATCATGCCGAAATTTCATTATAATCAGAGGCTTATAGAGATGGGTTTCCCTGTCTCCTGCCGGTAACATCCTGGCCTAGGTGGGATGTTACAATGCAACTCTTATATTCGGTCCTAAATCGAATCTAATCCTCACACTTTAGCAATATTGGATAGTTCAATTTTTTAGATCAACTTGTCTATTGCCAAAAGTAAGATACTAATATTAACCTCACGCTTTAGCAATATTGGATAATACTTTCTCTTAAATTCGACTCATCTCATGCTTAACCAGAATAGTACAAAACATTATAACCAATCTCTCACGCTTTAGCAATATTGAGAATAATCACAATGGTTTCACTAACACCGAATAGGCAAGCCGGACCATGTCATATTTTCAACTAAAATAATAACAATTAATGATCTAGCGTAGAGATTTTTCCAAAGTCAAATGCATACAAATATATAAAATGTATGCATGTCCAAAAATGCCTAAAACATGTAATTCCCAATTAAATGTATGCATGGGCATTTTATAACATTTGAGAAAAATTGTAAAGAACATGAACAATTAGAAGCACGTATTGCTATGATACCACTTGTTATGTGAGGAACGGAAATGCCGAACGCAGCGGAAACCCGCCCGAGATCAAATCCCGAGCGAATAAATTTTTTTTTTTCTCGGCAATCCTTAAAACAGTGGGTTTAAAATTTTTAATTTACAAACTTAAAATTTCCAATGCATTAAATATTTTCATGTATTAGAAATTACCATAAGTCCATTTAAAAATTTCAACACACTTAAATCAATCTACTAAATTTTGACAAATTAATCTAAGCATCATAATTATTTCCAACACTTGAAAATAATCCAAACATACTAAAATTAATTTTCCAACACTTGAAATATTAATTCAAGCATACAAACTAAATTTCCAACTCTTGAAAAATAATCCAAGCATTCAAAATTAACATATCATCTATATACTAATTTTCCAACACTTGAATGCTTCTAATCCTCACATACATGCTTCTAATTAATCCAACAAATCAACAAAAAAATTTTTCAACAATAATCATCAAGAAATTGAACAATAAATTTACAAATTAAATTTTACCAATAATTTCTTTCAAGCCTTTCCAATTTGAGAAGGGTTGCATCCAAGTTTTTCTAATTTCTCCAAGCACTTTGTACTTCTTCATGTTGGGGTTGGTGCTCAGAGCGCTAATTCCCGGTTGTATTTCTTTATGAATACTTTTGTAAAACATTATTATTATGAATAATATATGTAGTTTCTATAATATAATGTATCTTTTAATATGGTAAAGATGTAATGACTAGTCATGATGCCGTTGCAAAAGCGTCGCAACTGACATTGAGTTGTATCATGACATTGTCATTCTCAGACTGTTACTGGTCAAGGTTTACACTACTTGGTCAGTAAAGTAAACCCGTTGAGACCAGTACAAGTCGTATACATGAATGTTTGATTCCAATGGTTTCTCAATGAACCATAAGTTTTGGAGACTAGTATAGACGTGTAGGTGTTTATAACGGATAAACATTGAACCACTCACCGAAGATTCTTAATGGATGGTACACCAACGTCAATAAGAATCTTCTCGGGTTGAGTAGCACTTGTGATTCTTAGACTTGAGATGCCATTGTGGGCACATGAGACATCTTTTACACTTAGATGTGTTGAGTTTCTAATATAGTCCCAAAATCATCCAAATCAAGCATAAAAACAAATGAATACATCAAGGAGTAAGGCGGAATACATACTCACATTGATGGGTTTTGATGAAAATGAAGAATACAAGCCTTCAAGCTCCCTCCATATGCTCGCCCAAGGCTCCTCCTTGCTTTGGACTGCTCGGTTTTGGCCCTTGTTGAACCTCCAAGATCGGCCATGGTAGAACTCCATGGAAGCTCAAAGCTTCAAGCTCCAAAAATAAATCCAAGCTCATGAAGACTTCCCTATCACCATAGTATAACCCAAAGTGTGCTAGCACTCTCCTTCTTCCTTGAATTCGGTCAAACCAAAATTTGGAGAAGAAAAAAGCTCAATGCCGTGAGGAAGAAAAAGAAGGAGAGGGAAAAAGGGAAAAAGGTTTTCATCAAAAAAAACGAAATTGCCTTGGAGGAGAGAGAAAATAATGTCTTTTGTATATATATATATATTCTTTATTCCATTTACCAAGTAAATGAATAAATATATATATATACACAACAATTAATTCAAAAGTCAAATGGAAAAAGCAAAAAGAAAAAGTCTTTTCACCTTATTCCCATCACCTTTTACTATTCACATCAAGTCACTTTATTAAAGTGACAACATGTCATGTCACATCACATCACTCAAAGTGACACATTGATTTGACAATTGATGCGACTAGTGATTTGACGCTTGATGTGACTTGGCGTGCCGCGCTCGAATTCGAAATGCGAATGCGCTCGCAATCACTCTCGGGCTCGGGTTCGCTAATTCTAAATTAACGAATTTCCGTCGCGTCGTAATTAAATGATTACGCCTAGCGAAATCACTATTCACGTCGCTAACGAATTAATTCTAAATTAATTCGTTCGCCCGAATTAAAATCCAATTTTAATTCCGCGTCGAAATCCAATTTCGTATAATATATCGGATATATTATTTTATCGATTAATTCTAAATTAATCGTTCTCTCTCTTTAATTAATTTTTATCCCAGATAAAATATCTCCGCAATTAATCCCAGATCAATTTTCTCTCTCATCGAATTAATCCCAGATTAATTCTATCTCTCTCTTCTAATTAATCCCAGATTAATAAAGTGCGAGTCATACATCATCGGTGAATCTTCAGGAACCGACACCATGAGATCTCCGGATATGTTGGCAGTAAATACGGTCGTCGGACTATCCGAACACGTAAGTACCTCGTACTACGTTTATACCGATTTACAAGACAAGGTTGGCTTCTAGCAAAGCGCCATGCCTACCCAATTCTCCAGAAATATTCTTATAGGAATATATAGATCTATATCAAGCGTAGTATACTAAGTATTGTGTGTATCGGCCCAGTATCGGATAATCACGTGCTAGGGCTGGGGCTGGATAAGTGTCTGCCCCGTCCGAAACACATATCGGATGTCTGGTAACATAGTCTCTATAATCGGATATACATGACCTGGTCACAATATCCCGATTGGTTGCGCAACACTCAAGAGCACTAGTACCGTATCCTGCGTGACATCATCTCCAATATGACTGGAGTGATACTTCCGTCTTGACATCACATCCAATACACTACGACTCTCTGATAAACCCATAAGTGGTGAACACAGAACCGGTCAAAGCCCCCAACCACCAAAACCAAAGTTTATCGATTATCGTAAGTATTAGCGATGCAAGTCTCAGGTTAAGACTATACACACCTACCTTGATTTCGGCCTCCCATAGACACATAGTCATAATACCAATGGGATTCCGAGGGGTCTATCCAGAGCGAAGCTGTTTCCCGTACCATCGGTGAAACACGACCTCCTATCGCACTTGCATAAGTATCCAATACTTATATATATGAGAACTATTGCCGTTGTGCCCTCACAACGCGCACAAGTGCAATACTAGCCTATTCCGCATTATCGATGTCCAGTCTCGATAATACTACGGCTAGGGATATTTAATGATTAATCCTTCGTGGACTGATACTGTCTCATATCATCTCAATCCAGGAACTAATCATAGGGACCTCTCTTCATTATATATCTATGGTGATCTAATCACAAATGACGAGAGTGCAATTTCCTTGTTACATAGTTAATTTGCTACAACAACACAATGTTCTGTGCAAATAGTGACGCTATGGGTCATATTATCAACAATCTCCCACTTGGCACATAGCCAGTCACTCGAGTGTCTAATACCCGAACTATGTAAGGTTCACTCAAATTGCTGAGGAAAGGTTTTCGTCAGCGGATTTGTTTGATTATCATTTAACGCGATTTATACGATCATCACATCGCCACGATGTATGATCCGAACGAATCAGATGATATAGAAGTATATATCTGGATCGTTGATGAGACCATTAATTCTTTAGCCTGTGCTGATGCCTAGCTCAGCTGCTAACAGAACTATATCCAATCTAATTAGATATGTATCGATCCAAATGACTTCTATTGCTGCCTCAGCTGCTGCAATTAACCCGCATTTGTTGTTTATGCGGTAACAGTATCTTGCTTGGAAGATTTCCAGCTTACTGCACCGTTATTCAAACTGTATAGTACCGTTTGTGACTTTTAGTCATTTTTATCGGTTATAGGAAACTTGCTACAGTGATCCCAGTCACTTCAAGTTCTCCTACTCCATAGATTAAGACAGCATCCTTAGTTCTCTAAGAAACTAACGGATGTTCCTAACATCAATCCAGTGACTATCTCTAGGATTAGCCTGTTTGTGAATCGATATGCTCAAAGCGTATGATACACCAGGTTTTATACATTTTTCAATGTACAGTCCCACGGAGAGTATTTCGAAAGTCAAGCTTTCCCGACATATATTTTATGGGAATATCATTTCCAAGAAATGACGTATTATCATTATTTTATAGGACAGCCACTGTCAGTGCGCTCCCACTAACCCTCTTATTTACACAAGAATCATTTTCATTTTGAATTAAATCATACACCATTATGATTACATCAAAATGATAATTCCAAGAACTCATGCTCGCGTCAGCAAGCATTATCCAAATGGATCTACCGTGGCAATAGGTAAAAGGTTGAATCGTAATCAACACAATGTCGATAACGATACATTTCCGTTAAAAAAGCCTAGCTTTATACGTTGGTATATTGCCATTCATGTACGTCTTCCTTGAAGACTTATAGTACCAATAGGCACAATGCCATGTGGTACATCAACTAGTATCCAAACTGGTTGATATACATGGAATCCATTTCGGACTCATGACACTTTGTCATAATAGGGAGTCGATACCTCGTATCACTTCCTTTGTTCTCGTGTATTCGAAGATTAATGGTATAGTTTCATCCTTGATGAACTATATATGTTCCATTAAGATTCAGTGCCAAGAACAGTATTACTCCGATTTTCATCGAGTTATACTATCCTCCCACTTACCACTGCATATCGGTATTCCTCTTAGGATAACCGCATGGTGAGCAACAATTTAATTGTTCTCTTGTGAGGTGTATAAGTACAATACTTATGGTATCCCTAGGATGACCTACAATTGGCACTTATCATATTTGGGTTTTAGTTTGGTATCATCCAAACATATGCCAAGCATACCCAAATAGTCAGGAATGAGAAACCCGGTTTCTTTCCCATTCATATCTAATATGATATCTGTCAAACAGATTATTATGGAACCTTATTCAAAATAAGTTCTTGCACTGTTTAAAGCTTATCCGTTGAAGGAAATGGTAGCTCAAATCGTCTCGTGATTAACCTTATTATGTCTAACAAAATTCGGTTAATCCTGTTCGGACACACCGTCAAAATGACGTGTTCCGGGAGGAGTCCTCATTGAAAGAATACTATACTCTTTCAAGTATACGAGAAACTTACTGCTTAAGTATTTTCATTACGGTCTTACCGTGATGGTGTAATGCTATAACCGATCTGTTTATTTACTTCGTGTCGAAACTTTAAAGTTTCCGATTTGTGTTCTTCAAAAGAAACACATAACCATTACGCGATGCCACATCCGTATAGGTCACGTAATATTCATATCCACCTCTAGCCTAGCTAGACACGGGCCCACTTGCTTCACTATGAACTAGGGCTAACAGATCGGTGGCATTTTCACTTTTACCGAGTAAAGGTGTTTTAAGCACTTTGCTTAATAAACTAGATTCGTAGACTTTATTTGAATAAAATCAAAACAGTCCAAGTACCCGCTCTTCAAAAGTGCGGATATACGATTCTTGTTTAGCAGTGTCCCTGACAACTATGCCACAATTAAGTTTCTTAACTGATTAAATCAGTTTGAGCTATTAATTTGTCATGTTATGTATTTGAGATATTATTTATATTCAAAATATAAATTCTGTTATTCACATCTAATGTGTTTATCTCAATATCATCTTTATATAATAAAACACTTTAGTGTTCTAGAATATAAAGGTACACCCGCAGCGGGTTATACGCGATATAGAGATAATGTTTCTAGTCAAACTAGTTACATTATAACAGTTTCTAATTTAAGTACTAACGCGAAGGCAGTTCCTAAATTTAGATATCTACGGTTAAAACAGCGACTATCGTCCCGTTTACTATTCGCAGAGTGATCTCATCTGAAGTCAGTATCCTGATTCTGCACAACAGTACATATTATGTATCACACTAAGTATTTAAAATCCAATTTCAATACTAGTTGTGAACATAATTATGACAAACATATTTGAAGTAAGAGCCTTGCTCGTCTTCAATTCCTTCTTAGGATTTGTCCTATTATCTTCCTAGAAGACCTAATCCATAATTCATTATTTTATATCAAATAAAATAATTATTAATTTCCAAGACTATCTTGAAATTATTCCCAATTTGAAAATTAAATCATTTAAAATATTTTAATCCAAGATTATATTTTAAATATCCAACTTTTCAATTTTATCTTGATTACAATAGTCCAACTATTTAATCAACGATTAGTGGTACTATTTATTATAATGATTATAATAGTCCAACTATATAATCAAATATAATCCAATTAATTAACCTCAATTACATTGATTACTATAATCCAATTATAAAATCAACTGTAAACTGAAATTAATTAATTCAAATATATTGATTAATATAATCCAATTATATATAATCAACTATAATACAGTCCAACTGTTTATTAAAACAACAATTTAAACATTAGTCCAACTAACATTTAATTATGTGACGAAAAAATATAAATGAGCGTGTTTAGCGAGTAATTGAACGAATGTTGCAAATTCAATACTTGCCTCCCACTATTTTTCGTCGAGTCTCTAACCCTCTGTGGAGTACTCGGGAAACCGTGTTTCCTAGTGGGCTAGGATCCTGTTAAATAACATACAACCTTGACTTTGGCCAACAAGCTGTATGCTACTTACCAGGTAGATCTCACAGATCAATTGGATCCAATCCAATTCCCAGATCCGGTTAGGTGGACATCCAAGTCCTAAACATATTACTTATGCCAATGTATCTAATACATTTTCCTAACCTTATCCTCCGAATCATCTAGGCCTTGGCTTTGGCACAACAAACCTAATGATTCCAGTTAAGCGGGACCCATTGACAAGGAAAGTTTCGTAATCAATGTCGTTGGACAAGAAGTGATCTTGACTTTGGCCAACAAATCACAACTTGGACAAGACACCGATGTGGAACAAAACCTCATGATTCAAGTACATCCAATTGACAAGGTCTTGACTTTGGCCAACAAACCAATGCCAATTGGATCTTGAACAAGAATCATTCAATGGAAGGATAATCGCTTAATATAGATTGAGGGATTTTCGCGTGCAAATTGGCTACCAATTTATTATCTTTGTTAAGGTCTCATCATCATACACCCTTAAACATGCATTCTAAACACATAATAAAGCGTATATGAAATAAAATAATAATGATATGCGGATGGATACTTTACATTGATCCTAGATCAAATCTCTCATTTTCTCTCTCCAAAGCTAGCACTTGTATTTACTTCTACCCGTTACACTACACTTCTAAAGAAACCTCATTTACATTGAGGGGAATAGGTGAGAAGAGAATACAAAGAGTATATAGGTGATAAGGCTGGACACGCAGGTCCAATTTAATAAATCAAATTTATTACAACAATTTCTAAAATTGTCCCACCCGACTAATATCCATCCGATATACATTATTCACGCATCGCAACCATGTATTCATACAAGCATGTTATCAATCAATCTAATCCAATTAATTAATCTGATAATTAGTGATCATCCAATGTTCAAACAACGATTTGATTTTTGCTCGAGTCAAACTCGTTTTACTAATAAGTACTCAAAGCACGAATTCTCGAATTAAATTAAACTACATAATTAAATCCAATTTAATACGCATTTAATTCTAATTCACTATTTAATTCCAAATTAAATATTACACTTTTATTAACGAACCTTCTACGATTTAAATTCCAAATTCAATCGTTATGGGTCTCAAAGCCCAATTAACGTCCAACGTTTATTTAATTAAAGTCCAATGGGCTTTTAATTAATTTCTTAAGGCGTGGACTTTTGGTCAACTCGGGTCAAACCGATAACCAAAGTCCAATCCGGGAGTTACCCCATAAGCCTTTAAATTAATTTTGGCCCATTAGGCCCAATTAAATAATTAAGGTCCATTAAGTCATAATTGGACTTTATGGATGCGGTTTTGGGCCTAATTGGATCCAACCAATTTTGCCTAAACCCAACTTTGTACAACAAAGCCCAAAAGCTCAATTACAACTTATAAGGCCCAATTTCCAAAAACAAGCCCAATTAATTAACTTATAAAATTCCAATTTCATAATTAATTAACCTAAGTGTTATACATAATTAACCACCTAATTAATATATCTAAAACATCAATTAGCATACTTAATCATGCATTCAACATCAAATAGTGTCCAACACAATTTATTAAAACCAAACCCATTTTACATGCTTTAAAGTCTTGGCATTTAGGGGTTTTTAAATCCGATTTGGTTTCAATCAAATTGAATCCACAATCATCATTTCCCAAATCAATTAATTCATCTAATGAATCAAAATACAAAAAACACAATGAATTTCATATCCAATTGAATTCGGCCAAGCCTACTTTAATTTGGGAAAATTGTTCCAAATCAAAATTCAATCCAATCAAACTTCAATTCAACATTACCCACTTGTTTCAAGTCATCTAATGATCAAACAAACAAAAATTCACCAAGATATTAGGGTCTTTAATTTGGGCCAACATAAGCAATTTGGGGAAATTTGTTCCAAACACAATTTCAACAAATTGATCCAATCAATCATCAATTAAACATACTTTAAGCATTCTAAATCATCCAATTTCATCAAACATGCTCAAAATCAAGTTTACCCAAATTCATCACTTTATGTCAACATAAAAAATTGGGGAAATTTGTTCCAAACACAATTTCTTCAAATTGATCCAATCAATCTTAAATTAAACATCATTTAAGCATTCTCATTCATCCAATTTCACAAAATATGCTCAAAATCAAGTTTACCCAAATTTGTTACTTTATGCCAACATAAAAAATTGGGGAAATTTTTTCCAAACACAATTTCTTCAAATTGATCCAATCAATCATTAATTCAACATCATTTAAGCATTCTTAATTAATCAATTTAATCAAATCATGCTCCAATTGATTTTACCCAATTTGTCATGCCCAAAATTTGGGGAAAATTGAATCCAATCCAATTTCATGAAATTGATCATGCACAACTTCAATTCATCAACATACAAGCATACTTTAACATCCAATTTCAACAAATCATGCTTCAATTGATAATCCCCAATTTTAACCCTAACTTTTTTCATGCTTGATAATAGCTCTAGATACCATTGTTGAGTTTCTAATATAGTCCCAAAATCATCCAAATCAAGCATAAAAACACATGAATACATCAAGGAGTAAGGCGGAATACATACTCACATTGATGGGTTTTGATGAAAATGAAGAATACAAGCCTTCAAGCTCCCTCCATATGCTCGCCCAAGGCTCCTCCTTGCTTTGGACTGCTCGGTTTTGGCCCTTGTTGAACCTCCAAGATTCGGCCATGGTAGAACTCCATGGAAGCTCAAAGCTTCAAGCTCCAAAAATAAATCCAAGCTCATGAAGACACTTCCCTATCACCATAGTATAAACCCAAAGTGTGCTAGCACTCTCCTTCTTCCTTGAATTCGGTCAAACCAAAATTTTGGAGAAGAAAAAAGCTCAATGCCGTGAGGAAGAAAAAGAAAAGGAGAGGGAAAAGGGTTTTCATCAAAAAAAACGAAATTGCCTTGGAGGAGAGAGAAATAATGTCTTTGTATATATATATATATTCTTATTCCATTTACCAAGTAAATGAATAAATATATATATATACACAACAATTAATTCAAAAGTCAAATGGAAAAAGCAAAAAGAAAAAGTCTTTTCACCTTTATTCCCATCACCTTTTACTATTCACATCAAGTCACTTTATTAAAGTGACAACATGTCATGTCACATCACATCACTCAAGTGACAAGTGATTTGACAATTGATGCGACTAGTGATTTGACGCTTGATGTGACTTGCGTGCCGCGCTCGAATTCGAAATGCGAATGCGCTCGCAATCACTCTCGGGCTCGAGTTCGCTAATTCTAAATTAACGAATTTTCCGTCGCGTCGTAATTAAATGATTACGCCTAGCGAAATCACTATTCACGTCGCTAACGAATTAATTCTAAATTAATTCGTTCGCCCGAATTAAAATCCAATTTTAATTCCGCGTCGAAATCCAATTTCGTATAATATATCGGATATATTATTTTATCGATTAATTCTAAATTAATCGTTCTCTCTCTTTAATTAATATTTTATCCCAGATAAAATATCTCCGCAATTAATCCCAGATCAATTTTCTCTCTCATCGAATTAATCCCAGATTAATTCTATCTATCTCTTCTAATTAATCCCAGATTAATAAAGTGCGAGTCATACATCATCGGTGAATCTTCAGGAACCGACCCATGAGATCTCCGGATATGTTGGCAGTAAATACGGTCGTCGGACTATCCGAACACGTAAGTACCTCGTACTACGTTTATACCGATTTACAAGACAAGGTTGGCTTCTAGCAAAGCGCCATGCCTACCCAATTCTCCAGAAATATTCTTATAGGAATATATAGATCTATATCAAGCGTAGTATACTAAGTATTGTGTGTATCGGCCCAGTATCGGATAATCACGTGCTAGGGCTGGGGCTGGATAAGTGTCTGCCCCGTCCGAAACACAATCGGATGTCTGGTAACATAGTCTCTATAATCGGATATACATGACCTGGTCACAATATCCCGATTGGTTGCGCAACACTCAAGAGCACTAGTACCGTATCCTGCGTGACATCATCTCCAATATGACTGGAGTGATACTTCCGTCTTGACATCACATCCAATACACTACGACTCTCTGATAAACCCATAAGTGGTGACACAGAACCGGTCAAAGCCCCCAACCACCAAAACCAAAGTTTATCGATTATCGTAAGTATTAGCGATGCAAGTCTCAGGTTAAGACTATACACACCTACCTTGATTTCGGCCTCCCATAGACACATAGTCATAATACCAATGGGATTCCGAGGGGTCTATCCAGAGCGAAGCTGTTTCCCGTACCATCGGTGAAACACGACCTCCTATCGCACTTGCATAAGTATCCAATACTTATATATATGAGAACTATGCCGTTGTGCCCTCACAACGCGCACAAGTGCAATACTAGCCTATTCCGCATTATCGATGTCCAGTCTCGATAATACTACGGCTAGGGATATTTAATGATTAATCCTTCGTGGAGTGATACTGTCTCATATCATCTCAATCCAGGAACTAATCATAGGGACCTCTCTTCATTTATATATCTATGGTGATCTAATCACAAATGACGAGAGTGCAATTTCCTTGTTACATAGTTAATTTGCTACAACAACACAATGTTCTGTGCAAATAGTGACGCTATGGGTCATATTATCCAACAAGATGGTAGTCACGTCACCGATCTATTAAGATCAGACCTCCGCCTGTTCGTTGGGTGTAGATAGATCCTCAGGGTGTCATATGTGTACCATGATAGGATCTGTCAGTTCTGTGTACCAGAGCATAGGTAGTCCATATTATTAGCAATCAGATAAAACCATGGGCCCGTGGTATAGTTTAGAAGCTAGTTCTAAACATTCTTATAGAGATTGCTAATATAATAGTCGATTGGATAATCCCTATAGAGATTTGACGTTTACATCTATATCTCTGGGATTTATCCGGATACCTGTGACAGAGGAATTATACATTTTCCATGACCTCGACCTGTATGATTAGCAAGTTTATCCGTGATCGTCATAATTTACGGGTGGATAAATTATGGACATGAAATCGGAGTTCGTGACGGATATGCCTGAATCTAGAGAGTCTCAATAATGAAATATACTCGTAGAGCACTAGAGCAACATTAATAAATAATATTGATTATTTATAAAGTCATTTAAAGGTTAAACGCAAAATACATGTGTAGGGACCCGATAGTCATTTCCTTAATTTTTGTGTATTTGCATTTAATACTTGATTAATTCAAATACACATTAATTAATTGTCAAATTGAGATATTTGACTAATATCATAAATGAATATATGTATTTGATATTTAATGTAGATATTATACATATATTTAATATATTTGTATTTAATTAATTAATTAATTAATTGTTAAATGATTAAATTAGTTAAAATATAAATATCTTAAAGTTTAGATATTTATTTTAAATGGCTAAGTTGCCTTTGTTGACTTAATTAAAAATATCTTTAAAGTGTTTTAGATATTTTAACAAGTTGATTAAATGAAATTCAAATGAAATGAAATTAATATTTCTTGTATTTGTTAAAGCCAAATTCGGCCAAGGCACAATTTACACAAGTATATATTATTTTGTTTCATTTAGGGTTTGATATACCAAATTCACTTTATCAAAACACCATTAAAACAAAACAAAGAAGGTAGAGAGAAAAGAAAGGAAAAATCAAAGAAAGCTTGGATTTAAGTAAGTATTTCCAACTTGCTATTAGAGAGAGAATTGTTCCTCTTGTTCTTGGAAACATCTTGTGATGTTCTTAAGTTTTTCTATTCTTTATTCTTTGTACTTTTGATGGATAAAAGTTTGATGAAAGTGTAATGCTTGTATGATGTTGGAAGTTTGTAACTAGTGTAGTTATAAGCATTCTTTTCATGGTTTTAGAACTTTGTTGCTAATCTAGAGTTGTTGACCCACTCTTAAATGACATAGATTTGATCTATAATTTTTTCATTGTGTTGAGACTTTAATTGGATGGAAGAAATATGATTAAAGTAATTTATTTAACTAATTTGGTCTAATTTGTCCAATTTGAAGAAATTGAAAAATTAGGGTTTAAGACCTCATCCAATTTGGGGCTTTTCATTTATGTGATGTATTTGGATGTGTATATGATGCATGTAAAATATTGGGTTGATTGGATTTTGCCTTGATGTGTTTTGAACCATGAAAGTGCAAAATGCACACCCCCCCCCCCCCCAATGGAGGCTCTCGGCCAAGGCACTCAAAATTGGGATTTTTGTTGCTTTTGGTGTTTTGAAATTTAGGACATGTTAAGTTCATCTTAGAAATGATTTAGAGTCATCCAAAATTGATTTGAACAATTTCGGACTAAAATGAACAAAATGCCAAGTGTAAGGGTAATTCGGTAAATTCACATAAATATGATTTATTGAATTTTATTTCATAATTTAATTATTGGGTAATTAAATAAATATGTTTATTTAATTAATCCAAGAAAAAATTTTGAAATCGGAAAATTTGATTTTCCACCGTTTCCGCTGCGTTACCGGATTTAGCCCCCAAAACCCTCACACTTCAAACTCAACCAAATCAAGCTCCTCAATGAAAAAATCTTGGTGATCAAAAGATGGTTTGATAACTCAATAATGACAACCAAATATTTCCCCAAAATTCAACGCTTGAACCCTAGGAAAAAATAAATTTCAAGAGCATAGATTAACCCATAACATTTAGGGATTAATTCTATGGATTTGATTATTTATTGGGAAATTTTTGGTGAGAGATTTGGGTTTGCTTTTGGAAAGGCAAAATCAAAAACTTCAATTTTCATCTTCTCTTGCTTGGCAGACAGTGAGCAAATGGAGGTGGTTGTTTTTTTTTTTTTTTTTTTTCCATTTTCGGCAGAGGAGAATAAGTAGGAAAAAAAATCCAATTTCAATTTACAATTTTTTATTCTTTTTATTTTATTGATAAAATTAAAGAAAACAAACCTAAGCCATATAATTTAAACCATGGTTTAAAAATATCTTTACTCTACAACACTTATTTCATTAAGCAATTTAACCAAGGTTAAAATTAATCTCACCAATTTAGTAACTAAGTTACCTTTTATTAATCATTTAATTACTTTAACTAAACAATCCAATTTACTTTAATTAATTAATTGTATAAGCTAAGTAATCAATATTGTATATTAATTTAACAATTAAATTAATTCACAAAATAATTACTAATTTAATGTAAAAAATTTACATTTATTATATAATAAAATTATATCAACTCTTGATATACAATTATTAATTCAATTCATCTCATGAACTATCGGATTAAACAATTTAATCCTAAATACCCAAAAAAATACTTTGTCAATATTTGACGAGAGGTCGCCCTAGTGCTCAACGAGTAAACTCAATATAATGGAACTCTCTAGGCTTACGTTCGCTTGTTACGTATATATATACATATATATCTCATATATTTGTATACATATTTCATGAAGGCCCGTTCACCTACAAATCATGACTAAACAACAAACACGTCGAACCATACAAGTCTAGGTTAAAACGCTAATGTATAATCCCTTCTTCATTAGCATTTCCAATTGAGTAAGGTTATAGTTATACTATCAAAACCTTATCTACTCAATATATGAAACTTTTCATCCTTATATTCCATAAATAAATAATATAGCAAAAACTCTTTTTGAATATTATTTATAATGTTAAAGAAATAATTTCTTCAACGAAATTTCGGCCAAAAGATTTCCGGAATATATTCTGAATTTTTGGAAACAAAATCCAACCATATGGACCGACGAATCCTCATATTAACACACACCGGCCTTTATGAGAATCAGTCTATACCTAACAGTCATCCAGAGGCCAGACCATAAAAGGTCTCTAACATGCATGATATCAGGCACAAAGGATCACTCACAAGACCACAGAGGTGTCTCAAGTCAAAGGATCACAATAACTATTCAACTCGAAAAGATAACTATTGACAGTTTTATGGAATATCTATTAGTCATCTTTTATGAGTTAATTCAATATTCATTCAACTAATGAATATCTACATTTCTATACGAACTTCCGTTAAGCTCACAGTCTGTTGAGACAAACCATATGTCCATTACATATATAGACAATCCACTAGTCTTACCAATATAATGACCGACCCATGTCAATATATCTAGACCAGGAATAATTTATATTCGAGAGAATGAGTGATATTCCTCAACATCATTTGCAACTCTTGCAACTATATCACCATATGTAATAACTCTCGGGTCTTTGGACCTTTAACTTTCTTCTTCATTCTCTGTTTCTTCCTAGCCGGCTTTTGAGAAGCCTGAGAAGGTCCAGAAGAAGAACCACCAATGACCATGAAAGCAGAACTATTCTTATTCATGTCTTCTTGAGCCGTCAGTAACATATTGTGCAACTCAGAATAGGTGGGAAGCATCTTATTCATGTTAAAGTTAACGATAAGGTCATTGAAAGACTTAAGAAGAGACGCGATAATCACACTATTCCCTAAGCGGTTATAAATATGAATATCCATCCTTTCAAGTTCTTCGATACAGTCTATTAGCTTCATCACATGTGGGCTAACAGGCTTTCCCTCCGGAAGGAAAGTATAAAAAGCTCGATAGCCACCTTGTGCATCTCTACCTGTGGTTGATCACTGAATCAGGCATTGCATATATTTCCTCTTTAGTTCCGGCACCATAGATCCTAAGATGTATGACCGGACTTTCCGATCATCATCCTTCCATTTGATGAATGTCTCACGTTCTTCATCTAAAGCTTCATCTGAAACCCTTGCGGGCATTGGACGATCTAGAACATATTCAAATTGCTCCGCTTGGCAAAGAATTTGGAGATTCATGAGCCAAACATTATAGTTAACTGGAGCATATGCGTGTCAAGTATATGCGAAAGCGGGTTTGACATAGACATTCTGTCTTCACAAGGATAAAATAAAGAAGAAATTAATATTTAAATATCATGATAAAAACACTAAATAGAATATGGATTTACTTTTTCTATAAAGTGTCATCGCATTGTTTTACATATTCTTTAAAATCTCTACAAACAAGAATACATAAATTTAACTATTAAATCTCACAAAAGCAATTATGTCCTTCTTGATATTTACGTAAATCTCACGCTTTAGCAATATTGACTTTGTAAATTAGAGAAGGTAGACAACTATTGTCAATGGCATCTCATGCAACTCTTATATTCAGTCCTAAATCTAATCTCATCCTCACGCTTTAGCAGTATTGGATAGTTCAATTTTTAGATCAACTTGTCTATTGCTGAAAGTAAGATACTAATATTAACCTCACGCTTTAGCAATATTGGATAATATTTTCTCTTAAATTTGACTCATCTCATGCTTAACCGGAATAGTATAAAATATTATAACCAATCCCTCACGCTTTAGCAATATTGGGAATAATCACAATGGTTTCACTAACACCGAATAGACAAGTCGGACCATGTCATATTTTCAACTAAAATAATAACAATTAATGATCTAGCGTAGAGATTTTTCCAAAGTCAAATGCATACAAATGTTAGACAATTATGACCAATAGCGTCAATGTTTGTAAAAAAACATTGTGGTTTTTGTTCAAAATTAACTATGTGATAATGAAATTACCTTTTACTATTTTGTAATTATTTACTTTGATATATAAATGGTAAAAGTCTTTATGATTAGTTCCGGATTGAGATGATATGAGACAGTATCAATCCATAAAAGTTTAATCATTAAATATCCATAGTCGTAGTATTATCGAGATAGGACATCGATAATGCGGAATAGACTAGTATTTCACTTGTGCGCGTTGTGAGGGCATAACGACATAGTTCTCATATATTTACGTATTGGATACTTATGCAAGTGCGATAGGAGGTTGTGTTTTACCGATGATACGGAAAACAGCTTCGCTCTGGATAGACCCCGCAGAATCCCATTGGTAGTATGTCTGTGTGTCTATGGGAGTCCGCTTCAGGGTAGGTGTATTTGGTCTTAACCTAAGACTTGCATCGCTAGTACTTGCGACAATCAATACGCTTTGGTTTTGGTCATCCAGGACTTTAACAGGTTCTGTGTACGCCTCTTCTGGGTTTATTGAGAATCGTAGTGTATTGGGTGTGATGTCAAGACGAAAGTATCACTTCAGAAATATGGAGATGATGATGACGCAGGGATTCAGAATTAGTTTTCTATTGTGTTGCAACCATTGGGATATTATGACAATGTCAGGATTATCCGATTCAAAGAGACTAGTTGCTTGATATCCAATATGTGCTTCGTACGGGGCAGACACTATTCCAGCCCCAGGCCTTGCACGTGAACATCCGATACTGGATCGCTATACACAAAACTACGGTATACTACACCTGATAAAGATCATATATTCCATTAAGAATATTTCTGGAGAATTGGGCATGCATGGTGCTTTGCTAGAAGCCAACCTGTCTCGGTAAAAACGTAATACGAGGTACGTACGTGTTCGGATAGTCCGACAGCCGGATTACTGCCAACATATCCATGGATCTCTTGGGTCGCTTCCCGAAGATTCACCGATGACGTATGATTTGAGCTTAATTAATCTGGGATTAATTGCGGAGAGACTTTATCTTGGATAAAATACTATTAGAAGAGAGAGAAAGATTAATTTGGAATTAATCGATAAAATAATATATTTGATAGATTAATCGAAATTGGATTTCGACGCGGAATTAAAATTAGATTTTGATTCGGGAAATGAGTTAATTTAGAATTAATTCGTTAGCAACATGAATAATAATTTTGCTAGGCATAATTATTTAATTAAATTCGATTTAATTACGTCACGACGAAAGTTCGTTAATTCAAAATTAGCGAACCCGAGCCCAGGAGTGTTTGCGGGCCCACTCACATTTGGAATAGAGTGGGGCCCACATGTCACATCACATGTCACATCATTTGTCACTTTAAAGTTGTTTTTTTGTGTGAGTTTTGGTGGGTAGTTGTAAACTTGTTTTACACTCCATATGATGGCATGATTGACCATTGCCTAAACTAGATGTTTGGTATATCAATTAAGTTGATTTTTGAAATCAAATAATTCACTCTATTCTTTCTCACCATTCACGGTTTTTGGCAACAAAAATACTCTCCATTTTTCTTTCATCTTGGCCGAACAAGGAGGAAGAAAATAAGAAGATTTGTGGTAAATTTTCTAAGGGCTAGCACTCTAAATAATCAATACAAGGTGATAGGGAAACCAACCTAGAAGCTTGGAATCAAAAGACAAAGCTTGGAGCTTGGACTTCTCCCTTGGCCGAATACCTCAAAGTTCTTGGAATTCATTTTGCTTCTCAACACATCTCAAAATCCGTTCAATCTAAGTGTGTTTCCGCCACTCTTCTTTGCGTATTCATTCTATTTCTATGCTTAATTTGATCTTGGGACTAATATCGAAACCCAACAATGGTATCAATGAGCCATTTTGAGCATGAAATGAATTAGGGTAAAATTTGGGTAAAATCAATTTTAGCATGATTTGATAAAATTGATTGATTGAGTATGCTTGAATGATGATGTATTGAAGTTGTATATGATCAATTTCATGAAATATTGATTGGATCAAATTTTTGCCCACACATTGGCATGGCCGAATGCTAATTACCTTTATAAGTCTTGGTATTTTTTGTTTCTTTGATCATTGGAACTTGAAACACTTGGGAATGTTGATTTAAATTCAATCGGATTGAAAACAAAATCGGACATGAAATACCCTAGATTTCCGTGACCTATTGAGTATGTAATGAGATGATTTTATGATTCAAAAATGTTGGACATAAGTCGAACAAATAAATACATAATTAATTGATTAAATTTGTATTTTGGAAATATTAATTTAGATGATTAATTGATATATTACACTTTGGTTAATTGAATTATAAAATTTGGAATTTTTAAAATTTGATTAAATGGGCTTGATTTTGAATTGGGCTTGTAATTGTTGTATTTAGGCATAATGGGCTTGGTTGGGCTAAGTTGGTTTAGGCCAATTGGATTATATCCATATTGTGCCTAAATCATTCCATTAAGTCCAAATATAACAAATGGCTTTAAAAGTTTAATTGGGCCTTATGGGCCGAAATTGGTTTCTTGGCAAATGAGGGTGATTCCTTAATTGGGCTTGGTAATTGGGTTTTGACCCATATTGACCAAAGCTCATGCCTTTTGAAATCAATTGAAAGCCCATCGAACTTTAATTAAACAACATTGGATGTTAGTTGGGCTTTGAGACCCGATTAGATTAGATTTAGAATCTAAGTCATTAAAGCGCATTTAAAAGTTTAGTTATTTAATTTGGAATTAAATAAATGAATTATTATTGAATACGAATTAAATTAGATTTAACGAGTAGTTCGATATAATTCAAGAATTCGTACTTTGAGTACTTATTCTTAAACGATTTGGACTCGAGCAAAATCAAATCATTATTTGAATATTGGATGATCACATAATTCAAAGATTAATTAATTAGATTAAATTGATTGAATTGCATGCTATGAATGAATACATAGATGTGTTGAATGAATAGCGTATATCAGATGGATATTAGAGGGAAAGGGCAATTTTAGAAATTGTGTAAATTTAGAATTTATTAAATTGGACCTGCGTGTCCAGCCTGACCTCTCATTATTTCTTTGTATTCTCTTCTCACCTAATTCCCCTCAATGTAACGAGGTTTCTATTATTGTTTTATTTGGTAGAAGTAGAATAGTGCTAGCCGGGGAGAGGAAAGAGAGTGATTTTTTATAGGAACAATCTGTTAAATATCCATCCGTATATCGTTATTAATTTAAATTTTGCGTCTAATTATGCTTTTAGAATACATGCTTAAGGGTGTATGATGAGACCTAACAAAGATAATTAATTGGTTGCCAATTACGCGAAAAAACCTCAAAATATATTAAACGTTTTTCCTTCCATTGAGTGATTCTTACTCAAGATCCAAAGTCGGCATTGGTTTGTTGGCCAAAGTCAAGACCTTTGTCAATTGCAGATGTGTTTGAATCATGAAGGCTTTGTTTCACATCGGTTGTCTTGTCCAAGTTGTGATTTGTTGGCCAAAGTCAAGATCACTTCTTGTCCATCGACATTGATTACGAATCTTTCCTTGTCAATGGGTCCAGCTTAACTGGAATCGTTAAGCTTGTTGTGCCAAAGTGAAGGCTTAGTTGATTCAGAGGAAAAAGGTTAGGCAAATATATTGGATATATTAGCATATATATTGTATATATGTTTCGGACTTGGATGTCCACCTATCGTATCTAGGAATTGGATGAGATCCAATTGATCTTCAAGATCTACCTAGTTAAATATCATACAGCTTGTTGGCCAAAGTCAAGACTGTGTGTTATTTAACGGGATCCTAACCCACTAGGAAACTAGGTTTCCCGAGTACTCGACAGAGGGTTAGAGGCTCACCGAAAAATAGTGGGAGGCTAGTATTGAATTTGTAATTTCGTTCAGATACTTAGCATTACGCGCTTTCAAATTATTTCGTCAAAATTATTTTATTAGTTGGACTAATATAATGTTATTTTTCTTGTAACAGTTAGACTGTACCCATATATCGTTGCTTAGATAGTTGGACTATCGTAATCAAGATGACGGGAAAGGGTAGTGTCCGAGGCATTATCATCGGCGAAAATATCTTCAAGGGCATGAACTTTTTGGATTGCGAAATGAATCTCAGGATAGCCCTGGGATTCGAGAGGCTACTATATACTATAGAGAGACCTCTTGGGCCTAAGCCAAGACCTGATCAGTTACTTGAGCTGGAGCTTTGGAAGACTCACAGCGATGACAACTCTACTGCTCAGTCTATTATGATTACTGCTATGAGTCAGCATTTCCGTCGACAGAACATGGACTTGGATCCCTATAACATGTTGGCGAGATTGCACGATCTTCACCGATCTAATCGTAGATCGCAAAGATATGAGTTACCGAAGAAGATCTTCTGTGCTCGTATGTTAGATGGCATGTCTGTTGAGTCCCATATGGCACAGATGATTGTTGACATCGAGCAGCTGACTCAGATAGGGATAGTCTTTGAGGCTGAGACTTCCATAGATTTGATCTTGCAGTCTCTCCCCGACACTTGGAGTGGGTTCATCATGAACTATAACATGATGAACCAAGATGATACTCTTGGAGAGTTGATGTCTATTCTGAAGGAAGCTAAGAAGGAGCTACTCAAGAGCAAGAAGCGCGAGGCGCACTTTGCTTCAACATCTCAGTCTCTCAAGGCTTGGCCTAAGGCGACTGGTGGTGTTAAAAAGAAGAAGCATAAGAAGAAGGGCAAGGGCAAAGCGTCAAAGGGTTCTGGGAAACCCAAGGACAAATCTCAGGATGTATGCCTCCAGTGCGGCAAGCGGGGTCACTGGAAGCGTGACTATCGTGAGTACAAGGCGCTCTAGAAGGAGATTAAAGCGGGCAAGGCACCAACTTCAGGTATGTTTGTTATTGAAATAAACATGACTACTTCCAGTTTTAAAAATTGGATTTTTGATTCTGGTTGTGGTACTCACATATGTACTGATGTGCAGGATCTGCGGATTAGCAAGAGACTAGCCTTAGAGGAGATTGATCTACGCGTCAGAAATGGGACACTAGTTACCGTTTTGGCCGTTGGCACTTTTGTTTTGGAACTGCCCTCGGGGCATGTACTTGAACTAACAGACTATTATTATGTACTTAATTTGACTATGACTATTATTTCTGTATCTATGTTAACCCAATGTGGGTATACTTTTGTATTTCGAAACACCGGGTGTTTTATATATAAAAATGATGTAGAAATTTGCACTGCTGTTGTAAATAATGGTCTTTATATTTTGAATATAAATCAATCTCAAACATATAATATAACAAACAAAAGGCTTTAAATGAGTAACAAATATGAAACTTATATGTGGCATTGTCGTCTGGGTAACATAAACAAGACTCGCATATCCACACTTTCGAAGAGTGGGTACTTGGACGGATTTGATCCCAATTCATATGACGTCTGTGAATCTTGCTTATTAGGCAAACTGCCTAAATCACCTTTTAGCGGTAAAGGTGAACGCGCCACCGAACTGTTAGTCCTTATTCATAGTGACGTTTGTGGGCCCATGTCTAGCCAGGCTAGAGGTGGATACGAATACTTCGTAATCTTTACGGATGATGCATCACGTTATGGTTATGTGTATCTTATGAGACACAAGTCGGAAACTTTTAAGAAATTCAAAGAGTTTCGACACGAAGTAGAAAAACAGACCGACAAGAGTATAAACACATTACGTTCGGACCGTGGTGGTGAATACTTAAGAAATGAGTTTCTAGATTACTTGAAAGAATATGGTATTCTTTCACAGTGGACTCCTCCTGGAACACCGCAATTAGACGGTGTGTCCGAACAGAGAAACCGAACTTTGTTGGACATGGTAAGGTCTATGATGAGTCGCACAGAGCTACCTATTTCCTTCTGGGGATATGCATTAAACAGTGCAATTTTAATTTTGAATAAGGTTCCGTCAAAGTCTGTTCAACAGACTCTGTATGAGATATGGACAGGAAGAAACCAAGTTTCTCATTCCTGAAGATTTGGGGTTGCTGGGCATACGTCAAACGTTTGGAAGGTACCAAACTTGAACCCAAATCAGATAAATGCCTATTCGTAGGAGATCCTAGGGAAACCAAAGGGTATTACTTCTATCACCCACTAGAGAACAAAGTATTTATTGCTCTACATGCGGTTTTCCTTGAGAAGGAATTCCTAAATGCAGTGATAAGTGGGAGGAAAGTAGAACTCGATGAAAATCGAAATGATACTGTTTCTGGCACAGAATCCTTAATGGAACATGAACAGTCCATCAAGGATGAGACTGTACCATAATCTTTGATTACACAAGGACCGCGAAGGTCGAAGAGAGTCAGGAAACAACCTGAGAGGTATGGGTTTCTGATCTCACCTCATATAGATATTAATCTTATTGAGGATAACGAACCAGCTACGTATGAGGAAGCGATACAAGATATCGATTCCGTTTTATGGCAAGAAGCCATGAAGTCCGAAATGGGTTCCATGTACACCAACCAAATTTGGACACTGGTTGATGTACCAGAAGGCGTAAAGCCTATTGGTTGCAAATGGGTCTTCAAGAAGAAGACCGACATGGATGGCAACATATAAATGTACAAAGCTAGGCTTGTAGTGAAGGGGTATCGTCAATGACATTGTGTCGATTACAACGAAACTTTCTCACTCGTTGCAAACAAGGTTTGTAAGTTAAATCGATCCATTTTTGATTGAAGCAAGCATCGTATTTTTGGAACCAACGTTTTGATGAGATCATAAAAAAATTGGATTTCATTCAAAGCGGGATGATCCTTGTGTATATAAGAAGGTTAGTGGGAGCGCAGTGACATTCATGGTCCTTTACGTTGATGATGTATTGCTTATCGGCAATGACATTTCCATGTTAACATCGGTGAAAGCTTGGCTTTCATTAAAATTCTCCATGAAAGATCTGGGAGAAGCAGCCTTTATTCTAGGAATAAAGATCTACCGGGATAGATCTAGAAAGCTTCTTGAACTCTCCCAGAGCACGTACATTGACAAAGTGTTGAAGAGATTCAACATTGATCAGTCCAAGAGGGGACTGTTGCCAGTGTCACATGACGTCACTCTATCTAAGGACATGTGTCCTAAAACTCAAGATGAGAGAGACAGCATGAGTCGGATACCGTTCGCCTCGGCAGTCAGATCGATCATGCATGCCATGATATTTATGCGACCTGATGTCTCCTATGCTTTGAGCATGTGTAGTCGCTATCAGACCGATCCAGGTGAAGGTCACTGGATGGAGGTTCAGAATATCCTTAAGTATCTTACATGAACTAAGGATGCTTTCTTAATCTATGGAGATGGAGAACTTGAGGTAACTGGGTATACCGATGCAAGTTTCCAAACCGACAAAGATGACTGCAAGTCGCAATCCGAGTACATATTTTATTTGAACAACTGAGCAGTAAGCTTGAAATCTTCCAAGCAAGAGACTATTGCCAATTCAACAACAGAAGCAGAGTATATTGCTGCAGCTGAAGCAGTAAAAGAGGCAGTTTGGATCTGAAAATTCATAATTGGATTAGGAGTAATTTCGTTAGCAGCTGAGCCCGTTCCATTATATTGTGACAATAATGGGGCTATAGCGCAGACTAAGGAACCATGGTCTCATCAACGATCTAAGCATGTTCTTTAACGTTTCCATCTGATACGTGAGATCATACATCATGGCGATATGAAGGTCGAGAAGGTCGCATCATATGACAACATTATAGATCAGCTGACGAAAGCTATTCCTCAGTAAAAGTTTGAGCGACATGTATATAGTTCAGGTATTAGATGCTTGAGTGACTGACTATAGGCCAAGTGGGAGATTGTTGGACAGTTATGACCCATAGCGTCACTGTTTGTAAAAGACATTGTGGTTTTTGTACAAAATTAACTATTGAAATTGCTTTTTACCGTTTTGTATTTATTTACTTGGATATATAAATGGTAAAAGTCCTTATGATTAGTTCCGGATTGAGATGATATGAGACAATTTCAATCCATAAAGGTTTAATCATTAATATCCCAAGTCGTAGTATTATCGAGATAGGACATCGATAATGCGGAATAGACTAGTATTTCACTTGTACGCGTTGTGAGGGCATAACGACATAGTTCTCATATATTTAAGAATTGGATACTTATGCAAGTGCGATAAGAGGTTGTGTTTTACCGATGGTACGGAAAACAGCTTCGCTCTGGATAGACCCCGCGGAATCCCATTGGTAGTATGTTTATGTGTCTATGGGAGTCCGCTTCAGGGTAGGTGTATTTGGTCTTAACCTAAGACTTGCATCGCTAGTACTTGCGACAATCAATACGCTTTGGTTTTGGTCACCAGGACTTTAACAGGTTCTGTGTACGCCTCTTCTGGGTTTATTGAGAATCGTAGTGTATTGGTTGTGATGTCAAGACGAAATTATCACTTCAGACATATGGAGATGATGATCACGCAGGGATTCAGAACTAGTTCTCTATTGTGTTGCAACCATCGGGATAATATGACAAGGTCAGGATTATCCAATTCAAAGAGACTAGTTGCTTGATATCCGATATATGCTTCGTACGGGGCAGACAATATTCCAGCTCCAGGCCTTGCACATGAACATCCGTGTAACATCCCGCCTAAGCCAGGATGTTACCAGCAGGAGACAGGCTAATCCTGCCTCCATAAGCCTCTGACTCTGGCGAAAATTCGGCATGACCTCTGCTAAAAGTCTTGCAACCTGGATCAAGTCCAGCACATCCATACAACCTATAGGGCCCAACATATAATCTAATATTGAAATAATCAACTCAAGACAAAATACAAATGGGCTTCATGCCCGAGAATGCTTATAAATAAAAAATTTTACAAACTAACTTATACAACTTAATTACTTTACATCTAAACTCATAAACATCTCGACTCTCATTCTTCCCAAGATTCAGTGACTGGCTGACTGCAACGCTGCTATCCGGCTCTTCCAGTTCTTGTGTCAGTGGTCGATCGATCGGATCGCCAACCTGCAAAACTCAAAACACTTGCTTTCTTTGTGCTACTTTCTTATCTTATTACTTTCATACTTAATCCTCTACTAGTTCCAATTCAAACTCTTACCATAGTTATCTTTCCTTTATCACGCTGAAATATCATCAAATCGGTTCTATAACAAATTCTTTCTTTCAGGCATTCGTCACACTATCATCACTAGTACACACATACATGTATGGCCATGTTATCATGCACTATTATTTATGATAGATTCTTCCTTTGTAAATATACTACTTACACAAGCATTGTTCAAATATACATTTAAGTGTGCTAAGGATATCACGCATCATTTTTACTATGTGCAAGTCAAATGATTTCTGGGATATATGTATGTTATCAATATGCATAACTTATGAAATAGGTTTTACTTAATTATGCCATGCATAATGAAAATACGTTTTAAAAATCTTTCTGAAAAACTGTTTTTTTTTCAAAACTTCTTTCTAAAAACTGGTATCTGAGTATCTGTAGAAAAATTGACGCATGGAGGCGTTACGTCTCACCGTCCCCCCATACGCCCTAGAGTCAGATATGCAAACCCATGACATTGGGGCGTTACGTATCGCCGTCCCCCAAAGCATGACATACCTGCCCTGAAACTGGTGGTCTTGGGGCGTTACGTCTCGCCGTCCCCCAAGCCACAAACTGGAGCTAGGGGTGCGGATCTATGCTACCACCCAAGCTCAAACTGAGGTCTAGGGGCGTTGTGTATCGCTCATCCCCTAAGCCCGGCTCGAGGATCTGAGAGCGTCCCCTCAGTCCTCCACATGTGCACATGCTCTCTTAATCCGTCAATTCCAACTGTGTCTCAAGTTACATACTGGGGTGAGTTTTTCCCTCATGCCCCGAAAAATATAAAACCATATTTTGTTTCTCTAAAAATGTAAATACATTTTCAGAAATAAATTTATTTCTTTCAAAGAAAACTTTGAAAACTTTTCTTCCAAACGCTTTAGGTTTCTAAATGATTCTTAAGTTTAATTTAATTTCTAAAAATCATAAATTACACATATGTATGTTCACTTCTAATACTTTCTTTTATCTTAACCATACTTTATTATGTGCCTATCCTAAATCATCATACATGCACATACTTCCAATCATGTATATCTATAAATTAAATACACAAGTCAGTCAGTCAATCAATATAAGGAGATCAGCTGTGTAATATAAACATTACTTAAAATTCAAAGTTTCTTCATTGTATTCTTGACTGCAGTTCATTTGAGAGTTTATCAACAAGAACTGCGCACTATACCTTACATTGCATAGCAACAATCCGAACATAACAAATATATCCTTAAGCCAAAAGCCAAAATCAACAAATGACAACCACTTCAGGGAAACCTTAAATAATTACAATAACAAAATACTGTTATAATTTTTCCAGGTCAAAATTAGTTAGGAAAGAAACCAACCCAAAAGTTTTCCAATGCAGTTCAAGTGATTAGATTGCATTTTTCTTCAAAATATTGTCATTGAATTAGTAAGTCATAACATGGCACAGGCTTCCGTTAAATAGTTACCTTCCACTAGTAATCTACATTCACATCCAGGAAAAATATCACAGCCCTTGAAGAATCATAATATCAGTTTTTTTTTTTTTCAATTTAATTCTAAGTTGCTTCAAAAAAATTTAGAGACTAATAATAAAATCCCAATCTCATGGTAGGAGAATAGATTTCATCTTGTGATAAGAGTTGCAGGGAACATAAACCTATGGAATCCAAGGAAAGGTATGCCCCGAGATAAATTTAATAGAACTAAACAAACTACAAAATGCAAATTCTACTACTAATTCTCAGAATCCAAAGTACAGATACGTTGAAACTCATGCCACAGAAAGTAAATAGAAAATAATATTCACCATAGAAAAGGAAAATCACATTATTAGCAGTTATCAACCAGCTATCTAAAGATAAAAGCATGTCAAGAACTCGACTCCAATTATTCAAACCAAATTCACTTAATATATTATTAAGTGTACTGTGTACAAGAAATACCGATTTTATGCCATCAACAAAGGAAGTTTTTACTTATTGTACAGTGATGGTCCCTCAACATGAAACCCAATGTTATAACTACTAGGCTACAAACCAATAACCTTTCATGATTTCTGCTAAATAGCCCTGCAATAAAAATATTGTTTTTCATTTCATCGCAAACTTATCTCTTCACTAGATGATCCCTAATCCATTATAGTTTCATCATAAGAAACTTCTACAAAATCTTCCATCTAGGATGCAAAATTAAATGTCATGAGAAAAATTAATAATCTACATTCAATAAGGGGGAAAAAACAAAACAAAACAATCAGAAAGTCCTACGATAATATTCAAAATAAAGATGAATGAAGCCATTTGCCATAATTCTATACTACTGTTTTTGAGATATTACTTCATCAAACCAAATAATAGGTAATATAATAAATATAATTTTCAACAGTCTACAATTTTTTTTCTATTTACTTCTTCAATCCCATTAATTAATAGAAATTAAATAATCTCCCAGAAATATCATCCCATAGACAAGCATACAAATTCATTTCTCTATAAATTTCAATTTCCACTAATAAAATATAAAATTAAAGAATTAAGTAAAAATAAAATTATTCAAAATCAAAAGAATCATAGCAATAGTGTACTTACTCATCCATAACTGAAATCAGAATCCAATTGCTAAATTCTTCTTCTTTTTTGTCTTCTTCCTTTCTTTTCCCTTTACTGCTTCTGTTTTTCTTCTTTCGTTCCTTATGTTCTCTGTTTTGGTCTGTGTGTGCTATGTATCAAATGTGTGTGTGTATTCCCTTCCTCTTTTTTTCTTCTTCATCGTTCTCCATTCCTCCCTCTCTCCCCTCATTCTGGATTTTTCTTCTTCTTTGCGGTCTCCCACTGCCGTGACTATGTGTGTATGGACTATGTGAGTGTGTATTAAAAGAGTGTGTGTGAAATACACATGTGAGTGTGTTTAAATAGGTTAATGTGTGGTGTGTGTTTATTACACAAGTGTAAGTGTGTAGAATTATCTAGATTTAATTACACTTACTTAGAAATTCTCAATTTAATCCCTCAATTTTTAATTATTATAGTATTTTGATCAATTTCTCTATAAAAGTCCCCATTTAAAAATTAATCATCAATATCTTTTAACTCATCCCTTGCAATAATTCCCACTTTTCCGTAAAATAAACTTTCGCGTTCAGGGGCATCCTCACGTGCGAGAAAATAATATTCGGGCAAACTTGATAAAATAATACGAGATGTTACAATCCGATACTGGATCGCTAAACACAATACTACGGTATACTAAGCCTGATAAAGATCATATATTCCATTAAGAATATTTCTGGAGAATTGGCATGGCGCTTTGCTAGAAGCCACCTTGTCTCGTAATCGGTAAAAACGTAGTACGAGGTACGTACGTGTTCGGATAGTCCGACGGCCGGATTTAATGCTAACATATCCAGGGATCTCTTGGGTCGCTTCCTGAAGATTCACCGATGAAGTATAATTCGATCTTACTTAATCTAGGATTAATTGCAGAGAGACTTTATCTTGGATAAATTACTATTAGAAGAGAGAGAAAGATTAATTTGGAATTAATCGATAAAATAATATATTTGATATATTAATCGAAATTGGATTTTGACGCGGAATTAAAATTAGTTTTGATTCGGGCAAACGAGTTAATTTAGGATTAATTCGTTAGCAACGTGAATAGTAATTTTGCTAGGCAAAATATTTAATTAATTCAATTTAATTACGTCACGACGGAAGTTCGTTAATTCAGAATTAGCGAAACTGAGCCCGGGACTGTTTACGGGCCCATTCTAATTTGGAATAGAGTGGGGCCCACATGTCACATCATATGTCACATCACTTGTCACTTTAAAGTTGCTTTTTGGTGATGGGTTTTGGTGGGTGGTTGTAAACTTGTTTTACACTCCATGTGATAGCATGATTGACCATTACCTAAACTAGATGTTTGGTATATCAATTAAATTGATTTTTGAAATCCAATAATTCACTCTATTCTCTCTCACCATTCACGATTTTTGGCAACAAAAATACTCTCAATTTTTCTTTCATCTTAGCCGAACAAGGAGGAGAAAATAAGAAGATTTGTGGCAAATTTTCTAAGGGCTACCACTCTAAAGTATCAATACAAGGTGATAGGGAAACCAACCTAGGAGCTTGGAATCAAAAGACAAAGCTTGGAGCTTGGACTTCTCCCTTGGCCGAATACCTCAAAGTTCTTGGAATTCATTTTGCTTCTCAACACATCTCAAAATCCGTTCAATCTAAGTGTGTTTCCGCCACTCTTCTTTGTGTATTCATTCTATTTCTATGCTTAATTTGATCTTGGGACTAATATAGAAACCCAACAATGGTATCAATGAGCCATTTTGAGCATGAAATGAATTAGGGTAAAATTTGGGTAAAATCAATTTTAGCATGATTTGATAAAATTGATTGATTGAGTATGCTTGAATGATGATGTATTGAAGTTGTATATGATCAATTTCATGAAATATTGATTGGATCAAATTTTTGCCGAATGCTAATTACCTTTATAAGTCTTGGTATTTTTTGTTTCTTTGATCATTGGAACTTGAAACACTTGGGAATGTTGATTTAAATTCAATCGGATTGAAAACAAAATCGGACATGAAATACCCTAGATTTCATACAAAAAGTGAATGGTGTTCATCACCATTTCCAACACTCCCACTTGATCTAGTGCCATTCACGATGGTATCTAATACCTATGGACTCCACGTGTTTCTCAAACACCTTGAGAGTTAAGGCTTTAGTCAATGGATCCACTACATTTTCTTCGGTTTGTATTTTACAAACTACAATATCACCTCTAGCCAAAATTTCTCTAATTATGTGATACTTTTATTCCACATGCTTAAATTTTTTATGAGTGCGAGGTTCCTTAGCTTGAGCTATCGCACCATTGTTGTCACAGAATAACGGAATAAGATCTACTCTAGATGGGACTACTCTAAGCTCCGCAACAAACTTTTTGATCCAGACAGCTTCCTTTACAGCTTCTGAAGCAGCAATGTATTCTCCCTCAGTGGTGGAATCAGTAGTCGAACCCTGTTTGGTGCTTTTCCAACTAATGGCACAGCCATTGAGAGAAAACACAAACCCAGATGTAGACTTTCTATCATATGGATCAGATTGAAAATCTGAGTTCGTGTAACCTCTCAATTGTAAGTCATTTTCTCCATAAATGAGAAATTTATCCTTTGAACCGTTAAGGTATTTCAGAATATGTTTCACAGCCATCCAATGGTCCTGACCCGGATTAGACTGATAATGGCTTGTAACACTTATAGCCATGCTGATATCAGGTCTAGTACATAACATGACATACATTATGCTACCAACATCGGAAGCATAAGGCTGGCTAAGCATTTTAGCCCTTTCATCATCTGTCTTAGGACACATTTTCTTAGACAGATGAATACCATGTTTGAAAGGCACATTGATTGTCTTGCAGTCAATGAAGTTGTACCTTTCTAAGATCAAATCATTGTACTTAGACTGAGAGAGTCCTATCAACCTCCTCGCTCTATCTTTATAAAGCTTTATACCTAAATATAAGAGGCCTCTCCCAAATCCTTCATGGAGAAATTCTTACTGAGATATGCTTTGACAGATTGTAACATATCTATATCGTTTCCGATAATAAGTATATCATCAACATAAAGCACTAAGAATACTACCATGCCCCCACTTACCTTTTTATAGATAAAGGATTCCTCTTCATTTTTAATTAAACCAGACGATATGATCACATTGTCAAAATGAAGATTCCAACTACGGTAAGCTTGTTTAAGTCCATAAATAGACTTTTTAAGCTTACATACCATATTAGGATCTTTGGCGAATGCGAATCCCTCGGGTTGTTCCATATGGATATCTTCCTCAAGATTTCCATTTAGAAAAGCCATTTTCACATCCATCTTCCAAATTTCATAATCATAGTGTGCGACAATAGCTAATAAAATCCTGATTGACTTAAGCATGGCTACAGGAGAAAATGTTTCCTCATAATCAATACCTGATTTCTGAGTATATCCTTTTGCCACTAGTCGGGCCTTAAAGGTTTCATCATTTCCATCGGGCCCTCACTTCCTCTTGTAAACCCATTTACAACGATTGGAACAATTCCGTCAAGAAACGGAACCAAGTCCCAGACTTGAATATCATGCATTGAGGCAATCTCGGATTTCATAGCTTCAAGCCATTTTTCCGCATCGATGTCTAACATTGCCTCTCTGTAGGTTAAAGGATCTTTTTCTTCGACTAAGAAAACATCGAGGACATCGTCATATGTCGTCCTTTACCTCTCGATATCCTTTGTGACCTACGAGGTAATTATGTCAAAGGTATCTCATCTTCCTGAACTTCTGGTTGTATCGTCGATTCAATGTTACTTTGATTGACTTCATCTAATCAATCATTCTATGATCTGCACTTTCTAACACAAATTATTTTTCTAAGAAAGCTGTATTTCGAGCAACGAACACATTTTGGTTCTCGGGATCATAGAACTGATATCCCATGGAATTTTTAGGATATCCAATGAATCGATACTTGTACCCTCGAGGTGAAAATTTATCCCGCTGTGCAACTCTTACATAGGTAGGACAACCCCAAATCTTAACATACTTAAGACTCGGTTTCTTTCCAGTCCATAACTCATACGGAGTGGTCGGAATAGATTTCAATGGAACTTTGTTCAGAAGATGAACAGCAATGTCTAGAGCATGGCCCCACAAGTATATTGGTAGATCAGTAAAATTCATTATCAACCGAACCATATCTAATAAAGTTCGATTCCTCCTCTCCAAAACACCATTGTGTTGAGGAGTGCTTGGAGGAGCATACTGAGCGAGAATCCCATTCTCTTTTAAATAACTCACGAACTCACTACTCATGTACTCACCGCCCCGATCTGATCGAAGGCATTTCAAGAGTTTTCCGGTTTGTTTCTCTACTTCAAATCGGTATTCTTTGAGCTTTTCAAATGTTTCCAATTTATGTTCATAAGAAACATATAACCATATCGTGACAAATCATCGATAAAAGTTACAAATTATTGAAACCCACCCATGGCAGTATGATTTAAATGACCACATACATCGGAATGTACAAGTTCTAATAAATCATTAGCACGGTGTCCAACACCATTAAATGAGGATTTGGTCATTTTACCTTGAATACAATATTCAAAAACTGGTAAAGGTTCTATGGTTAGATCCGATATCACACCATCCTTAACTAGTTTGGTTAGGCATTTTAATGCCTATATGACCTAATCTCATATGCCAAAGTTCTGTGTTATTTATTTCACCCGATCTTTTCCTTTTAGATTTCTCTATATAAAAGACATCACGATTTTTTGTAAGAATATAATGACCATCAACCATGGGAAATGAACCAAGCAAAACATTCACATTATCATATAAATTCAAAAGATCATCTTTAATATTTACATGAAATCCTTCGCTGTCAAGTACAGGAAGTGAGATGATTTACCGTATCATAGTCGGCACAAAATAACAGTTATTAAGTTTAATATTACATTCATCAGAGAGTTTCAAAATAAAATTCCTACTGCTTCAACTTATAGAGAATCTCCATTCCCTACTCGCAGCTGGATCTCTCCCAGCTTCAATCTTCTAGTTTCCCTCGGATCCTGCAATGAATTACGACAAGCGGTGTCTAACACCCAAGTCAAACTAGAATCAAAAGCAAGTGTAATTTCAATAATAGGAAAATAAATACCTGAGGGAGCTTTCTTCAAAGAGGCTAAATATTTCAGACAGTTGCATTTCCAGTGTCCAAGCATGTTGCAATAGAAAAAATTTCCTTTTACAGTATTTGTCTTCACCTTTGGCTTAGAAACCCATGCGGAAGCAACCTTTGGACCTTTACCTTTAACTTTCTTCTTCTTGTTCTGTTTCTTCCCAGCCGGCTTTTGAGAAGCCTTAGAAGGTACAGAAGAAGAACCACCAATGACTATGAAAGCAGAACTATTCTTATTCATGTCTTCTTGAGCCGTCAGCAACATATTGTGCAACTCAGAATAGGTGGGAAGCATCTTAATCATGTTAAAGTTAACGATAAGGTCATTGAAAGACTTAGGAAGAGACGCGAGAATCACATTATTCCCGAGGCGTTATCAATAGGAATATTCATCATTTCAATTCTTCGATACAGTCTATTAGCTTCATCACATGTGGGCTAACAGGCTTTCCCTCCGGAAGGAAAATATAAAAAAGCTCGATACCCACCCTATGCATCTCTACCTGTGGTCGATCACTGAATAGTTCCTTCATATGCATCAAAATGGATCCAAAATCAGGCATCGACATATACTTCCTCTTTAGTTCCGGCACCATAGATCCCAAGGTGTATGACCGGAGTTTCCGATCATCATCCTTCTATTTGATGAACGTCTCACGTTCTTCATCTAAAGCGTCATCCGAAACCCTTGTGGGCATTGGACGATCTAGAACATATTCAAATTGCTCCGCTTGGCAAAAAATTCAGAGATTCATGAGCCAAACATTATAGTTAACAGTACCCTGGAGCCTATGCGTATCAAGTATACGCGAAAGCGGGTTCGACACAGACATTTTGTCTTCACAATGATAAAATAAAGTAGAAATTAATATTTAAATATCATGATAAAAACACTAAATATAATATGGATTTACTTTTTCTATAAAGTGCCATCGCATTGTCTTACATATTCTTTATAATCTCTACAAACAAGAATACAGAAATTTAAATCTTAAATCTCACAAAGCAAGTAGATCATTCTTGACATTTACCCAAATCTCACGCTTTAGCAATATTGACCTTTGTAAATTCGAGAAGGTAGACAACTATTATCAATTGCATCTTATGCAACTCTTATATTCGGTCCTAAATCGAATCTCATCTTCACGATTTAGCAATATTGGATAGTTCAATTTTTTAGATCAACTTGTCTATTGCCGAAAGTAAGATACTAATATTAACCTCACGCTTTAGCAATATTGGATAATATTTTCTCTTAAATTTGACTCATCTCATGCTTAACCGGAATAATACAAAACATTATAACCAATCTTTCACGCCTTAGCAATATTGGGAATAATCACAATGGTTTCACAAACACCGAATAGATAAGCCGGACCATGTCATATTTTCAACTAAAATAGTAACAATTAATGATCTACCTTAGAGATTTTTCCAAAGTCAAATGCATACAAATATATAAAATGTATGCATGTCCAAAAATGCCTAAAACACGTAATTCATAATTAAATGTATGCATGGGCATTTTATAATATTTGAGAAAAATTGTAAAGAACATGAACAATTAGAAGCACGTATTGTTCTGATACCACTTGTTGTGTGAGGAACAAAAATGCCGAACGCAGCGGAAACCCGCCCGAGATCAAATCTCAAGCGAATAAATTTTTTTTTTCTCGGCAACCTTAAAACAGTGGGTTTAAAATTTTTAATTTACAAACTTAAAATTTCCAATGCATTAAAATATTTTCATGTATTAGAAATTACCATCAGTCTATTTAAAAATTTCAACACACTTAAATCAATCTACCAACTTTTGACAAATTAATCAAAGCATCATTATTATTTCCAACACTTGAAAATAATCCAAACCAACACTTGAAAAATTAATTCAAGCATACAAACTAATTTTCCAACTCTTGAAAAATAATCCAAGCATTCAAAATTAACATATCATCTATATACTAATTTTCCAACACTTGAATGCTTCTAATCCTCACATACTAATTTTCCAACACTTGAATGCTTCTAATCCTCACATACATGCTTCCAATTAATCCAACAAATCCACAAAAAAATTTCTCAACAATAATCATCAAGAAATTGAACAATAAATTTACAAATTAATTTTACCAATAATTTCTTTCAAGCCTTTCCAATTTGAGAAGGGTTGCATCCAAGTTTTTCCAATTTCTCCAAGCACTTTGAACTTCTTCAAACTCTACCAAATCAAGCTCCTCAATGAAAAAATCTTGGTGATCAAAAGGTGGTTTGATAACTTAAGAATGGCAACCAAATATTTCCCCAAAATTCAACTCTTGAACCCTAGGAAAAAATAAATTTCAAGAGCATAGATTAACCCATAACATTTAGGGATTAATTATATGGATTTGATTACTTATTGGGTAATTTTTCGTGAGAGATTTGGGTTTGATTTTGGAAAGGCAACATCAAAAACTTCAATTTTCATCTTCTCTTGCTCGGCAGGCAGTGAGGAAATGGAGGTGGTTGTTTTTCTTTCATTTTCGGCAGAGGAGAATAAGTTGAAAAAAAACCCAATTTCAATTTATAATTTTTATTCTTTTTATTTTATTGATAAAATTAAAGAAAACAAACCTAAGTCATATAATTTAAACTAGACCGGGCCGGCGGTTCGGTTCCGGTTCGGAACCGAACCGAACCGTCCGGTTCCGGTTCCGGTTCCACTTTGTGTGGAACCGGAACCGAACCGGTTAATTCCGGTTCGGTTCCGGTTCCACACTAAAATGGAACCGGAGGAACCGAACCGTTCGGTTCCGGTTCCGGTTCCGGTTCCATTCGGTTTTTTTTTTTTTTTTTACTTTTTTGAAAATAAAAGTTAAATTACAAATAATTACTTTAAATTATTTTTTTTGAAAATCATTACAAATAAAATTACATAATTACAAATAAAATTATGTAAATTACAAATTACGTTAAATTACATTACATAATTACACTAAATTACAAATAAAATTCTTATTTAAAAAATTAAAAAAAAAATATTAATCCGGTTCCAACCGGTTCGGCTAGGGGAGGAACCCTAACCGAACCGGTTAGGTTCCGGTTCGGTTCCGGAACCGGTTGGAACCGGAACCGTCCGGTTCCAACCGGTTCGGTTCCGGTTCCGAACCGGAACCTTGGCCGGGTCTAATTTAAACCATGGTTTGAAAGCATCTTTACTCTACACCACTTATTTCAAAGAGCAATTTAACCAAGGTTAAAATTAATCTCACCAATTTAGTAACTAAGTTACCTTTTATTAATCGTTTAGTTACTTTAACTAAACAATCCAATTTACTTTAATTAATTAATTGTATAAGCTAAGTAATTAATATTGTATATTAATTTAACAATTAAATTAATTCACAAAATAATTACTAATTTAATTAATGTAAAACAAATTTACATTTATTATACAATAAATTATATCAACTCTTGATATACATTAATTAATTCAATTCATCTAATGAATTATCAGATTAAACAATTTAATCCTAAATACCCAAAAAAAAATACTTTGTCAACATTTGGCGAGAGGTCGCCCTAGTGCTCAATGAGTAAACTCAATATAATGGAACACTCTAGGCTCATGTTCGGTTGTTACGTGTATATATATACATATATATCTCATATATTTGTATACATATTTCATGAAGGCCTGTTCACCTACAAATCATGACTAAACAACACGACACGTCGAACCATACAAGTCGAAGTTAAAATGCTAATGTATAATCCTTTCGTCATTAGCATTTCCAATTGAGTAAGATTATAGTTATACTGTCAAAACCTTATCTACTCAATATATGAAACTTTTCATCCTTTTATTCAATAAATAAATAATATAGCAAAAACTCTTTTGAATATTATTTATAATGTTAAAGAAATAATTTCTTCAACGAACTTTCGGCCAAAAGATTTCCGGAATATGTTCTGAAATTTTCTAGAAATAAAATCCAACCATATGGACTGACAAATCCTCATCTTAACACACACCGATCTTCGTGAGCATCGGTCTATACCTAACAGTCATCCAGAGGCCAGACAATAAAAGGTCTCTGACATGCATGGTATCGAGCACAGAGGATCACTTACAAGACCACAGTGGTTTCTCAAGTCAAAGGACCACAATAACTACTCAACTTGAAAAGATAACTATTGACAATTTTATGGAATATCTATTAGTCATCTTTTATGAGTTAATTCAATATTCATTCAACTATTGAATATCTGCATTTCTATACGAACTTCCGTTAAGCTCACAATCTGTTGAGACAAACCATATGTCCATTACATTTATAGACAATGCACTAGTCTTACCAATATAATGACCGACTCATGTCATTATATCTAGACCAAAAATAATTTATATTCGAGAGAATGCGTGATATTCCTCAGCACCATTTGCAACTCTTGCAACTATATCACCATATGTAGTAACTCTCGGGTCTTTACTAATTTCATATAAGGTCCCGAGTGTAACTCGGAATCTCTAACTCTTAGAGTAATCTAACTTTTAGATTTACAATATATAAATAAAAGTAAGAGTTATACCATATTCATAAATAAATAACCATGATAAAATAAATATTATATTGCATAAATATCAAATATTCATACTAAAAGTGAATGGTGCTCGATCACCATTTCCAACACAATTATGCAAGAAAAGTACAGAAAAAAAACAAAGCCAAATCTCCTCATTCCTTGGCCGAATCATCTACCAATTTAGGGGTTCTTGATTTTTGTTTTTTTCAATTTTAAAAGATCATAAGCTTCAGCTATTTATTCCTTTTGGATTAGTTAACTTAATAACTACACTGGGAAATGTTATTTAAATTTTATCTTGTTATTACTTGATATTTGTTTGAGTTGGGTGCCATGAATTGCTTGGGTAATTCTATATGGAAGATTCCTGTGACGTTTTGAAGTGGTTTTTGGATGTGTGAAGTAGCTATTTTTTTTAGATGAAGGAAACTTATAAATCTAAGAGTGAATGATATCTTCGGCCCTTGAACAGTTCTTGGGAAAATGTTAAATTATGGATGATTGTGATGGACATGTTCATTGTTGGAAAAATGCTTATGAGTAAGCATTTTGAGGCTCAATTTTAAGCATGATCCACTTCGTGTTAGTGGTTCTTATTGAATGATTCGGATACTCCTCCGTGAGTACTTCGAAATGGTATATTCATATGCTTAAAATGGTGCTTGGGTGAATGAGAAATTGTTGCTCAAAGTTCACCCATTGGTGTTGGAAAATAAAGAGAAGTGAGCGTGTCCCATATGGGAAAGCTATAGAGAGAATATTAAGCTTATATATGATTGCTCATATGTAGATGGGTAAGAGTTGTAAGTATAGAGGCTCTCTCTACGTGCACGGGGGGGGGGTGCAAATCAAATCCGAACCAAGCTTGGCTCGTGTGCACCCGCGTGTCCTGCGTACACGAATGCCGGACCAAAATGTGCAGGCCCGGCCCAACCGAATTTTTAATTTTCTCTACAATTTTCCAAGCCTTTTGTAATTCCATAACAGCTAATTTAATTAGCTTGGTGGTTACAAAAGTTTAATTTCCATAATAGCTAATTTAATTAGCTTGATGGTTACAACAATGTGTAACATCTCCCATTTATGAGATTTAATTGGCTAGTTAATTTCCTTTAATTGAGACGGTTTTATTTTGGTTTTATAAAGAGATTCAATGCTAAGTTTTTCAACAGAGAGAAACGAAGTGAGAAACGAAGTGAGGAACGAAATTAACAAACAAGAAAATTTTCAGAGCTTTTTTGTTTTTCTTTGTTTTTGGAAGAGTTCAAGCACTTTTGTGGTTCGTTGAGAACGGGATTTGGTGGTGCCCATACTCGTTCGGGTTTTCCGTTGTATCCTGGGAAACAAACGTCCCAAGTTCTACTGAACCTACGGTAGGGGGCGAATTTGTTTTAAGGATATTGTTGTAATCAACAAGCCTCGGGAAAGTGAAGAAGGATCATCAATTTCAGGGTCTAACTTTCGGCCTCTACCTCTACTGATCAGCCTCTACCTCTGCTAATCTGCCTCTGCCTCTGCCTCAGCCTCTGCCTTCAGCATCTGCCGTCAGCCTCTGCTTTCAACATCTGCCTTCAGCATCTGCCGTCAGCCTCTGCCTTCAGCATCTGCCGTCTGCCTCTGCTCGCCAGCCTCTGCCTCCGCTCTCAGGGTCTGCCTCTGCCCTTCAGCCTCTGCCTTCGCTCTCAGGGTCTGCCTCTGCCCTCAGCCTCCGCTTTCAGCCTCTACCGTCAGGGTCTACTCTCAGGGTCCGCCGTTAGGGTCTGTTTGAGGATAATTGTAATTTATTTTGTCATATTCGGATTTCCCAATTACCGTGTAATAATTGTAATAATCATTGTAACTACAGTCTTAAAACAAAATTCGACTCTGTGGATATGGAAATCAGTCCAAACGCAGTAGATCCGAATATGGCAGCTTCGGCTGGCCAAAATGTAGTGGTAGCCCCCGTGGCTGACCAAACTGCAGTGGCAGCCTCTTCGGCTGACCATCTTGCATCAGCCTCTGGGCTTAATATGGCAGCCGCTGTGGCTGGCCAAGGTGTTGCTGCCTTTATGGCTAGGCGACCTGTTGGACATGTGAGCCATGTCAATCCGGCCGCGGAAAAACCTGAAAAATTCAGTGGACAAAATTTTAAACGGTGGCAACAGAAAATGTTTTTCTACTTGACCACGTTGAACCTTGCGAGGTTCCTAAAGGAAGATGCTCATGTACCCAAAGAGGGTGAGACTGATTTTCAAGTGATCAGTGCGATCGATGCTTGGAAACATTCTGAATTCCTATGTAGGAATTATGTGCTAAATGGGCTGAGTGATTCCTTGTACAGTGTGTACGCGCCGGAATGAAAACAGCAAAAGGGCTTTGGGAATCTTTAGACCGAAAATATAAAACTGAGGATGCTGGTACTAAGAAATTTATCGTAGGCCGATTCCTAGATTTTAAAATGGTTGATTCCAAAACTGTGTTGAGCCAAGTACAAGAACTGCAGATTATTCTAGCAGAAATTCATGCTGAGGGGATGAGTTTAAGTGAAACCTTCCAAGTAGCCTCGATAATTGAGAAACTACCACCTGGTTGGAAAGATTTCAAGAATTATCTGAAGCATAAGCGGAAAAAAATGAGCATTGAAGACTTGGTTCTTAAGCTCCGAATTGAGGAAGATAACCGAATATCTGACAAGAGAGGAATATCTCATGAGGCCAAGGCAAATGTTGTTGAACATGGCCATAAGAACAAGAACCTCAAGAACAAAGGGTCAAAGATGGGCCTTAAAGGAGGAGTTTCCAAGAAATCAAAATTTCAAGGAAAATGCTTCAATTGTGACAAAATGGGTCACAAGTCTTCTGAGTGCAGACTGCCGAAGAAGAAAAAGAAACAAGAGGCTAATATGATGGAAAACGTGACTCAAGATGTTTCAGATATTAACCTCTTTGTTGTTGTTTCTGAGGTGAATCTGGTGGGTTCTAACCCAAGAGAGTGGTGGATTGACACTGGTGCCACTCGACATGTGTGCTCGGACAAGAGCATGTTTTCCTCACTTGAACCTGCTGGTAATGGGGAAAAGATATACATGGGAAATTCAGCAACATCTGAGATTGAAGGTCAAGGAAAGGTGATTCTGAAGATGACCTCGGGGAAAGAGTTGACTTTGAACAAAGTTCTGTATGTACCTGAAATACGGAAGAATCTTGTGTCTGGATCGCTTCTGAACAAGCATGGATTCCGGATGGTGTTCGAGTCTGATAAAGTAGTTTTGACTAAAAATGGGATGTATGTGGGAAAAGGGTATGTAACTGATGGGCTTTTTAAGCTCAATGTAATGGTTGTTAAACCCAAGAATATCAATAAAGCTAGTTCTTCTGCTTATATTGTTGAGTACTCTAATCTATGGCATGGTAGATTAGGACATGTTAATTTTAATTCATTGCGGAAATTAATTAACATGAATCACATTCCCAATTTTAGAATTGATAACAAACATAAGTGTGATACTTGTGTTGAGGCAAAACTAACAAGATCATCTTTTCATAATATTGAAAGAAACTCTAAACCACTTGATCTAATTCATACCGATGTATGTGATTTTAATTCAATACAATCGAGAGGCGGTAATAAATATTTTATTACCTTTATAGATGATTGCATAAGATTTTGCTATGTGTATTTAATGAAAAGCAAGGACGAAGCTATAGAGAAATTTGTTCTCTATAAGAATGAAGTTGAGAACCAACTGAATAAAAGAATTAAGGAATTAAGAAGTGATCGTGGTGGTGGGTATGTTTTCCCTTTTGAATCACTTTGTGAACAAAATGGAATCATACATCAAACCACAGCTCCTTATTCACCTCAATCCAATGGGATTGCGGAACGGAAGAATCGTACCTTGAAAGAGATGATGAACGCTATGTTAATCAGCTCTGGCTTACCTCAGAATATGTGGGGAGAAGCTGTCTTATCAGCTAATTACCTTTTAAATAAGGTACCACGAAAAGAAGTAGGGAAAACTCCTTATGAAATGTGGAAAGGAAGAGTACCTTCCTATAAATTCCTCCGAGTGTGGGGGTGTCTTGCCAAAGTGGTTATTCCTCCACCTAAAAAGGTGAAGATAGGACTAAAAACTGTTGATTGCATTTTTATAGGATATGCACATAACAGTAATGCTTATCGATTTCTTGTGCATAAGTCTAATATACCAGATATTCACAAGAATACGATAATGGAGTCAAGGAATGCATCATTTTTCGAATACGTTTTTCCTTGTAAAACTAATTCGAACTCAAATGTGCACAAACGGGCACATGAGACTATCATTGAAGATAGTCAGGACCGAGAACAAATAAATGTTCCAGAGGATCAACAAGTTGTTGAACTTGAACCAAGACATAGCAAAAGAGCTAGAACGGAAAAATCATTTGGTCCAGATTTTCTGACTTTTTTGCTAGAGAATGATCCTCAAAGTTATAACGAACCTATAAAGTCAGCTGATGGTGCCTTGTGGAAAGATGCCATCAATAGTGAAATTGAATCCATCTTACAAAATCACACCTGGGAGTTAGTGAATCTTCCTCCAGGATGTAAACCTTTAGGGTCCAAGTGGATTTTCAAAAAGAAAATAAAGGCAGATGGATCAATTGACAAGTACAAAGCAAGACTTGTAATTAAAGCTTACAGACAACGTGAAGGTCTTGATTACTTTGATACTTATTCTCCTGTAACGAGAATAAATTCCATAAGGATGATACTAGCGATTGCAGCTTTGCACAATCTTGAAGTACATCAAATGGATGTGAAAACAGCATTTCTGAATGGAGATTTAGATGAAGAAATCTATATGGAATAGCCTGAAGGCTTTACAGCTCCAGGACAAGAAAAGAAAGTCTGTAAGTTAGTTAAATCCTTGTATGGATTAAAACAAGCTCCGAAACAATGGCATAAAAAGTTTGACGACACCATGTTGGCAAATGGTTTCAAAATCATGAATGTGATAAATGCATTTATGTCAGAGATACAGATGTTGGCTATGTCATTTTATGTCTCTACGTTGATGACATGCTGATTGTCGGGAGTAATGTTAAAATGGTGAAATCTACCAAGAATATGCTGAAATCCAAGTTTGACATGAAAGACATTGGTCTAACAGATGTCATTCTGGGAATAAAGATCTCGAGAAGTCCAGATGGACTTATTCTTGATCAGTCGCACTATGTGGACAAAATTCTTGGTAAATTCAACAATGATGATTCTGCTGTGGCTAGAACTCCTTTAGATGTGAGTCTACATCTATCAAAGAATAGGGGAGAGGGTATATCTCAAGTAGAATACTCTAGAGTGATCGGGAGTTTGATGTAAACAAGCTCAGCAGATATACGAGTAATCCAGGGGTTGATCACTGGAAAGCAATAGTGAGAGTACTTAGGTACTTACGTTTTAATCGTAATTATGGTTTGCACTATCATAGATATCCAGCTGTAGTCGAAGGATATAGTGATGCTAATTGGATATCTGACATGAAAGACTCAAAGTCTACCAGTGGCTATGTGTTTACACTAGCAGGTGCAGCTATATCATGGAAATCCTCCAAACAGACTGTGATAGCCAGATCTACAATGGAATCGGATTCATTGCATTAGATAAGTGTGCTGAAGAAGCAGAATGGCTTCGAAATTTTCTGGAGGACATTCCAAGTTGGCCTAAGCCAGTGCCAGCAATTTGCATTCATTGCGATAGTCAATCTGCAATTGGAAGGGCACATAATAATATGTATAATGGTAAGTCTAGACATATTCGTCGTAGACACAATACCGTTAGACAATTACTCTCTACTGGAGTTATTTCAATTGACTATGTAAAGTCAAAGGATAACATTGCGGATCCGCTAACCAAAGGGTTAAATAGAGAGTTGGTTGTGAAATCATCGAGGGGAATGAGACTAAAGCCCATTAGATAAATGTTTATTACGAAGGAAAACCCAACCTTGTTGACTGGAGATCCCAAGATCGAGGTTCAATGGGACAACCTACCCGTAAAAGACATAATTGGATCACTGTGGGGGTTACCCTCTAGTCCATTCCTATGGTGAAATGAAATAGTGATGCTCGTATGGATAAAGGTTAAGCAAAGGCTTTTAATGATTCTTTTGCGTCGGGAATCCGAACAGAGTATTACGAGATACTCTTAAATAAGAAATCACCTATGTGAGAGAGAAGTGGGGCCGCTTCAAAGGGAATTGTACGGGGCACAATTATTAGAAACTCTTGTAGAACCAGGTAGATGTTCATGGCCAAAATGAACATAATAATGAGAACTCAGATGTGTAGGTAAAATATATGTGTGATATATATTCTCCATTTACATAAATGGCAGTACAGTTCAATGACATCGCGTCCACTGTCAGCCAGTAATGAGATATATTTTCACAAGGGAAGGTTCAAAGGCTGAGGCCTACCTATCCTATGCAGGTGTTGAACCGTTGAACTCTTCTAGGTCAAAATAAAATGTTTTATAAAATATTTTTATTTGACGTTTTCGCCAATTTCATTCATGTGGGGGATTGTTGGAAAAATGCTTATGAGTAAGCATTTTGAGGCTCAATTTTAAGCATGATCCACTTCGTGTTAGTGGTTCTTATTGAATGATTCGGATACTCCTCCGTGAGTACTTCGAAATGGTATATTCATATGCTTAAAATGGTGCTTGGGTGAATGAGAAATTGTTGCTCAAAGTTCACCCATTGGTGTTGGAAAATAAAGAGAAGTGAGCTTGTCCCATATGGGAAAGCTATAGAGAGAATATTAAGCTTATATATGATTGCTCATATGTAGATGGGTAAGAGTTGTAAGGATAGAGGCTCTCTCTACGTGCGCGGGGGGGGGGGGGGGGGCAAATCAAATCCGAACCAAGCTTGGCTCGTGTGCACCCGCGTGTCCTGCGTACACGAATGCCGGACCAAAATGTGCAGGCCCGGCCCAACCGAATTTTTAATTTTCTCTACAATTTTCCAAGCTTTTTGTAATTCCATAACAGCTAATTTAATTAGCTTGGTGGTTACAAAAGTTTAATTTCCATAATAGCTAATTTAATTAGCTTGATGGTTACAACAATGTGTAACATCTCCCATTTATGAGATTTAATTGGCTAGTTAATTTCCTTTAATTGAGACGGTTTTATTTTGGTTTTATAAAGAGATTCAATGCTAAGTTTTTCAACAGAGAGAAACGAAGTGAGAAACGAAGTGAGGAACGAAATTAACAAACAAGAAAATTTTCAGAGCTTTTTTGTTTTTCTTGTTTTTGGAAGAGTTCAAGCACTTTTGTGGTTCGTTGAGAACGGGATTTGGTGGTGCCCATACTCGTTCGGGTTTTCCGTTGTATCCTGGGAAACAAACGTCCCAAGTTCTACTGCACCTACGGTATGGGGCGAATTTGTTTTAAGGATATTGTTGTAATCAACAAGCCTCGGGAAAGTGAAGAAGGATCATCAATTTCAGGGTCTAACTTTCGGCCTCTACCTCAGCACAACAGCCTCTACCTCTACTGATCAGCCTCTACCTCTGCTAATCTGCCTCTGCCTCTGCCTCAGCCTCTGCCTTCAGCATCTGCCGTCAGCCTCTGCTTTCAGCATCTGCCTTCAGCATCTGCCTTCAGCATCTGCCGTCAGCCTCTGCCTTCAACATCTGCCGTCTGCCTCTGCTCGCCAGCCTCTGCCTCCGCTCTCAGGGTCTGCCTCTGCCCTTCAGCCTCTGCCTTCGCTCTCAGGGTCTGCCTCTGCCCTTCAGCCTCTGCCTCCGCTCTCAGGTCTGCCTCTGCCTCAGCCTCCGCTTTCAGCCTCTACCGTCAGGGTCTACTCTCAGGGTCCGCCGTTAGGGTCTGTTTGAGGATAATTGTAATTTATTTTGTCATATTCGGATTTCCCAATTACCGTGTAATAATTGTAATAATCATTGTAACTACATTCATTTTATAAACAATGCAAGAATGATAGGTTATAGGTTATAGGTTATATGGTTTTAAATTGAAAATCTTATGGTGTTTATTAAGTAGTAGTATTCAGCCATGGGAGAAATTAAAATGTGTCGTGCTTATATGCATATGGCGATTTCTTTGAGCTTGGATGGTTATGGGTTTATTTTGATTTGTATAAGTGAAATGGAAATTAAACTAGGAATGATGAACAAGTGTATATTACAATAATCGAAAATTGATTTTTTTACCTTGAAATTGAAAGAAATTAATTGAATAAGAAATTGGAGAGAGTTGAGAAAAATTAGGCAGTAAATCCTAGAATTTGGGGATTTCTGGAACTAAGATGAAAGTCTAATAAGTAGTTAACTTGGAAATTTAATGAGTAAATAATGAAATATATATATGTTGTTTCTTGTAGCTCTAATTTATCATAATCTGGCAGATTTAGCAGTAGGATTTTGATGAATAATGGTCGCTCTATTTTGTTGCTCATTCTAATAAGATTATATCTCCAATGCACATACAGCTGTGGACACATTTTTTTTTTTTTTGGGAATTTAATTTAAATATGTATGTAGAACTTTTATTTTGATATAAATTTCTCAGTGTTGTTTTTATTTTTATTGTATCTAGTTGTTATAGCTTATATGAGGCATGTAATTGACAATACATGCACTATTCATTATATTAAATGGAGCTCATTTGGTCTAGGGTAAATGAAAGGTTCATCAATATTTGAATGTCATTTACCATATTGCTTGCAACAAACCATAACACATAATGAACTTATTGCAATGATTAGCCAAGTAATTTTGATTATTGAGCACGAATATAAGTTTATGAAGCAGTATGGTATGACGAAATATAGAATGTTTATAGTTATGAATATATGATATTGAGTGTGAAAAGACACGTTAGTTTGCATGTCTATAAAGATTCTAACAATTTATATTGTAAGTGAATTTGTTAATCTGCATGTGTAGTATATTAATGACAAATTTAATATATAGATTATAAAACAATTAAAAATGAAAGTATAAAAATAAAATAAAATAATAGGATTCACATGTCATCCACTATAGAGAATGCATGAACATATGCATGAACATATATGATAGTATGAGATAAGTATATAAGAAAGCATGACTGTGATCAGTGAAAGCATAAGAAATATACACGCATGTTTGTGCATTCAGATTTTCATAGATTGAGTTGAAATTCAGAATGATTTCGAAATTCAAAGGGCTTTAAAGAAAAAAGTTTTAAATGTTGTTGAAAGAATCGTATTTCGGAAAATGTTCTTACAGTTTTTGTAACATCCCGGATTATTATAGTGAGTTGCGTAAATTTTATTTTCCGCGTGTGAGGTCGCGTCCGAGCTCGAGATTAATTTTTTTATCGTAGAATATGAACTTTTCATGGAAGTATTATAAGTTTTTATTAAATTAAAATTTAAGGGTTAAAATTGGATTAACAACTAGAGCAAATAGACTTAGAAAATTCTAGATATTTTTATATATAACCCACATTTAATTATTCTAGAAACATACAACACATAAGTATTATATATATACTAGTTTTTGCTCGTGCCTACTGTACGGTGTTACAAAATTAAATGATTTTATTTTTTAATTAAATGATACCCATGCCTACGGCACGGCACGGTGTTACAGAATTAAATGATTTTATTTTTTAATTAAATGATACCCATGCCTACGGCACGGCCACGGTGTTACAGAATTAAATGATTTTATTTTTTAATTAAATGATGCATGTGCCTACGGCACGGTGTTACAGAATTAAATGATTTTATTTTTTAATTAAATGATGCCGTGCCTACGACACGATGTTACAGTATTTGGCCCGTGCCTACGGCACGGTGTTACATAATTAAATGATTTTATTTTAACTTTCTATTTTTTATTTGAAAATTTGAAAATTTTGACCATTTCCATCAATCAATTCACTCTCTTTCCTCCAATTACCAATGAAAAATGATCTGAGCCGTTAATTAAGCCAGCCGTTGGATGCACTCTCTTTCCTCCAACACCATTCTGAAGGGGTTTTTCTAGGGGCTGAATCCGGTAACGCAGCGGAAGCGGTGAAAATCGTATTTTCAGATTTCAAACTTTTTCTCGGATTAATTAAATAAACATATTTATTTAATTGTCCAATAATCAAATTATGAAATAAAATTCAAATGAATCATATTCAAGTGAATTTACCGAATTACCCTTGTATTGGTACTTTGTCCATTTTAGTCCGAAATTGATCAAATCAATTTTGAACGATTCTAAATCATTTCTAGGATGAACTTGGCATGCTGTGAAACATCAAAACACCAAAAGCAACCAAATCCCCAAATTTCCAAGTCTTGGCCGAGAGCCTCCTAAGGTGGGCATTTTGTGCCTTTTGTCATTTCATGCATCAAAACACATCAAGATGTAATCCAATCAACATGAAACTTTATATGCATCTTATATACATCTAATTACACAACATAAATGAAAAGCCCCAAATTTAGAATTAGTTATAAACCCTAATTTTTCAATTTCCATAAATTGGACAAATTAGACCAAATACACTAAATCAATTACTTCAATCATCTTTCTTACATCCAATTCAAGTCTCAACATAATGGAACAACTCAAGATCAAATCTAGGTTATTTTAGAGTGGGTCAACAACTCTAGATTAGCAACATGGTTTCCAAAACCTCAAAAGAATGCTTACAACTACAATAGTCACAAGCTTTCTTCATCATACATGCTCAACACTTTCAACAAAATTTCCATCATCAAAAACACAAGAAATAAAGAAAAGAATAACTTAAGAACATCACAAGATGTAGCCTAGATCCTAAGGAACATTTTCCTTTCTTATAGTAAGTTGAAGAAACTTACTAAAATCCAAGCTTTCTTTGTTTTGCCTTTTTCTTCCTCTCAAACTTTCTTTGTTTCTTTAATGGAGTTTCTTTGTAAAGTGTATATGGTTTTTTTTTTTTTTTTTGTGTAAAATGAAATAAAAAAACAATATATACTTGCAACATTAAGCTTTGGCCGAATTTCATCAAATGAAATGCAAGTCTTGTAATTTTAATTTCATTTCAATTATTATTTAATCAACTTGCATAAATATCTTAATAACACCTTTATTAGATATTTTATTAAAGTCAACAAAGGCAACTAATATAATTTACAACAAATATCCTAATGTAAGATATTTATATTTTAATTAATTTAATCATCTAACAATTAAAAATTAATTAATTAATCAAATATAAATATATTAAATATATGTATAATATTTACATTAAATATTAAAAATATATTTTTATTTAGGATATTAGTCAAATATCTCAATTTGACATTTAATTAATGTGTATTTAAAATAATCAAGTATTAAATGTAAATACACAATAATCTAGTAAATGACTATCGGGTCCCTACACATGTATTTTGCGTTTAACCTTTAAACGACTTTATAAACAATCAATATTATTTATTAATGTTGCTCTAGTGCTCTACGAGTTTATTTCATTATTGAGACTCTCTAGATTCAGGTATATCCGTCACGAAATCCAATTTCGTGTCCATAATTTATCCACCCGTAAATTATGACGATCACGGATAAACTGGCTGAATCATACAGGTCGAGGTCATGACAAATGTTTAATTCCTCAGTCACAGGTATCCGGATGTATCCCAGAGATATAGATGTAAACGTCAAATCTCTATGGGGATTATCCAGTCGACTATTCTATTAGCAATCTCATAAGAATGTTTAGAACTAGCTTCTAAACTTTACCACGGGCCCATGGTTTTATATGATTGCTAATTATATGGACTATCTATGCTCTGTTACACAGAACTGACGGATCCTATCTTGATACACATAGGACACCCTGAGGATCTATCTACACCCAACGAACAGGCGGAGGTCTGATCTAAATAGATCGGTGACGTGACTGTCATCTAAGTGTAGAAGATGTCTCATGTGCCCACGATGGCATCTCAAGTCTAAGAATCACAAGTGCTACTCAACCCAAGAAGATTCTTATTGACGCTGGTGTACCATCCATTAAGAATCTTCGGTAGTCGTTCAGTGTTTATCGCTATAAACACCTACAGGTCTATACTAGTCTCCAAGACTTATGGTTCATTGAGAAACCATTGGAATCATATATTCCATTATACGACTTTTACCGGTCTCAACGGGTTTACTATACTGACCAAGTAGTGTAAACCTTGACCAGGAACTGTCTGAGAATGACAACGTCATGATACTACTCAATGTCCGTTGCGACGCTTTTGCAACTGTATCATGACTAATCATTCTAGGGTCATTACGTCTTTACCATATTAAAAGATTCATTATAATAAAGAAACTGCATATATTATTCATAATAATAATGTTTTACAGAAGTATTTACACAGAAATACAACCAAATGGCGATGTGAGCACCAACCCCAACAAAAACTTACACTTGCTCTAGTGCCAATAACGATTGTATCTAATACCCATCGACTCCACGTGTTTATCAAACAACTTCGGAGGTATGGCCTTCATCAGCGGATCTGCTACATTATCTTCACTCGGTACCTTACACACGACAATATCCCCTCGTGACACAATCTCTCGAATGATGTGGTACTTGCGTTCCACATGCTTCGACTTCTGATGCGCCATTGGTTCTTTGCTTGCGCAAGGGCTCCAGTATTATCACAGTATAACGGAATCACATTCTCGATACTTGGGACAACTCCCAATTCTGTGACAAAATTCTTTATCCACACAGCCTCTTTTGCGGCTTCAGAAGCTGCAATGTATTCCGCCTCAGTGGTGGAATCAGCTGTTGATCCCTGCTTGGAACTCTTCCAACAAACTGCATCTCAGTTAAGGGTAAAGACAAATCCAGATGTAGACTTTCTATCATCGGGATCCGATTGAAAATCAGAGTCTGTATACCCATTAACTTGCAGTTCGTTTCCTCCATAAATTATTAACTTATCCTTAGTACCTTTAAGTTACTTGAGGCTATGTTTAATGGCCATCCAATGGTCATTACCTGGGTTGGACTGATATCTACTAGTTACGCTAACAGCGAAACTGCTATCAGGCCTTGTACATAACATGGCATACATTATGCTACCCAGACACGAAGCATAAGGTTGGCTAGACATTCTAACCTTCTCATCTTCTGTTTGTGGACACATCTTCTTGGAAAGATGAATCCCATATCTGAACGGTATGTTTGTTGTCTTACAGTTACCAAAATTATACCGTTCTAAGATCTTATCTATGTACGTTGATTGGGATACCCAATCAGCCTCCTTTGTCTATCTCTATAGAGTTTTATCCCTAAAACATAGGAAGCTTCTCTCAGGTCCTTCATGGAGAAATTCTTACAGAGGTACGCTTTGACGCTTTGTAACATGCCTAAATCATTCCCAATGATTAGGATGTCATCAACATATAGGACTAAAAATACGACCATGCTCCCACTGGCCTTCTGATACACACAGGATTCTTCTGAATTCTTGAGAAAACCAGACGATCTAATAATCTCATCGAATCGAAGATTCCAACTTCGTGAATCTTGTTTAAGTCCATAAATGGACTTCTTAAGCATACATACCATACCCGAGTTTTGGCTGGACGCAAAACCTTCCGGCTGTTCCATATAGATTTCTTCATCAAGAAATCCATTTAGAAAAGCCGTTTTGACATCCATTTGCCAAATCTCGTTGTCATGATACGCAGCTATAGAAAGCAAAATCCGAATAGACTTAAGCATTGCAACCGGTGAAAAAGTCTCATCGTAGTCGACGCCAGGTCGCTGCGTGTAACCTTTTGCTACCAGTCGGGCCTTGTAAGTTTCAACCTTACCGTCAGGCCCGTGCTTCCTCTTGTAAACCCATTTACAACCGATCGGAACAATTCCTTCGGGAAGCGGAACCAAGTCCCAAACTTGATTCTCTTTCATTGAGTCTATCTCGGATTTCATGGCATTTTGCCATTTCACGGAGTCGATGTCCAACATCGATTCTCTATAGGTGAAAGGATATGTTTCTTCTACTAAGAGAACATCCAGACTCTTTTCTTGTATCAAATACAAGCGTTCAGGAGGTCTGGATACCCTTTCCGACCTACGGAGTGTATGTGTTGAAGGTCCTTCATCTACTTGAACTTCAGGTTCCTCCGTTGGTTCGTTGTTTTCAGGTTGTACTTCATCAAGCTCAACCTGTCTATGATCACCACCTTCTGACAAAAATTCTATTTCTAGAAATTTTACGAAGCGAGCTACGAATACATTTCGATGCTCGGTATCATAGAACAGATATCCCCTCGTATTCGGAGGATATCCAACAAACCTAAACTTTTGCCCTCGAGGCGAAAACTTATTTTACTGAGTCACCCTGACATAGGCAGGACAACCCCAAACCTTAATATAATTAAGATTTGGTCTCCTACCGAACCATATCTCATACGGTGTCGTAGGAACAGCCTTTGAAGGAATCTTATTCAAAAGATGTGCGGCGGTTAAGAGAGAGTAGCCCCATAAATAATAGGGCAAATCTGTGAAACTCAACATTGATCGGACCATATCCAATAAAGTCCGATTTCTCCTCTTAAATACTCCATTGTGTTGTGGGGTACCTGGAAGAGTATATTGAGCGAGAATCATATTCTCTTTCATATAATCCATGAACTCACCACTCATATATTCGCCACCTCGATCAAATCGAAGGCATTTAATATATTTGCCAGTTTGTTTTTCTACTTCATTTCGGAATTCTTTGAACTTTTCAAAGGTTTCCGATTTATGTCGCATCAAATAGACATAACTGTACCGTGACAGATCATCGGTAACGGTAACGAAGTATGAATAACCACTGTGAGTAGTTTGACTTAGTGGACCACATACATCAGAATGTACGAGTTCCAGTAAGTTAGTGGCTCGGTGTCCAACACCAGAAAATAGGGCTTTGGTCATTTTACCCTGAATACAGGATTCACAGGTTGGATAGGATTCAATGTTGAGATCTGGTATCAAACCATTCCTAACCAATTGGTTAAGACGTTTAACGCCAATATGACCTAGCCACATATGCCATAGTTCAGTATTATTAACTTCAGGTAATCTACGTTTATTAATTCTAGAACTTAAAATATCTTTTGATGTTTGCAGTAGTATAATGACCATGCTTATTTGGACAACAAAGGATCTGAATATTATTCTTATCATATAAATACAAAGAACTGTTCTTAATATTCATACAAAAGGGATATAATATTAGCTACACATCCAGGCACAAAAAGCATTCATTTAATAAAAGTGTCTCATTCGGCAATGAGATCTCGCATACTCCCACTGCAACTGCATCCAGTGAGTCTCCACTCTCGAATCGCAACTGCATCTCTCCAGGCATCAGCCTCATACTTTCCTTCAGCACCTGCAACGAATTGCAAATGTGAATGGGACAAGCAGAATCTAAAATCCAGTTGGATGTAACGGCTTCACAAGCCAAAGATATATCAATAACTGGAAAAATAAAAGTACCTGATGTTGATGCTCTCTCTCTCCTTATCTGAGCAATGTAGTCTGGACAGTTCCTCTTCCAGTGCCCGACTTTGCCGAGTGGTGGCATTTGTCTTCAGAAGCCCTTTTGGGCTTGGCTATCTTTGCATGTTGTTGAGGACCAACTACCTTCTTTTTCTTCTTGCCTTTCTTGTTCCTTCCCTTGGACATTCCTTGGGAAGAAGCAGAAAGAGAAATAGATCTAGGAGGGCGAGTCGGTAATCCCTTCCTAAGGTTCTTTTCTGCCGTGAGCAACATCCTATGTAGCTCATGGTAGGTACAGACAGTCCCCTGTTGAAGTACATGAAGTACACAACTGGCGAAATGAAGCTGGTAGTGAACCAAGAATGACACTCCTTCCAAGAATGTCATTAAGATGAGATTTTGTTGCCTCAATTGATCGATCAAATCGATCATCTGAAGAACATGTGGGCTAACAGCTTGCCCTCATCCAGACGCGCATGGAACAGTTCTATGGCGACTTTGTGAACAATCACTTGTTCTTGGTTCTCAAACGATTGTCTCAATCGCGTCATCATACTATAAGAAAACCATACCATAGTATTGTTGCTTGAGTTTTGGAGAGAGAGAACTGAGAATGTATGATTTAACTCTTAAATCACCATCCTTCCAAGTTTCAAAAACTCGGTGTTCCTCCTCCGTAGCATCCGCACCCACTGCAAGGGGCAACGGACCCTAAAGAACATAACCCAACTTTTCAGAGTCGAGGACAATCCTCAAGTCCATTTCCCAGTCTGTAAAGTTCTCAGTGCCTTTTAGTTTGTTCGCATCAAGCATACGCGAAAACTGATTTATGGATTGTCCCGCCATCGCAAATCTATCATATAGATCACGAAAACGGGTTAGCAGATTAAGCAGTTTCATATAATATCAAAAGCATAAACTAGATCATGGTTTTTTAATCTAATATGAAACAGAATACAAATATTTAATAATTAAATTAAATACTAATAGTGAAAAGTGGACCCCGTGAATATATTTCAGCTCACAGCAGAGGCACGGTCTCGCCTACGTATATTCATCAGGTAGACAACTCATTTGTCAATCACTCAATAGTGACTCCTAAGTTTCCAGTCCTAGTCGTTTCTCATTGTCACTGCGAAGGCAGGCCCACAAGGAGACGTACCAAGGTTAAACTCGTCAATGATAAACTCAAGTTACTTACGTAATCCTGACAGCTAGGGCACGTTCAGAATTCTGCTTTCGCTTGAATTTATCTAGTATCTGATATACATCCGGTATGAATAAATCTCTATCGGCTACACCCTCACAGCAGAGGCACGGTCTCGGATGTAGTCACGGAGAAGTATTCATAAACCGTATTGACAAGACGGACCATATAACATGCATCAAATACATAGTTACATTAAAACCTTATTAATTAGGGATATTTTCTAAGTGTCATACACCCTAAATCTAACCGATTCAGTTTCTAATAAGCATGTATAAAGTCAAGAATAGATGATTTAAATAAAGCTAATCATTTTAAACAGCCTAGAATCAGACTCGCTCTGATACCATTTTGAAGGGGTTTTTCAAGGGGCTGAATCCGGTAATGCAGCGGAAGCGGTGAAAATCATATTTTCAGATTTCAAAACTTTTTCTCGGATTAATTAAATAAACATATTTATTTAATTGTCCAATAAACAAATTATGAAATAAAATTCAAATGAATCATATTCAAGTGAATTTACCGAATTACCCTTGTATTGGTACTTTGTCCATTTTAGTCCGAAATTGATCAAATCAATTTTGAATGATTCTAAATCATTTCTAGGATGAACTTAGCATGCTTGAAACATCAAAACACCAAAAGCAACCAAATCCCCAAATTTCCAAGTCTTGGCCGAGAGCCTCCTACGGTGGGCATTTTGTACCTTTTGTCATTTCATGCATCAAAACACATCAAGATGTAATCCAATCAACATGAAACTTTATATGCATCTTATATACATCCAATTACACAACATAAATGAAAAGCCCCAAATTTAGAATTAGTTATAAACCCTAATTTTTCAATTTCCATAAATTGGACAAATTAGACCAAATACACTAAATCAATTACTTCAATCATCTTCTTACATCCAATTCAAGTCTCACACACAATGAAACAACTCAACATGGTTCCAAAACCTCAAAAGAATGCTTACAACTACAATAGTCACAAGCTTTCTTCATCATACATGCTCAACACTTTCAACAAAATTTTCATCATCAAAAATACAAGAAACAGAAATAAAGAAAAGAATAACGTAAGAACATCACAAGATGTAGCCTAGATCCTAAGGAACATTTTCCTTTCTATAGTAAGTTGAAGAAACTTACTAAAATCCAAGCTTTCTTTGTTTTGCCTTTTCTTCCTCTCAAGCTTTCTTTGTTTCTTTAATGGAGTTTCTTTGTAAAGTGTATATGGTTTTTTTTTGTGTAAAATGAAATAAAAAAATAATATATACTTGCAACATTAAGCCTTGGCTGAATTTCATCAAATGAAATGCAAGTCTTGTAATTTTAATTTCATTTCAATTATATTTAATCAACTTCCATAAATATCTTAATAACACCTTTATTAGAAATTTTTTAAAGTCAACAAAGGCAACTAATATCATTTACAACAAATATCCTAATGTAAGATATTTATATTTTAATTAATTTAATCATTTAACAATTAAAAATTAATTAATTAATCAAATATAAATATATTAAATATATGTATAATATTTACATTAAATATTAAAAATATATTTTTATTTAGGATATTAGTCAAATATCTCAATTTGACATTTAATTAATGTGTGTTTAAAATAATCAAGTATTAAATGTAAATACACAATAATCTAGTAAATGACTATCGGGTCCCTACACATGTATTTTGCGTTTAACCTTTAAACGACTTTATAAACAATCAATATTATTTATTAATGTTGCTCTAGTGCTCTACGAGTTTATTTCATTATTGAGACTCTCTAGATTCAGGCATATCCGTCACGAAATCCAATTCGTGTCCATAATTTATCCACCCGTAAATTATGACGATCACGAATAAACTGGCTGAATCATACAGGTCGAGGTCATGGCAAATGTTTAATTCCTCCGTCACAGGTATCCGAATGTATCCTAGAGATATAGATGTAAACGTCAAATCTCTATGGGGATTATTCAGTCGACTATTCTATTAGCAATCTCATAAGAATGTTTAGAACTAGCTTCTAAACTTTACCACGGGCCCATGGTTTTATATGATTGCTAATTATATGGACTACCTATGCTCGGTTACACAGAACTGACGGATCCTATCTTGATACACATAGGACACCCTGAGGATCTATCTACACCCAACGAACAGGCGGAGGTCTGATCTAAATAGATCGGTGACGTGACTACCATCTAAGGGTAGAAGATGTCTCATGTGCCCACGATGACATCTCAAGTCTAAGAATCACAAGTGCTACTCAACCCAAGAAGATTCTTATTGACGCTGGTGTACCATCCATTAAGAATCTTCGGTGAGTCGTTCAGTGTTTATCCGCTATAAACACCTACAGGTCTATACTAGTCTCCAAGACTTATGGTTCATTGATAAACCATTGGAATCATATATTCCAGTATACGACTTGTACCGGTCTCAACGGGTTTACTATACTGACCAAGTAGTGTAAACCTTGACCAGGAACTGTCTGAGAATGACAACGTCATGATACTACTCAATGTCTGTTGCGACGCTTTTGCAACTGTATCATGACTAATCATTCTAGGGTCATTACGTCTTTACCATATTAAAAGATTCATTATAATAAAGAAATTGCATATATTATTCATAATAATAATGTTTTACAGAAGTATTTACACAGAAATACAACCAGGAATTGGCGCTGTGAGCACCAACCCCAACACATTCTCCTTTATTATATATATATATATATATATGTATATATATATATATATTACACACAGGTAATACACTTAACACACACACGTGGGGGCACTTGACAAACACATACAGTTTATACACATAAACCGACATAGAGAAAGAAGAAGGAAAAAGCAGAGAAGAAGGAAAAAAAAAAAAGAGGAAATGCCTTGTTTAAGGCAGGTAAATATGAAAAAAAATAAAAATAAAAATAAAAATATGAGAAGGCTGTGAAGTACATAGAGTAAGATTCTCTTTCAGCGAGGAGGACACAAAAATTCGAAAGGAGAAAGAAGAAGATGAGTGCAGACCGAATGAGGGGAAATTATTTCTGGCCATCTTTGGTCGTGTCTCGCAGCCGACGAGTATCCGGAGTGGTGATGGCGAGCTGGCAGCGAGAGAGGAAGAAAAAGGGGGGATTCCGCAATTCCAAATTCTAATTTCAGTTATGGATACAAACTGTAAGTACATTATGCTATAAATCTCTTGAAATTGATTGCTTTTGTAATTTGAGATTTGAGATAAATTTCGAAATTGGGTAAAATGGTGGGTTAGGAGCATGTTAAAAATAACCTAGATTAGTTATTTTATATGAAATAAAAAAAAAGAAAAAAAAAAGAAGGAGATAATCGGCAGACCATAGGAAGTGGGGATTGTAAGTCACTGAAGTATTAATGTCATAATGAGGTAAGTAATCATCATTATTCAGTAATTGTTCATTTTCGAATAGTAATATCGAACTATATATATTTTGATTGCACAAACAATTATTGATTTTTTTAATTTTCAGAAAAATAAAAGTTCAGCAGACAGTTTGCATGTTTTTGGTGTTTGTCAAAATTCCCCAATAAAATTCAATATATTTCTTGAGTTTCTTCAATTAAAAAATTCGGCTCAAAAACCTAATCATGAACTTACCTACTGTAAAGTGCAAGTTGTTTTAATTAAAAAAAAAAAAAAAAAAAAAATCGGGAGAGAGATATTTGAAAATATCATTTTTGATTCCATAGTATAGAATATTATTTTATCTCCACTATGTTGATTTAATCTAATGGTAAGGAGTTAGGTAATGGAATAAAAGTTTGATTGTTGTGCAGTGTTATTGAAAGAAGAGTGAGATAGGGTAATGGGCATAACATTATAAACAAGGGTTAAGGTTTAGTATGTTTATCTTGATAGTTTAAGTTTTGTTTGAAATGGATTTTGTTATAATGATAGTTGAATTCAATGGCAGCATAATACAGTTTGTGGGCGCCACAATGACAAATGATTTAAGAATTCTTAGAGAGAACAACCTAGTTGATTTGTTTTAATAATGGCTTGAAGTTGATTTGACTTGAATAGTGTATAGAATGATCATTATTATATGATGGTTAAATAAGCCTATTGTTGAGTTTATTGGTTTAATAAAATTGATAAATGAATCTACTTGGTTAGTTCTTAGGCTTTGAGTATGAAGAGTATGAATTGAACACATCATTATGGAAGATACTGGAACAATGACTTGCGTCAATGCCAGAAAATTGATGATTCTATAAATCAGTAGCTTTCTTATTTGATGTTTCTGTATATTAATGGTTTTCTTATTTGATGTTTCTGTAAATGAGTGGCTTTCTTGTTAGATGTTTCTATAAATCTTCCATTAAAGTGGCCAATAATGATTTAAGAATAAAAATTGACGTTTCTGTAAATCAATAATTTATTTGATGTTCCAGCAGATCTTCCATTGATTTAAGAATTGCCTACATTGTCTGATTGATTGTTTATTGAGGCCTACTGATAGAATTTTATGAATTGAATTAATTTTACTGGGGAAATAAAATTCTTAAATCTGTAAAATATTTTCTTTGGTTAATGTGTTTCACTGTATGGTACAGTAGATTTCACATGCTTATAATATTGTGACAGTAAACTAGAGCATGCATGATGCAAGTATATAGGGAATAGAATACATATGTCATTAACTTGTAGGAACGCATGAGCATAAGCATGGCTAGGAGTTGAGTTAAAATTAATAATGATTTTGAGATTTAAAGAGTTTTAAAGAAATTTTTCAAAGACTTTTAGAAGAAAAGTATTTTAGAAAATGTTTCTTACAGTTTTGAGATACAAAGTATGGTTTATGTTTTCGGGCATGAGGTAAAAACTCACCCCAGTATGTAACTTGAGATTCAGTTGGAATTGACGGATACTATGGAATTGATGGATGTAGTCGCAAGTGCACATATGGAGGACTGAGGGGACGCTCTCAGATCCTCGAGCAGGACTAGAGGCTACAAAGTCCCGAAATCCTGATTTCAGAGCTTGGTGGCTACGTTGCCAGTTGAGTATTGGTCCTGGACGTAGGGTACCACCCGTTCTAGAGATGCCCAGTTGAGTTATGGTCCTGGGCATCGATTACACCCAGTTGAGTTATGGTCCTGGGTACAGAGAGACGTTCAGTCGAGTTATGGTCCTGGACGTAGAGCAGTTCACAGTTTTCAGATCATCAGTATATAGTATTCAAAAATCAGATTTTAGTAAAAAGTTTTCAGAAAACAGATTTCAAATACAGTTTCCAGAAAACAGAGATTTAAAGTATGTTTTTAGAAAGACAAGTGTTATACAGAGACTTTTAGACAGAGTTTCAGAAAATAGTTTTTCAGAAAAAGGTTTTTCAAGAAGTATTTTTTTTTAAATAACATAAAGCATTAAGACATGATGGCATAAGTGTGTCTACATACATATAATTGATGTTTGTATATATTGTATGAGTGTACATGAAATGAGTATTTCGTAAGCATTAATGCACGATAACATGATAATATGTACTCATATATGTGGTTGGTGATAATGTATTAAATGTTTGATATAGAAAGGATATTTGATAATAACCGATTTGATGATATTTCAAGATTATGGAAGACATAAAATTATAATTAATACCTGAACTAGATTAGTAAAGAGTTGATAGGAAGTAAATAGAAATCAGAGTAGCGTAGCGAAAGCAGGACGAAATTTGATATGATAGATAATGATATAGTAACTTAGTGTAAATGTTTGTTGATACAAATAGCAACAGAAGTTAACACCCATGGTCAGATAAAGAGAAAATCAGTGACATGTTTGTAGAATGAACAGAATTCAAGTAGTTAGATTAGACAATTCAAACTAATATAAAATGGATTCCAGGCTTTGCATGTGTAAGACGCTCAAGGAATGAACATAGTTACTTACTGAGTCTTATGACTCACACCACAATAGTGTTTGAGTTTTGTAGGTTGGTGACCTGATTGGTCGACCATAGATACCAGAGCTTGAGGAGCCGGATAGTAGCGTTGCAGTCAGCCAGTCACCAGGTCTTGGGTAGAGAAGAGTCAAGTTGTATAAGTATAGTTGTAAAGAGTATAAGTCTGTATTGGTTAAATTGTAAAAGTTTTTGTTTATAAGTATTTATGGGCACGGAGCCCAATTATTATGTCTTGAGTTTATTGATTTGGTGTATGTTATTAGTGTTGGGCCCTTTAGGTTATATCGTGGAGCTGGACTTGATCCAGGTTACTCAATTTTAGCAGAGGTCATGCCGAAATTTCGGCAGAGTCAGAGGCTTATGGAGTCAAGATTTACCTGTCTCCTGCCGGTATCATCCTAGCCTAGGCGGATGTTACAGTTTTGAGATACAAAATATGATTTTATGTTTTCGGGCTATGAGGTAAAACCTCACCCTAGTATGTAACTTGAGATACGGTTGGAATTGACGGATTTATATACATGTGCACATGTGGAGGACTGGGGGGACGCCCCTAGATCCTCAGCGCTCAGATTGTACATTACTGGGCGGAGATGCGCCTGCGGGCGGAGATTCGCCTATTGGCGAAGATGCACAATTCAGATTTCGGTTTTCAGAAAAAAAAGATTTCAGATTTCAGTTTTCAGAAAAAAGAGTTTAGAAAGCGATTTTGGAGAGAAGTACGAGAAAGATTTTTTAATTTTCAGATTCTCAGTAAACGGTTTTCAGAAACAAGATTTAGAAATAGTTTCCAGAAATTAGAGATTCAAAGCATGATTATAGAAAGATTAGTTTTATTATATGATTTTCAAACAGAGTTTCAGAAAGAGTTTTCAGAAAGCAGTTTTTTAGAAAAGGTTTTTCAAAAAGTATTTTCCAAAGATATGACGTAATGGAATATCAGTATAGCTCATAGGTTAAGCATACAAGTCATACATTCTGGTTAATATACAAAATACATATAGTTAACATTGAAGCATGATAGCGTGATTACATCTATATGGATATATGATTGATGTTGTATGTATTATATTTTGCATCATGATTACATCATGTGATTATGATTGATGCCAGTGTGTATTATATTATTACATGTACATGTATGGTGTTATTGAGTTGAAAATAGAAATTGCAAATGCATGTATTAATAGCATTTAAGCTTAATAAGTTCGAATATGAATATATGAAATTACAGATGTAAGGTACATTAGTTTGCATATGTTTATGATATTGTGATAATTTATTATGAAAGTGAATTTATTTACCTGCCTGTGATGTATATCAATGAAAGAATTAGTATATATAATATAGACAGTTTAAGACGAATGTTTAATAGAAAAAATATTATATAAATCCGATTTGATGATATTTCAAAGAAATACAAGAAAGGTATGTATGATAAATAACCAAACTAGATTAGCAAAGAATAAATAGTTAAGTATTAAGATATCAGGGTAGCGCAGCAAAAACGTGATAGAGACTGACTTAATAGATGAGGATGTAATAACTTGATGAGTATATTTTAAATGCATGAAAATATAAATAGTAAACAAGATTTAAAGTTCGTGTATGATCAATTAAGGATACTGGTAACGAAGTAACATATTTGTGAAATGATTAAGAAATAGACAATCAGTTCAACCCAGTAAATGTTTGCTTGGTCACATAGATAGCCAGGTTAATAAAGAAATAGGATTCAGACTTTGCAAGTGTTTGACGCACAAGGAATGATCATAGTTACTTACTGAGTCATTACGACTCACACCACAACAGTGTTTGAGTTTTGCAGGTTGGTGATCTAATTGGTCAACCACAGTTACCAGAGCTTGAGGAGCCGGATAGAAGCGTCGTAGTCAGCCAGTCACCATGTCTTGGGAGTATTAAGAGTCAAGTTGTATAAGTTTGGTTGTAAAGTAATTGAGTTGTATAGTATAGTTGTAAAGAATTTAAATCTGTATGAGTTATATTGTAAAAGTTTTTGTTTATACGTATTTTCGGGCACGAAGCCCAATTATATTTGTCTGAGATCGTTATTTTAGTGTTGTGTTTTGGATCTGGGCCCTGTAAGTTGTCTGAGGTGCTGGACTTTGATCCAGGTTGCATGACTTTTAGCGAAGGTCATGCCGCAATTGTATCAGAGTCAGAGGCTTAAGGAGGCAGGATTAGCCTATCTCCTGCCGGTAGCATCTCGGTTTAGGCGGGATGTTACAGTTTCCTAAAAATAAACAACAAAAGACTATAGCAATGAAAATCACGAAGGAAGTTGTTCATGATCCGTCTAGTGATAATGATGATGCCTCCATGGATCATGATTTGACATTGTTTGTAAAGAAATTTAAGAAATTTCTTAAGCTTAAGAAGGGTGTCTATAGCAGTGATAGGGATAGGGATGATAGGCCTAGAGAGTAGGCATAGCAGGAGAGAGTCGAGAGAGGATAGGGATAGTAAAAGCCAAGATATCTAGTATCATGAATGTAAAAGGTATGGGCACATTAGATCTAAGTGTCCCACTTACCTAAAATCTAAGGGTAAAAAAACCATGACAGCCTCTGTTAGCGATTCAGAAAGTGGCTATACTTCTGATGAGTCTCTTAAAAATAAGAGCAACTATATGGCTTTTGTTGCTCGTATGTCTGGTGAGAGAGAGAATGATGTTAATAATACTGGTTCAGAAGTCTCTCTCGATGAGTCTGTAGATGAGGATAGTCTTCAGGTAGCTTAGCTGAACTATTTAATGAATGTTTAGCTATCAAGAAGACGAACATATAGGTCAATAAGAGGCTGAAAGTAGTTGAGCTAGAAAATAATGAAGCTGAAGCCAAATTTGAGCAAAGTCTCTTGATGGTAGATGACTTGGAGGTGAGAAATAAAGGCCTAGTTGATATGGTCTAAACTATAGAGACCGATCTTGAAAATGCTAGAACCCATTTGTCTGTATTTTCTGGTGGGAATAGAAAACTAGACCGAATGCTAGGTATCAGTGTTAAGCCTAATTGCAATAAGGCGTTATCGTCTAAAGTAGTGCCTAACCCTTCTAAACATGACTTAGGCAAAAAAACTATTGAGTGAAGTCATTTTATTCCTTCATTTGTTCCTCGTCCCGTTCCCCAACCTCGATCTAGAGGCGTTGTAGGTAAACCTCACTCTCATCCGAGGTTTGTGTCTGTGTGCCATCATTGTGGCAAGGCAAGACACATTAGGGTTAAGTGCTTCATGTTGCACGAACAAACGAAGAGGCCTAAGATTGTGTCACCTAGATATGATTCCTCAAATCTAGTGTCTCAAGTTTATGCACTAACCAAACAAGTTCAATTCCTTAGTAAGAAACTTGCTTTGTTGACTAAGAATTCTCAAGTGGAAGAGATTCATAAGAAAATTTAGGTGAAGAAGCAAGATGTTTTTCCATATACTTCTGAATGCCTCGATCCTGACAAGCATGATGAGAGTGCACTCCAGTGTAACTCTTCCTAGAATTTTCATTTATTTTTCCCATTGCATGTGTCTGTGTGTTTTATATTTTTGCACATTTATTTTCTTTTCACTACATAAGGGTGTGTGTGTCTTGTTTTTGTTATTTGTCCCCTGATATATAGGATGGAAACCTGGACATAAATTTCATAGTCAATTCCGAATGGACGGTAGCATGATATGCACTTGGGATATAACTCCACGTACATTGGACATTGACAAGTCATGTGTGTCTTTATATTTTTTTATTGTGCGTGTTAAAATTGAAAAATCAAAAAAAAATATATAAATTGAAAAAAAACAAAAATATTTTTCTGGCTTGTTCGAGCATGAAAAGCATGTGCATGTGATCATAGTATGTAGGGTATATGGGTATGCATGTATAATATACTTTTATTTTTCTTGATGCTCTATATACATATGTGTGTGTGATAAAAACTCTTGGTATATCTTGTGCTTGCACTTCACATACACGATTTTATTATGTCAAGGCTTGGTCTCATGTATGAGTTTTTGGACTAGCAATCTAACCTCTATCATACTTTGTTCACTAAATAGTGTGACATTTGACTAGATGATCTTGTTATCCCCTCGTAAAAGTAAAAATAAATAATTAAAAAAAATTACATGAGACTCAAGTGTAAAAGAGCCAATAAGTCAAATTCAAAAGATAAGGGGGAAAAAAACCTTCACTTGTAAAAGTATTTATTTATAAGCTCATGATATTTATGGGGAAAATAACAAAGCACACAATCAATGTTGCTTATTTTCAAGTCATACTGGTGCTGGGTTTGAACATCTATTTTTTATGGACTTTGTTTGTTAAAAGATGGATTTCTTTAGTTGTGTCCAATTCATAAAATAAGGTCTTAAGCCTTGCTTCGTTGTGCACTTTTTTCACGCAAGTGCTTGTTATGCTTTGGTGTTTATGTCATATACATAAGTGTTGTATTTAGCCAAACTTAAAATGATGCATATTATATAATGTCATAAACAGCTGAATACTGACTGTGTATCATTGTATTTTCTTGAAGTGTTGTTTCAGTTAGTTTCTTAATAAGCATTTATTTTTACCTCATTGTGTGCATGTGTATGCTTCAAGGTTTTACATACATTATTTCTTCATCCTTTGTTATTTCGTGACAAAAAAATGAGAGTAGTTTAAGGGGGAGTAGTGGCGTAGATTATATATTTGATATCTCCATTTTTAAGGAGAGTTAAGATTAAAGGGGAGAAGGATATCTACTACTTGCACATGCATGAGATTTATACCTGCTTTATGTTCATACTTGATAATCTCAATGTTTTTCACTGTATATTATTGTTTGTTGATGTTTCATGTAAGCATGTTTGTTGCTGAAGTGGCATTGATTTCAAGACTACTTGGTTAGGTGTTAGATCGAATCTTAATGTAATAAGTAACTGTTTTAATGGTTGACAGTTGACTATTTTCTTTTTGGATCTTTTACCATAGTCTTTGTATTAGGTAGTGTTTTTTACAAAATGCTAAAGGGGGAGGTTGTTAGTTCCATTTTTATTGGTAATATCTGTAACAAAAAAATTTCAATTGAGTTGTAATGAGTCTTGAAGATCTTGGAGCAATTGTCCAAGTATTTGGACAAAATCTGATTGAGTTATCTGAGCGATATTTACTCTTTTGAATATTTCAAAAGATTTATAGCTCAAATTGACATTAGGTCAGTTGCATTGGAAAATAGACTCGAAGAAGATCACGTACTATAAAGAACTCATGATTTAGACAAGATACGATAAGCGTTTTAAATTGCACATGAAAATCAGTCCGGGATACGCATTCGTGTGGCTTTCTACTTTAGTTCGAATGTTTTCGAGGCAGAAACTTTGCGTTTGAGTTTCGTTTGAAATGCTTTTGAACGTCTCTGTAAATAGGTTATATTAGACACGTTTTAAAGCCAAAATAACACTAATAAACCCTTTTCATTTGCCCTACCTATATAAACAAATATTGAGCCAACTTCCCCAATGGTTGAAACACAAATCCTTTGAGCCAAAATCCTTCAAAGCTTTCAGCCTTCTTTGATTCCACCTGAAGACTCTTTTCATCTTCTTGTCTTCTTTGTTTATGGTGAGAATCTGTGATAAACCTTTAACACAACCTAACCTAAAATTCCTAATCCTTCAGAGTTATTTAGGAGGAAGTTTGGTAGTCGGAGTTCCGACATTCAGAATTGCATAGACAATCTACTCAGAGACTTTAGAGGTTCTGAAGAAAATCGTGGGGTACGGGCTTGTGGAGTTCCTTGATTTCTTACAGTCTAGAGGTACTTGAGTCGATAGAGTTTCCACCATAGATCTTGACCATCGCTATAAGTTTTCCTCTATATAGTGGATTGGGTTTGTAGCCGAGATACCTGGAGTGGTTTTTTACTCGCACGAGTTTTCCACTTCGTGTAATGATTGATAGTTTAGTTACTATTACGATATAGTACTGTGATATCGTTGGATGAAGATAATGTAAAATAAATTATGATAAGACTCAAATATACTCATGTGATGAATTTGGGGATAATCAGTAAATTTCTTGAAGTCCCGGGACGAGACAATATCGTGCTTCCTATGGACCGCCCATAGTATTGAGGCGTAACTTTTTCATACGTTCTCTGAATTTTATGGATTTTATATCGTCGGAAAGCTGAGACCGAGACTGAGACCGAGACCTACAACTTCTTTGTTGAAAATTTTCTCAAATTCGGACTAGAAGCAGTCAAAAACTTAGGTCAAAATTTGGATGAATAGTAATTTCGGACCCAAGTGACAAAATCTCAAAACTTCTCCACTTTTCTACATTCTTCTACACTCTTCCCTATATCATTTAAGTCCCCATATATAAAGGTTCGACTATTCACTAATTCACAGAAGAAATAAAGAATTTAAATGTAAAAGAGAAGAAGAAGAAAAACGTAAGAGAAAGAGAGGGAAAGAAGAAGAAAAGAAGAAAAGAAGAAGAAGAAAGAAGCTAGAAACAGTCATTGGAGGCCTTGGAGGTGAAGGAAAAACCAAGAAAAAGAAAGGTAAGAATCCATGACCCAAATTTTGAGTTTTTGATTTTTGATGGTATGAATGATTTAATAATGATAATCACATGTTTGAGGTTCCAATTGGTGAATATATAAGTTTTGGAATTGGTTGTTGTGTGTTACCCCAATAATTTAGAATCTTTAAGTTTTGAGATGAGTTGGGAATATAAGATTGAAAGATTAAATTGGTATATAATGTATGTTAAATTAAGAGTAGGGTGATGTATTGTATTATTTTTTTAGTATGGAAGTGTTGGAAGAGTTTAGGAATCTAGACAATGGTTGAAAGTTTTAATGGGTTCTTTGTATTTTGGAAGGAGTTAAGATTCAACCATTTTAAGATGAAAAAGAAGGCTATTTTCAAGTAGGATTCAAAAGTTGAATGATGTTAGTATGTGATAGTTATGTAAAATTGGGGTAGAGTTACATAAGGTTGTAAGAATGAGGGGATTTAGGCATGATGTACACCAAGTGTTCGATATAATTCCACATTTCAATTAATTGAAGAAAATAAACACAATTCATATGTTATACATGGTTCTTAGAATGGTTAATGGAATTAGAAAAGAAGGCGAAAAAAAAAAAATTACATGGAGATGTTGGTTTAGGATGTTTTCCGGACAGGCTGTGAAGAATTACTTATAAGATAGGTTTCTGATGTCCGATTGATGAAGCGTAAATTTCTGGATAAACTAGACATATAAATTAGTAACATATCAAAAATTTAGAATTTTTGGAGATAAGACGAGATCAGACCGAATTTTTGAATTCGGGCGACCTGCTACCACAGTGCCAAGTTTTTCAGTTGGACAGCCCTTCAACTTCGGTCTATAACTTGAGTTTCTGAAATCAAAATTAAAATCCATAAAAACCAACATAGAATTGATACATTAAGGACCATTCTATTAAAATTTAACTTTAGATTCATTTCCGATTAATTGTAGCGAATTTCCAAAATTGGGTGTCATGCATTGAATTTTCTAACAATTAACGTAAAGTAAGTTTCCGCTACCGCACTTGCAAAACTCCAAACCTAAGTCTGTAAAATTCATAGATGCCATATATATCTCCAATTTTTAGCAAGATTATGTGTCCATATATTTTATATTTTTTTATATCATATGAAGATATTCCGAGTTATAGAAACTAACGATTGTATGGATCTTAGATTGATGCCAGGATACTAGAGATCTCCCACACCGTGAATATCTCTCGATTTGCCATAGCACTGTGAGTGGACACTCTTTTCTCTAAGTTGTTTCTTTTTATAATAGTTTTTAGTATCAGACTTACTTTTTCCGCAATTAGGGCGTTAGCCAAACTTGTTTTTATATATTATATGATTTTGCATGTTTTGAGAAATGTTTTAGAAAAGAAATATTTTTAGTTTGAGCTTTATATTTTTCGAGATATGAGGGAAAAGCTCACCCCAGTATGTAACTTGAGATATAGTTGGAATTGACGAATTGGGTCCATGTGCACACGTTGAGCAGGGATAGGGGGACGGCAATACGTAAAACCATAGACCCTAGTTCAGAGTTTGGGAGGTAGCATAGATCTGCACTCCCAGCTCTAGTTTGTGGCCTTCTCAGTTGAGTTATGGTCCTGGGCATAGAGTACCACCAGTTCAGAGGCTCCCAGTTGAGTTATGGTACTGGAAGTATAGTATTATCAGTTTCAGAGACCCGGTTGAGTTGTTCACAGACACTTCTAGTTTAGTTATGAACCTGGACGTAGAGTAGTTCTCAGTTTTCATATTTTCAGTACATAGATTTTAGATCTTCAGTATATAGTTTACATAAAACAGATTTTAGTAAACAATTTTCAGAAATTAGATTTTTGAAATAGTTTTCAGAAACCAGAGATTTAAAGTTATTTTCAGAAAGTTCAGTTTCATAACCAGATTTCATATAACGTGATTTTTCTAAAAGTTTTAGTTTTAAAGATTTCTTGTTTTACTTTGAGAATTTTAGATTCATGTCCACTCATTTAGATCGTATAGTGATCTAACCCCCACTCCAGTTTCTGTATATTGCAGGTTATTTAGAAGGCGAGTTTGGGAGGACAAATACTGATGCAGTCATTAGGGATGGAGTCCACCAGTACATAGTCACAAAGCATAATAGTCCAGTTCAAAGTCAAAGTAGTTGTATGCATTCATTAGTGTCATATAAGTCAGTATAGGTAACCATTAAAGAGTTGTAAGAAAATGATATTTTTAATACATAGTTAATTAAAGTGAAAGTATTTTATAATATTCAGTCGAGTTATGGTCTTCGTGCATGATATTGCATTTGAATGGTTTAGAATACAGTCGAGAAGTCGGAGGCTAATGGGGTTAGTACTGTTATCCCATGCCGGTAACATCTCCCAGATCAAGGATGTTACAAAGATGCTATCAGAGTATGGTCTAAGGAGTCAGTGACTGCAGTGGGCAAAGTGCTGGGGTCTTGTATACTCAGTATGTCCGGGATACCTGTATATGAGGCACTATCTCTCCAGTATTCGATCCTCGAGTACGTCCTCAAAGCTCAATAGACAGGTTAGTGAACCTTCTTAGATCATTCAAATGGCATTTCATGTAAGAACAATTTATTTCTAGATATTAGATAATAAATCTTCTTGAGATTATACCGATCTAGTACCAGAAAAATAAACAAGTTATGGAAGCAAACAAAAGGATTTTAAGAAAGGTTATTAAGGAAGTAAGAAAAAGAAAATTATAAGAAAGCCTCCAGGAATATATAAGAGTATAGGTAGTCAGAGATAAAGAATAGTAAGAAGATGGAATGAGGCAGAGAGAATTTGAGGATAATTACCTAGTAATATGTTAGAGAATAGGAAAACCCGAATAAGTAATAGAGCGCCTAGAAGTAAGATCTCTTCCTTCCTCAAAACACTCATTCAAGCCGAACCAGTAGTCTTCAAGCACTTCTTATAGATAGTGAAGACCTATGAGTATCTATTCAAGAAGATATGAAGAAAAAGAAGAGTTAGGAAGCAGAGTAAGATACGAAGATAGATATCTAAGTAATTGAAAGTGAATAGAGATAGAGAAGTAGAAACAGATAATAAATGCTGAAACCTATAGTAATAAGAATCAGAGACATGAAGTTAAGTAATAAAGGATAATACCAGAACTAGTAGTACAGATGAGTGTAGTAAGACTAGACCAGAATAAAAGATGAGTGATCTAAGAAAATATTCTTTCCCTCGAGCAAGATACCTTTATTTCTCCGAAGAATTCCTCCGAGTTGATCCAATAGTTTTCTGAACCATCCTGTATAGGCAGCAATTTCTCTTGAGTATCAATGACCGTTATAAGATAGAGGAAGTAAGAAAGTCGAGGACGATTGTGGAACCCTTTAATGGATATGGGAACACCATAAAAAGATAGACTTTAGATCATTCGAACTCAGACTTATAGGTAAACAAGATGAGTGGAGACTGAGACAACAGTTAATCCTCATAGCTAAGAGATCCAATAGATAGGGCTTTGACCTACCCGGATCTTCACTTTTTCAAGATACCAGATGAGGAAGCCATCCTGATAGAGTCTTTCTCATACCCATCCTACATGAGCAATAGACCCCATCAGGACATAAAATATGAAGAACAAGGACGAAAAAGTCCCCGAGCCATAAAGAAAAGAACCAATGAAATGTAAGCAATTCCTGTCAGCATGATTATAGATGACCGTAAGAAAAAGAAAACCCAATGGGAGTCCACTTCAAGAAATAAAAGGACCTTAAAAGACAAACCACCTAAAAGAAGAATCGAGGAAGCTTCAAGAATACAAAGAAGGAAAATCCAGGGTAGCGCAAAGATTAAGGTAAGACAGAGTAAGGTTTACTAGACCAGTAGAAAATTACAAATAGATCAAATATCATAGAACCCACAGATAAACCCGAGTTAATAGAGATCTGTATAAGAATAGACCTATGAAGTTGGAGATACTTAATAAATGATAAGAGTATAGTAAAGGAATAAGACATGGAAATGGTATACAAAGAGTCATTGACAAGAAACACTCAAGGAAGTAAAGACATTAGGAGTATAAGAGATCGTGAAGAATGATTCGTAGGAATATAGTGAACAACTTATAAAGAACCTCATGGTATTAAGAAAAAAAGATCTTTGGAAGAGAGTGGCGTATAAACCAAGACGTAGTAGAAAATACCCTAAGTAGTCGTAGTAAATAGAATATTCAAGGGAGTAAAGAAGTAAGGAGTTGAGGAACTAAGCCAAAAAAGAAACCATCATAGCAGAATAGGTCCCTTAGGAAAAGTAGCAAGAACATTATAAAAGTATCCAAATGAAGAACATAGTAACCGCAGAAAAATAAGCAACAGAAGAGATAAAAAGATAGTATAAGGAATTTATTAGGAAGTATGCTTCTAGAAAAAACCTTATGTGATTGCAGATAAATTAATGGATGTAAATGATCGTGAGTAAGGTAAGAAAAGGCAAACCAGATAAGTTTTAGTAATAAGACCCAGTGTTGGAATAAGACCCAGATAAGTATTAGATGAGGTAACAAAGAGAAGAAGTACTAGTTAAGCATTCGATAAGAATGTAAGAGACAATATTAAGAATAATCAAGGACATATGAGAATAATAATCCATCGACTAAGGTAACAGAGATATGACCCATAATAAGTTCAGTTAAAGAACGAAGTAGAAGTGTAAATAAAAAGGTAAACTGATACAGATATTGAAAGTAAAATTGTTAAGGCAACACTAAACATGAGTGAAAATACTAAATAAAGATTGAAATAAGTGTAGTATGATATAGAACTAAGAAAATAAGCTTACCATAGTGGAAAAAAAAAGAGAAGATATTCTAGCATGCAGTCGAATATAGAAGATAGTGGATATAAAAGGATAGTAAGGAAAGATCAAGGAGTGGAGACCTGCAGATGTAGTCTAAGAATGAACAAGTGAAGTTCATGAGAGTTAGAAAGGAAGTGTTAAGTTAGAGCAGTACTAAAATAGGGTAGTAGTCAAGTAATAACCGATATCTCAAGAAACCAAGGTCTGAGAAAATGATAAGTGCATAAAGAAAGAAGAAGATATTCCAAGTAAAAAGGCAAGAACATGGACCAAGAAAGTTCTTAATAGATGGCAGAATAAAGATAATGATGAAAATGGTACTAAGAAAAGTTTAGGGAGTGGAATTTTTAAGGTGCAAAGACGGTAGGAAGAAATACTTAATAAGTAAAAGGTAATGGTAAGTAATAATAAGATTGTAAGTAACGACTTTTGTAAGCAAAGTACTAAAAGATATAGTTTTAATCAGGACCAAATCGAGAGCTATCACTAAGAAGTTATTCAGGGGTAACACTTTAGGTACAAGTTGTTGGACAATTATGACCCATAGCGTCACTATTTGTACAGATCATGGTGTTGTTGTATAAATTAACTATGTGACATAGGAGATTACACTCTTATCATTTGTGATTAGATCACCTAGATATATAAATGATGAGAGGTCCTTATGATTTGTTCCTTGATTGAGAATGATATGAGACAATATCAATCAACGAAGGATAAATCATTAAATATCCCTAGTCAGAGTATTATCGAGATTGGACATCGATAAATACGTAAAAGACTAGTATCGCACTTGTGCGCGTTGTGAGGGCACAACGGCATAGTTCTCATATATTTAAGTATTGGATACTTATGCAAGTGCGATAGGAGGTTGTGTTTCACCGATGGTACAGGAAACAGCTTCGCTCTGGATAGACCCCCTCGGAATCCCATTGGTAGTTTGACTATGTGTCTATGGGAATCCGACATCAAGGTAGGTGTAGTTGGTCTTAACCTGAGACTTGCACCGCTAATACTTGCGACAATCAATATACTTTGGTTGAGGTCGTCCAGGGCTTTAACCGGTTCTGTGTACGCCAATGCTGGGTATATTGAGAATCGTAGAGTATTGGGTGTGATGTCAAGACGGAAGTATCACTCCAGTTATAGTGGAGATGATGTCACACAGGATACGGTATTAGTGCTCTTAAGTGCTACGCGGCCATCGGGATATTATGACTAGGTCATGTATATCCGATTATAGAGACTAGTTACCAGACATCCGACATGTACTTCGTACGGGGCAGACACAACTCCAGCCCCAGGCCTAGCACGTGACCATCCGATACTGGACCGATATGCACTATACAATGTACACTACGCCTGATATAGATCACATATTCCTGTAAGGATATTTCCGGAGAATTGGGTAGACATGGCGCTTTGCTAGAAGCCAACCTTGTCTTGTGAATCGGTAAAATGTAGTACTTGGTACGTACGTGTTCGGATAGTCCGACGACCGTATTTACTGCCAACATATCTGGGGATCTCATGGGTCGCTTCCCAATGATTCACCAATGATGTATGACTCGCACTTTAATTAATCTGGGATTAATTCGATGGGAGAGAAAATTAATCTAGGGTTAATTTCGGAGATATTTTATCTAGGATAAAATATCAATAAAAGAGAGATAACGATTAATTTGGAATTAATCGGTAAATTGATATATTTGATATATTAAAAGAAATTGGATTTCGACGTGGAATTAAAATTAGATTTTAATTCGGGTGAACGAATTAATTTAGAATTAATTCCTTAGCGATGTGAATAGTAATTATGCTTGCCATGATTATTTAATTAAATTAGATTTAATTGCGACGCAACAGATAAATCATTAATTTGGAATTAACGAACCCGAGCCCGAGATTATTTGCGAGCGCATTCACATTTCGAATTCGAGTGCGGCACGCAAATCAAATCAAGCGTTAAATCATTCATCACATCAAGCGTCAAATCAAACGTCATTTTGAGTGATGTGACATTTGATTGATTGATGTGATTGATTGATTGAAAGACAACTTGACAACATGTCACTTTGATAAAGTGACATGAATAGTTGATGTGTGTTGGTGGAATAGTGTTGGTGGTTGAAAAGTATTTACCATTTATTTTTTACATGATTTATTTGGTAAATCTTTAATATTTTTTGTTGGAAAATATATAAATGATTTTGGAAATTGTTTTATAACATTACCAATACATTTCTTCATCATCTTCTCTATTTATCTCTCCATGGAACTCACGCCCAATGGGCTGTGAAACAGCCACTGTTTGGCCGAAAATGGTGAGCTATTTTGTGGGTTTTTTGGCAATATCCAAGTGCTAGCACACTCCCGAGAGACATACGAAGGTGTTAGGGAAACTCACCCACGAGCCGGGAATCGTTCATTGAAGATTCGAAGCTCAAATTCATGGAACAAAACTGAAAACTGCAAGCAGTGGACTGCTCACCGTTGGCGCACCTTGGAGGGCTGAAAAATGGTTTTGTTCGTCATCAATTCGTCTCAACCGATCGATGTGAGTATTCCGCAACTTCTTCGATTTGTTTTCACACATATTTCATGCTTGTTTGATGATCTTGGGACCTAGATTTAAACCAACAATGGCATCAAGAGCCTAGGTTCAAGCATGAAACTTTTAGGGCTTAAAATTGGGTAAATTGATTTTGAGCATGATTTGGTTAAATTGTTTGATTGAGCATGTTTAAATGATGTTTAATTGAAGTTTGATTGGATCAATTTCATGAAATTGTGTTTGGAATAAATTTCCCCTAAATTGAAGTGTTGGCCGAAACTTAGGGTTTATGGAATTCTTGGAATTTTTTCATTTTGATTCATTGGATGAATTGTAATGATGTTGGATGATGTTAATTTGAGATGGAATTGGATTTAATTTTGAATTGAACAAAATCCCCAAAATGCTTATGTTGGCCGAATGCATTAAGTCTCTAATGTCTTGGAATTTTGATTTTTTAATTCATTGGATGTGTTGGAAATCATTCGGGATGAGGACTTAATATCGATTGTGAAATTAATTGGATTGAATTCGAATCGGATAAAAAGTCCTCCTTGGTGGCCGAGAAACTTTAAGCATGTAAATGGGTTTGATTTTTCATCAAAGTATGTTGGACATGTGATGATGATAAAAACATGATTTATTGGACTAATTTAATGTTTTGGAAATATTGACTTAGGTGATTAATCATGATATCACTTTAGGTTAATTAAATTGGAAATTTGGAATTTGGTAATTTAATTATTTGGGCCTTAAAATTGGATTTGGGCTTTTAAAGTTGTAAATGGGCTTATTGGGCTTTGTTGTACAAAGTTGGATTTAGGCAAATTGGATTGGATCCAATTGGGCCCAAAACCACTTCCGTTAAGCCCAAATGCGACTTAATGAACCGTTAAAGTTTAATTGGGCCTAATGGGCCAAGATTGATTTATGGGCTTATTGGGTAAATCCCGGATTGGATTTTGGTTATTCGGTTTGACCCGAGTTGACCAAAAGTCCACGCCTTAAGAAATCAATTGAAAGCCCATTGGACTTTAATTGAATTGACGTTGGACGTTAATCGGTCTTTGAGACGCGTTACGATTAAATTTGGAATTTAAGTCGTAAAAGGTTTATTATTAAAGTGTAATATTTAATTTGGAATTAAATAACGAATTAGAATTGAATGCTTATTAAATTGGATTTAATGACGTAGTTTAATTTAATTCGAGAATTCGTACTTTGAGTACTTATTCGCAAAACAGTTTGACTCGAACAAAATCAAATCGTTGTTTGAACATTGGATGATCACTAATTATCAGATTAATTAATTTGATTAGATTGATTGATAACATGCTTGTGTGAATACATGGTTGTGATGAATGAATAATGTATATCGGATGGATATTAGTTGGGTGAGGGCAATTTTGGAAATTATTGTAATAAATTTGATTTATTAAATTGGACATGCGTGTCCAGCCTTATCACCTCTATTCTCTTTGTATTCTCTTCTCACATATTCCCCTCAATGTAAATGAGGTTTCTTTAGAAGTGTAGTGTAACGGGTAGAAGTAATACAAGTGCTAGCTTGAGAGAGAAAGGGAGAGATTTGATCTAGGATCAATGTGTTATGTATCCATCCGCATATCATTATTATTTATTTTCATATGCGCTTTATTATGTATTTAGAATGCATGTTTAAGGGTGTATAATGATGAGACCTTAACAAATATAATAAATTGGTAGCCAATTTGCACGTGAAAAACCCTCATACAATATTAAGCGTGTTTCCTTCCATTGAGTGATTCTTACTCAAGATCTAAGACGGCATTGGTTTGTTGGCCAAAGTCAAGGCCTTTGTCTGTCGAAGATGTGTTTGAATCACGAAGGCTTTGTTACATATCAGTGTCTTGTCCAAGTTGTGGTTTGTTGGCTAAAGTCAAGACCACTTCTTGTCCATCGACATTGATTACGAAGCTTTCCATGGTCAATGGGTCGCGCTTGACTGGGATCATTAGGTTTGTTGTGCCAAAGCCAAGGCCTAGTTGATTCAGAGGAAAAAAGGTTAGGGTACGTATTTGATATGTAGGCATATATGGGATATATGTTTCGGACTTGGATGTCCACCTACCGGACCTAGGAATTGGATTGGATCCAATTGATCTCAGAGATCTACCTAGTTAATTATCATACAATTTGTTGGCCAAAGTCAAGATTGTGTGACATTTAACGGGATCCTAGCCCACTAGGAAACACGGTTTCCCGAGTACTCGACAGAGGGTTAGAGGCTCGCCGAAAAATAGTGGGAGGCAAGAATTGAATTTGTAATATTCGTTCAAATACTTGTCATACGCGCTCAAACAAATATCACTCGTCAAATAATTAAAAAAGTATTAGTTGGACTAATATTTAATGTTGTTTTAATTAATATAGTTAGACTATATTCAATTGAATTAATATTATAGTTGATTTTATAATTGGATTATAGTAATCAATATAATTGAATTAATATTATAGTTGATTAAATAATTGTATTATTGTAATCATTATGATAAATAGTACCTGAAATAAATGATTAAATAGTTGGACTATTAAAATCAAGAAACATTGAAAGATTGGACATTTAAATATAATCTTGGATTATAATATTTAAATGGTTTAAATTTTCAAATTGGGAATGAAATTTCAGGATGGTCCTGGAAATAAATAATAACTTACTTTATTTGATAAAATAACATATTATGCCTTAGCCCAGAGTAAAGCAAATAGTAGAGCATAATCTTGGAAGATTTATGTGATGATGACTTTAGTGCTTAATTCAATATACTTGTAATAAATCTATGTTTAGATTTAAGAAGTATATATTTGCAATTAATAATTCTTGGAGAATTAATGACTAATCTCAAGGAGATAAAGTCAAACTTTACAATTAGATAAGTAGCGCAAGGCGCACTTTACGTCAATATTCTAGAAATCCAAGGCTTGGCCAAAGACTTCTGAAATATTGAAAAAGGGTAAAGGCAAAATCATTATGATCTTCTGGGAAGATAAATGACATATCCTAAAGTGACTGTTGTTTGGATATGGCAGACACGAAGGAATTAAAGAAAGGATAAGGCTCTGACTTTAAGGATGTTTGTCAAAATTATGTTCATTACTAGTATTAAAATTGGATTTTAAAATACTTAGTATGGTACATAAAATATATGTATTGATGTTCAGAATCTGCTGTGAGCAGGATACTGACTTCAAGCTGAGGTTAATCTGCGAATCGGAAACGGGACGAAAGTCGCTGTTTCGACCATAGATACCTAAATTTAGGAACTACCTTCGGGTATGTACTTAAATTAGGAAACTGTTATAATGTAACTAGTTAGACTAGAAACATTATCTCTATATCAGTGTTTAATCCATTGTGGATAAACCTTTATATTCTAGAACACTAAAATGTTTCATTATATAAAGATGACATTGAGATAAACACATTAGATGTGAATAACAGTATTTATATTTTGAATATAAATAAACTCTCGAACATATAATATGACAAACTAATAGCTCATACTGATTTGCTCAAAAAGAGACTTATTTGTGGCATTGTTGTCTGGGACACAATTAAACAAGATTCGTATATCCACACTTTTGAAGGTGGGTACTACTAGGACTGATTTGATTCCAATCAAATAAAGTCAATGAATCTAGTTTAGGGCAAAGTGCCTAAAACACTATTTACTTGGTAAAAGTGTAAGTGCCACCGATATGTTAGCCCTATTCATAGTGAAGTAAGTGGGCCCATATCTAGCTAGGCTAGATGTGGATATGAATGTTTCGTGACCTTAACGGATGTGGCATCACGTTATGATTATGTGTTTCTTTTAAAGAACACAAATCATAAACTTTTAGAGTTTCGACACGAAATAGACAAACAGATCTGCTAAAGTGTTAAACCGTCACGGTAGGACCGTAATGGAAAATACTTAAGCAATAAGTTTCATAAATACTTGAAAGAGTATAATATTCTTTCAATGAGGACTCCTCCTGGAACACGTCAGTTTGACGGTGTGTCCGTACGGAGAAATCGAATTTTGTTGGACATGATAAGGTTAATCATGAGTCGCTCTGAGCTACATTTTCCTTCAAAGATAAGCATAAATAGTGCAAAACTTATTTTGAATAAGGTTCCATGTAAATTCTGTTTGACAGACTTCATATTGGATATAAACCGGAATGAAACAGGGTTTCACACACCGGAAGATTTGGGAATGCCGGGCTTACGTTTGGATGATACCAAACTAGAACCCAAATCGGATAAGTGCCAAATATAGGTTATCCTAGGGAAAACCTTAAGTATAGTAGTTATACATCTCACTAGAGAATAATTGTGATTGTTGCTCGCCATGCGGTATTCCTTAGAGGATTACCGATATGCAGTGGTAAGTGGGAGGATGGTATAACTCGATGAAAATCGGAGTAATACTGTTTTAGGCATGAAGTCCTTAATGGAACACAAATAGTTCATCAAAGATGAAACTATACCATTAATCTTCATATACACAAGAAACGCGTAGATCAGAGAGAATCAGAAAACAACCTGGCGTATGGGTTTCTGATCTCACCTCATAAAGATGTTAATCTTGATAAGGTATACCAACCGACTACGTATAAGGAAGTGATACAAGGTATCGACTCCCTTTTATGGCAAAGTGCCATGAGTCCGAAATGGATTCCATGTAAAACAACTATGTTAAGATACTAGTTGATGTACCATAAGGCATTGTGCCTATAGGTACTGTATAAGTCTTTAAGGAAGACATACATGGACGGCAACATACCAACGTACTAAGCTAGGCTTGTAACAGAAAGGTATCGTTATCAACATTGTGTTGATTACGGTTCAACCTTTTAACCTGTTGCCACGGTAAATCCATTTGGATAATGCTTGCTGTAGCTGCACGTTTCATTTATGAAATATGTCAGTTAAAGATCAAAATCGCTTTCCTTAAACGGAAACCTTTTGGAGGATGTTTAAAATATCCTGACGATTTTGTCGTACTAAAACCAGCAAACAAGGTTTGCAGGTTATTCGATCCATGTTTAGATTGAAACAAGCATTAGGTTCTTGGAACTAACGTTTTGATGTAATCATAATGGTGTATGATTAAATTCAAAATGAAAATGATTCTTGTGTATATAAGGATGTTAGTGGGAGTGCACTGACAATGAATGTCCTGTATAAAATAATGATAACATGTATGTCATTTCTTGGAAATGATATTTCCATAAAACAGTCGGCGAAAGCTTGGCTTTCGAGAAAATTCTCCGTAGAATTCTTGGGAGTAACAACCATTATTCTAGGAATAAAGATCTACTGGGATAGATTAAGTTGTTAAAACTCTGTGAGAACTCGTACATTGAAAAATGTACGTGACCTGGTGTCTCATACGCTTTGAGCATATGGATTCACAATCAGGCCAATCCAAGTGATAGTCACTGGATTGATGTTAAGAACATCCGTTAGAATCTTAGAGATCTAAGGATGCTGTCTTAATCTGTGGAGAAGGAGAATTGAAGTGACTGGGATCACTACTGTAAGTTTCCAAACCGATAAAACGACAGAAAGTCACAAACGGTACTATACAGTTTGAATAACGGTACAGTGAGCTGGAAATCTTCCTAGCAAGATACTGTTACCGAATAAACAACAAATGCGGATTATTACTGCAGTTGAGGCAGCAATAGAAGCCATTTGGGTCGATAATAAATCTAATTAGATTAGATATAGTTCTGTTAGCAGCTGAGCTAGGCGTCTGCGCAGGCAAAAGAATTAATGGTCTCATCAACGATCCATAGACATACTTCGACTATTCATCTGATTCGTTCGGATCATACATCGTGGCGATATAATGATCGTATAAATCATATCAGACGATAATCATACAAATCCGCTGACGAAAGCTTTTCTCAGCAATTTGAGCCAACCGTACATAGTTCGGGTGTTAGGCACTCGAGTGACTGGCTATAGGCCAAGTGGGAGATTGTTGGACAGCTATGTGACATGTGACATAGTTCGGGTGTTAGGCACTCGAGTGACGCTTGGCTATAGGCCAAGCGTCACTGTTTGTACAGATCATGGTGTTGTTTTACAAATTAACTATGTGACATAGGAGATTACACTCTTATCATTTGTGATTAGATCACCTAGATATATAAATGATGAGAGGTCCTTATGATTTGTTCCTTGTTTGAGAATGATATGAGACAGTATCAATCAACGAAGGATAAATCATTAAATATCCCTAGTCAGAGTATTATCGAGATTGGACATCGATAAATACGTAAAAGACTAGTATCGCACTTGTGCGCGTTGTGAGGGCACAACGACATAGTTCTCATATATTTAAGTATTGGATACTTATGTAAGTGCGATTGGAAGTTGTGTATCACCGATGGTACGGGAAACAGCTTCGCTCTGGATAGACCCCCTCGGAATCCCATTGGAAGTTTGACTATGTGTCTATGGGAATTCGACATCAGGGTAGGTGTATTTGGTCTTAATCTGAGACTTGCACCGCTAATACTTGCGACAATCAATATACTTTGGTTGAGGTCGTCCAGGGTTTTAACCGGTTCTGTGTACACTAATGCTGGGTATATTGAGAATCGTAGAGTATTGGGTGTGATGTCAAAACGGAAGTATCACTCCAGTCATAGTGGAGATGATGTCACACATGATACGGTATTAGTGCTCTTAAGTGCTGTGCGGCCATCGGGATATTATGACTAGGTTATGTATATCCGATTATAGAGACTAGTTACCAGACATCCGACATGTGCTTCGTACGGGGCAGACACAACTCCAGCCCCAGGCCAAGCACGTGACCATCCGATACTGGACCGATATGCACTATACGATGTATACTACGCCTGATATAGATCATATATTCCTGTAAGGATATTTCCGGAGAATTGGGTAGGCATGGCTCTTTGCTAGAAGCCAACCTTGTCTTGTGAATCGGTAAAACGTAGTACTTGGTACTGTTGAGTTCTTATTTAGGTCCCAAGATCAACAAATTCAAGCACAAAAACGCATGAATACATCAAAGGAATAAGGCGGAATACATACTCACATTGATTGGTTTGATGCTAGGAAGAACAAAACCCATTTTCCACCTTGTGTGAGCTCAGTTTTGGCCTCCTTGGACTGCTATCATGCTCGGTTTTGGGCTCTCTTCCACCTTGAAAATTCGGCCATTGAAGACCTCTATGGAAGCTCAAAGCTTCATGCTCCAAAAATAAATCCATGCTCACAAATTCGTTTCCCTATCACCTATGTAAAACCCAAGGTGTGTGCTAGCACTCTTTCTTCTTATTTTTCTTTGATCAAACCAAAAATTGAAGAAGAATTTGGCTCAAAGCCGTGAGAGAAGAGAAGAAGATTTTGGCTCCAAAAGCCAAAAACGTGAATTGAGAGGGAGAAGTAATTTTCGGTTTTTGCTTGGGTGGGAGAGAGAAAAGAAATGAGTTACTTATATATTTATTTCATTTTCAAAAAATAAAATCAAATACAAAAGCAAAAGTCAAAAAGCAAAAATGCTTTTCAATCACATCACTTTTACTTTAAGTCACATCACCTTTAATAAAGTGACATGTTGTCAAGTCACATCACTCAAAGTGACAATTGATTTGACGCATGATGTGACTAACGATTTGACGCTTGATGTGACTTGCGTGCCGCGCTCGAATTCGAAATGCGAATGCGCTCGCAATCACTCTCGGCCTCGGGTTCGCTAATTCCAAATTAACGAATTTTTCGTCGCGTCGTAATTAAATGATTACGCCTAGCGAAATCACTATTCACGTCGCTTACGAATTAATTCTAAATTAATTCGTTCGCCCGAATTAAAATCCAATTTTAATTCCGCGTCGAAATCCAATTTCATATAATATATCGGATATATTATTTTATCGATTAATTCCAAATTAATCGTTCTCTCTCTTTAATTAATATTTTATCCCAGATAAAATATCTCCGTAATTAATCCCAGATTAATTTTCTCTCTCATCGATTAATTCTAAATTAATTTTCTCTCTCTTCTAATTAATCCCAAATTAATTAAAGTGCGAGTCATACATCATCGGTGAATCTTTGGGAAGCGACCCATGAGATCTCCGGATATGTTGGAAGTAAATTCGATCGTCGGACTATCCGAACATGTAAGTACCTTGTACTACGTTTATACCGATTTACAAGACAAGGTTGGCTTCTAGCAAAGTGCCATGCCTACCCAATTCTCCAGAAATATTCTTACAGGAATATATAGATCTGTATCAAGCGTAGTATACCGTAGTATTGTGTATTTCTGTCCAGTATCGGATGATCACGTGCTAGGCATGGGGTGGAATTGTGTATGCCCCGTACGAAGCACATATCGGATGTCTGGTAACTAGTCTCTATAATCGGATAAACATGACCTAGTCATAATATCTCGATAGCTCGAGCATTAAGAGAACGAGTTCCGTATCCTACGTGACCGTCATCTCCACTATGACTGGAGTGATACTTCCGTCTTGACATCACACCCAACACACTACGATTCTCAATATACCCAGTATCAGTATCGGCATACGCAGAACCGGTTAAAGCCCTGGACGACCTCAACTAAAGTACATTGATTGTCGAAAGTGTTAGCGGTGCAAGTCTCAGGTTAAGACCAAATACACCTACCCTGATTGCAGACTCCCATAGACACATAGTCATACTACCAATGGGATTCTACGGAGGTCAATCCAGAGCGAAGCTGTTTCCCGTACCATCGGTGAAACACAACCTCCTATTACACTTGCATGAGTATCCTATACCCATATATATGAGAACTATGCCGTTGTGCCCTCACAAACGCGCACAAGTGTAATACTAGTCTTTTACGTATTTATCGATGTCCAATCTCGATAATACTCAGACTAGGGATATTTAATGATTTATCCTTCGTGGACTGATACTGTCTCATATCATTCTCCGTCCAGGAACAAATCATAGGGACCTCTCATCACTTATATCTAGGTGATCTAATCACAAATGATAAGAGTGCAATCTCCTTTATTACATAGTTAATTTGTACAACAACACCATGATCTGTACAAATAGTGACGCTATGGGTCATAATTGTCCAAAATCTCCCACTTGGCCTATAGCCACTCACTCGAGTGTTTGACACCCGAACTATTACGGTTGGCTCAACTGTTGAGAAAAACTTTCGTCAGCGGATTTGCATGATATCATCTTGATGCGATTTATTCGATCATCACATCGCCACGATGTATGATCCGAACGAATCAGATGAATATGTAAGTATGTATCTGGATCGTTGATGAGACCATTAATTCTTTAGCCTGTGCTGATGCCTAGCTCAGCTGCTAACAGAACTATATCTAATCTAATTAGATATGTATCGACCCAAATGACTTCTATTGCTGCCTCAGCTGCTGCAATTAACCTGCATTTGTTGTTTATTCGGTAACAGTATCTTGCTTGGAAGATTTCCAGCTCACTGCACCGTTATTTAAACTGTATAGTACCATTTGTGACTTTTATCCGTCTTTATCGGTTATAGGAAACTTGCTACAGTGATCCCAATCACTTCAAGTTCTCATCTCCATAGACTAAGACAGCATCCTTAGTTCTCTAAGATACTAACGGATGTTCCTAACATCAATCTAGTGACTATCACTCGGATTAGCCTGTTTGTGAATCCATATGCTCAAAGAGTATGATACACCAGGTCTTGTACATTTTTCAATGTACAGTTCCACGGAGAGTATTTCGAAAGCCAAGCTTTCGCCAACATTTATTTTATGGGAATATCATTTCCAAGAAATGACATATTATCATTATTTTATAGGACAGCCACTGTCAGTGCGCTCCCACTAACCCTCTTATTTACACAAGAATCATTTTCGTTTTGAATTAAATCATACACCATTATGATTACATCAAAACGATAATTCCAAGAACTTATGTTAGAGTCAGCAAGCATTATCCAAATGGATTTACCGTGGCAATAGGTAAAAGGTTCAATCGTAATCAACACAATGTCGATAACGATACCTTTCCGTTAAAAGCCTAGCTTCATACGTTGGTATGTTACCATCCATGTACGTCTTCCTTGAAGGCTTATATAGTATCAGTAGGCACAATGCCATGTGGTACATCAACTAGTATCCAAACTAGTTGATATACATGGAATCCATTTCGGATTATATGCATTTTGCCATAATTAGGGAGTTGATACCTAGTATCACTTCCTTATACGTAGCCAGTTGGTATTCCTTAATGATAGACATCTTTATGAGGTGAGATCAGAAACCCATACCCCAGGTTGTTTTCTGATTCTCTCCGTTCTACGCGGGTTCTGTGTATTCGAAGATTAATGGTCATAGTTGCATCCTTGATGAACTATTCATGTTCCATTAAGATTCGGTGCCTTGACACGTATTACTCCGATTTTCATCGAGTTATACTATCCTCCCACTTACCACTGCATATCGGTATTCCTCTTAGAAAAACCGCATGGTGAGCAACAATCTAATTGTTCTCATGTGAGGTGTATAAGTACAATACTTATGGTATCCCTAGGATGACCTACAATTGGCACTTATCATATTTGGGTTTTAGTTTGGTATCATCCAAACATATGCCAAGCATACCCAAATAGTCAGGAATGAGAAACCCGGTTTCTTTCCCGTTCATATCTAATATGATATCTGTCAAACAGATTATTATGGAACCTTATTCAAAATAAGTTCTTGCACTGTTTAAAGCTTATCCATTGAAGGAAATGGTAGCTCAAAGTGACTCGTGATTAACCTTATTATGTCTAACAAAATTCGGTTAATCCTGTTCGGAAAAACCGTCAAATGACGTGTTCCTGGAGGAGTCTCATTGAAAGAATACTATACTCTTTCAAGTATACGAGAAACTTACTGCTTAAGTATTTTCATTACGGTTTTACCGTGACGGTTTAATACTTTAGCTGATCTGTTTGTCTATTTCGTGTCGAAACTGTGAAAGTTTCCTATTTGTGTTTCAAAAGAAACACACAACCATAACGCGATGCCACATCCGTACAGGTCACGAAATATTCATATCCACCTCTAGCCTAGCTAGACATGGACTCACTTGCTTCACTATGAACTAGGGCTAACAGATCAGTGGCATTTACACTTTTACCAAGTAAATAGTGCTATAGGCACTTTGCCCAATAAACTAGATTCGTAGATTTTATTTGAATGGAATCAAATTAGTCCTAGTATCCACTCTTCGAAAGTGTGGACATACGAGTCTTGTTTGATTGTGTCCCAGACAACAATGCCACAATTAGTTTCTTATTGATCAAATCAGTTTGAGCTATTTATTTGTCATGTTATGTATTTGAGATATTATTTATATTCAAAAAATAAATGTGGGTATTCACATCTAATGTGTTTATCTCAATATCATCTTTATATAATAAAACACTTTAGTGTTCTAGAATATAAAGGTACACCCGCAGCGGGTTTACGCATATAGAGATAATGTTTCTAGTCAAACTAGTTACATTATAACAGTTTCTAAATTTAAGTACTAACCCGAAGGCAGTTCCTAAATTCAGATATCTACGGTTAAAACAGCGACTATCGTCCCGTTTACTATTCGCAGATAAATCTCAGTTGAAGTCAGTATCCTGTTCAAAACAGATTCTGAACAACAGTACATATTTATGTATCACTCTAAGTATTTAAAATCCAATTTCAATACTAGTTGTGAACATAATTATGACAAACATATTTGAAGTAAGAGCCTGCTCGTCTTCAATTCCTTCTTTGGATTTGTCTTATTATCTCCTAGAAGACCTAATCCTTAATTCTGATTCAGAAATTAGGGAGTCTACTTCGACAAGCTTAATGGATTAAGCGCTAAAGTTATCATTATATGAATATTCCAAATTTCATATTCCACTTATTTGCTTAACTCCGGGCTTTAGGCATAATTCATTATTTTATCAAATAAAATAACTTATTAATTTCCAAGACCATCTTGAAATTTTTCCCAATTTGAAAATTAAAGTCGTTTAAATACATTTTCACCCAGGATTATGTTTTAAACATTAATCTTTCATTTTATCTTGATTCTAATAGTCCAAATATTTAATCAACGATTTGTGGTACTATTGATTATAATGATTATAATAGTCCAACTATATAATCAAATATAACTTAAATTAATTAACCTCAATTACATTGATTACTATAATCCAATTATGAAATCAACTGTAAACTGAAATTAATTAATTCAAATATATTGATTAATATAATCCAATTATATATAATCAACTATAATACAGTCCAACTGTAAATTAAAACAACAATTTAAATATTAGTCCAACTAACATTTAATCTAACGATGAAATAATTTGAATGAGCGCGTATGGCGAGTAATTGAACGAGTATTGCTAATTCAATTCTTGCCTCCCACTATTTTTCGGCGAGCCTCTAACCCTCTGTCGAGTACTCGGAAAACCGTGTTTCCTAGTGGGCTAAGATCCCGTTAAATATCACACAATCTTGACTTTGGCCAACAAATTGTATGATAATTAACTAGGTAGATCTCTAAGATCAATTGGAACCAATCCAATTCCTAGATCCGGTAGGAGGACGTCCAAGTCCGAAACATATATCTTATATATGCCAATAAATCCAATGTATTACCTAACATTTTTCCTCTGAATCAACTAAGCCTTGACTTTGGCACAACAAACCTAGTGATCCCAGTCAAGCGCGACCCATTGACCATGGAAAGCTTCGTAATCAATGTCGATGGACAAGAAGTGGTCTTGACTTTGGCCAACAAACCACAACTTGGACAAGACACTGATATGGAACAAAGCTTTCGTGATTCAAACACATCTTCGACAAGCAAAGGCCTTGACTTTGGCCAACAAACCAATGCCGTCTTAGATCTTGAGTAAGAATCACTCAATGGAAGGAAAGAACGACTTAATATTATTTGAGGGTTTTTCGCGTGTGCAAATTGGCAACCAATTTATTATCTTTGTTAAGGTCTCATCATCATACACCCTTAAACATGCATTCTAAACACATAATAAAGCGCATATGAAATAAAATAATAATGATATGCGGATGGATACTTTACATCGATCCTAGATCAAATCTCTCATTTTCTCTCTCCAAAGCTAGCACATGTATTTACTTCTACCTGTTACACTACACTTCTAAAGAAACCTCATTTACATTGAGGGGAATAAGTGAGAAGAGAATACAAAGATTATAGAGGTGATAAGGCTGGACACGCAGGTCCAATTAATAAATCAAATTTATTACAATTTCCAAAATTGTCCCACCCGACTAATATCCATCCGATATACATTATTCACGCATCGCAACCATGTATTCATACAAGCATGTTATCAATCAATCTAATCCAATTAATTATTCTGATAATTAGTGATCATCCAATGTTCAAACAACGATTTGATTTTTGCTCGAGTCAAACTCGTTTTACGAATAAGTACTCAAAGTACGAATTCTCGAATTAAATTAAACTACATAATTAAATCTAATTTAACACGCATTTAATTCTAATTCACTATTTAATTCCAAATTAAATATTACACTTTTATTAACGAACCTTCTACGATTTAAATTCCAAATTCAATCGTTATGGGTCTCAAAGCCCAATTAACGTCAAACGTTTATTTAATTAAAGTCCAATGGGCTTTTAATTAATTTCTTAAGGCGTGGACTTTTGGTCAACTCGGGTCAAACCGATAACCAAAGTCCAATCCGGGAGTTACCCCATAAGCCTTTAAATTAATTTTGGCCCATTAGGCCCAATTAAATAATTAAGGTTCATTAAGTCATAATTGGACTTTATGGATGCGGTTTTGGGCCTAATTGGATCCAACCAATTTTGCCTAAACCAACTTTGTACAACAAAGCCCAAAAGCCCAATTACAACTTATGAGGCCCAATTTCCAAAAACAAGCCCAATTAATTAACTTATAAAATTCCAAATTTCATAATTAATTAACCTAAGTGTCATACATAATTAACCACCTAATTAATATTTCTAAAACATCAATTAGCATACTTAATCATGCATTTCTACATCAAATAGTGTCCAACACAATTTATCAAAATCAAACCCATTTTACATGCTTTAAAGTCTCTTGGCAATTTGGGGATTTTACGTCCGATTCGAATTCAATCCAATTAATTTCACAATCGACATTCAATCATATTCCCAAATGATTTCCAACACATCCAATGTTCAAAAATCAAAAAATTCCAAGACATTTAGGGTTCTTTAATTTCGGAATCATAAGCAATTTGGGGGGAAATTTGTTCCAAACACAATTTCAACAAATTGATCCAATCAATCTTAAATTAAACATGCTTTAAGCATTCTCATTCATCCAATTTCACAAAATATGCTCAAAATCAAGTTTACCCAAATTTGTCACTTTATGCCATCATAAAAAATTGGGGGGAAATTTGTTCCAAACACAATTTCTTCAAATTGATCCAATCAATCTTAAATTAAACATCATTTAAGCATTCTCATTCATCCAATTTCACAAAATATGCTCAAAATCAAGTTTACCCAAATTTGTCACTTTTGCCAACATAAAAAATTGGGGAAATTTGTTCCAAACATAATTTCTTCAAATTGATCCAATCATCATTAATTCAACAAACATTTAAGCATACTTAATCAATCAATTTAATCAAATCATGCTCCAATTGATTTACCCATTTTGTCATGCCCAAAATTTGGGGAAAATTGAATCCAATCCAATTTCATGAAATTGATCATGCACAACTTCAATTCATCAACATACAGTATACTTTATCATCCAATTTAACCAAATAATGCTTCAATTGATTATCCCCAATTTCAAACCCTAAAAGTTTCATGCTTGATAATAGCTCAAGATACCATTGTTGAGTTCTTATTTAGGTCCCAAGATCAACAAATTCAAGCACAAAAACGCATGAATACATCAAATGGAATAAGGCGGAATACATACTCACATTGATTGGTTTGATGCTAGGAAGAACAAAACCCATTTTCCTCTTGTGTGAGCTCGGTTTTGGCCTCCTTGGACTGCTATCATGCTCGGTTTTGGGCTCTCTTCCACCTTGAAAATTCGGCCATTGAAGACCTCTATGGAAGCTCAAAGCTTCATGCTCCAAAATAAATCCATGCTCACAAATTCGTTCCCTATCACCTATGTAAAACCCAAGGTGTGTGCTAGCACTCTTTCTTCTTCTTGTCATTGATCAAACCAAAAATTGAAGAAGAATTTGGCTCAAAGCCGTGAGAGAAGAGAAGAAGATTTTGGCTCCAAAAGCCAAAAACGTGAATTGAGAGGGAGAAGCAATTTTCGGTTTTTGCTTGGGTGGGAGAGAAAAGAAATGATTTACTTATATTATTTCATTTTCAAAAAATAAAATCAAATACAAAAGCAAAAGTCAAAAAGCAAAAATGCTTTTCAATCACATCACTTTTACTTTAAGTCACATCACCTTTAATAAAGTGAAATGTTGTCAAGTCACATGACTCAAAGTGACAATTGATTTGACGCATGATGTGACTAACGATTTGACGCTTGATGTGACTTGCGTGCCGCGCTCGAATTCGAAATGCGAATGCGCTCGCAATCACTCTCGGCCTCGGGTTCGCTAATTCCAAATTAACGAATTTTCCGTCGCGTCGTAATTAAATGATTACGCCTAGCGAAATCACTATTCACGTCGCTTACGAATTAATTCTAAATTAATTCGTTCGCCCGAATTAAAATCCAATTTTAATTCCGCGTCGAAATCCAATTTCATATAATATATCGGATATATTATTTTATCGATTAATTCCAAATTAATCGTTCTCTCTCTTTAATTAATATTTTATCCCAGATAAAATATCTCCGTAATTAATCCCAGATTAATTCTCTCTCATCGAATTAATTCTAAATTAATTTGCTCTCTCTTCTAATAATCCCAAATTAATTAAAGTGCGAGTCATACATCATCGGTGAATCTTTGGGAAGCGACCCATGAGATCTCCGGATATGTTAGCAGTAAATTCGGTCGTCGGACTATCCGAACACGTAAGTACCTCGTACTACGTTTATACCGATTTACAAGACAAGGTTGGCTTCTAGCAAAGTGTCATGCCTACCCAATTCTCCAGAAATATTCTTACAGGAATATATAGATCTGTATCAAGCGTAGTATACCGTAGTATTGTGTATTTCTGTCCAGTATCGGATGATCACGTGCTAGGCCTGGGGCTGGAATTGTGTATGCCCCGTACGAAGCACATATCGGATGTCTGGTAACTAGTCTCTATAATCGGATAAACATGACCTAGTCATAATATCCCGATAGCTCGAGCATTTAAGAGAACGAGTTCCGTATCCTACGTGACCGTCATCTCCACTATGACTGGAGTGATACTTCCGTCTTGACATCACACCCAACACACTACGATTCTCAATATACCCAGTATCGGCGTACGCAGAACCGGTTAAAGCCCTGGACGACCTCAACTAAAGTACATTGATTGTCGCAAGCGTTAGAGGTGCAAGTCTCAGGTTAAGACCAAATACACCTACCCTGATTGCAGACTTCCATAGACACATAGTCATACTACCAATGGGATTCCGCGGGGGTCAATCTAGAGCGAAGCTGTTTCCCGTACCATCGGTGAAACACAACCTCCTATTACACTTGCATGAGTATCCTATACCCATATATATGAGAACTATGCCGTTGTGCCCTCACAAATGAGCACAAGTGTAATACTAGTCTTTTACGTATTTATCGATGTCCAATCTCGATAATACTATGACTAGGGATATTTAATGATTTATCCTTCGTGGACTGATACTGTCTCATATCATTCTCCGTCCAGGAACAAATCATAGGGACCTCTCATCACTTATATATCTAGGTGATCTAATCACAAATGATAAGAGTGCAATCTCCTTTATTACATAGTTAATTTGTACAACAACACCATGATCTGTATAATAGTGACGCTATGGGTCATAATTATCCAACAGGTACGTACGTGTTCGGATAGTCCGACGATCGTATTTACTGCCAACATATCCGGGGATCTCATGGGTCGCTTCCCAATGATTCACCGATGATGTATGACTCGCACTTTAATTAATCTGGGATTAATTCGATGAGAGAGAAAATTAATATAGGATTAATTTCGGAGATATTTTATCTAGGATAAAATATCAATAAAAGAGAGATAACGATTAATTTGGAATTAATCGGTAAATTGATATATTTGATATATTAAAAGAAATTGGATTTCGACACGGAATTAAAATTAGATTTTAATTCGGGCGAACGAATTAATTTAGAATTAATTCCTTAGCGATGTGAATAGTAATTATGCTTGGCATGATTATTTAATTAAATTAGATTTAATTGCGACGCAACGAATAAATCGTTAATTTGGAATTAACGAACCTGAGCCCGAGATTATTTGCGAGCGCATTCACATTTCGAATTCGAGTGCGGCACGTAAATCAAATCAAGCGTTAAATCATTCGTCACATCAAGCGTCAAATCAAACGTCACTTTGAGTGATGTGACATTTGATTGATTTATGTGATTGATTGATTGAAAGACAACTTGAAAACATGTCACTTTGATAAAGTGACATGAATAGTTGATGTGTGTTGGTGGAATAGTGTTGGTGGTTGAAAAGTATTTACCATTTATTTTTTACATGATTTATTTGGTAAATCTTTAATATTGTTTGTTGGAAAATATATAAATGATTTTGGAAATTGTTTTATAACCTTACCAACACATTTCTTCATCATCTTCTCTCTTTATCTCTCCATGGAACTCACGCCCAATGGGCTGTGAAACAGCCACTGTTTGGCCAAAAATGGTGAGCTATTTTGTGGGTTTTGTGGCAATATCCAAGTGCTAGCACACTCCCGAGAGACATACGAAGGTGTTAGGGAAACTCACCCACGAGCCGGGAATCGTTCATTAAAGTTTCGAAGCTCAAATTCATGGAACAAAACTGAAAACTGCAAGCAGTGGACTGCTCACTGTTGGCGCACCTTGGAGGGCTGAAAAATGGTTTTGTTCATCATCAATTCGTCTCAACCGATCGATGTTAGTATTCCGCAACTTCTTCGATTTGTTTTCACACATATTTCATGCTTGTTTGATGATCTTGGGACCTAGATTTAAACCAACACAAGTGGTGTTATTAAACAATATTAGTAAGTTAGAATAGCCTTAAGTCCCTTAGGAAGGAAGAATGAAACAAGTGGAGTATAGAAAGTTGATAGCTAAGTAATGAGAAAGAATATTAAGATCAAATTGGACAAGTGAAATAGAGAAATATCTAGTACATATATGAAGAAATTTGAACCTTCGGTGAGAGTCAAGATACCAGTTACTAAGAATTTGATCAAGTTGAGATATTGTGGAACATGAGTAAAGGTTTAGAAGGAAGAGATATTTTTCAGATAAAATAAATTAAGTACAACAAAAGGATCTGAAATAAATAATCAAGGATACTTAGCGGAAGACTCACGAAATGAGAATCTAAAAGATAGAAAAGAGGAAAGAATCAAATAACTAGTAAAGATTAAGGACAAGGAGATAAATATAATAGAACCTCTAGATATTCACAAAACTACGAAAATCACGGATTAGACACCAGAAAGGATTCGAGGATGAATCATATTTAAGGGGGAGAATTTGTAACGATCGGTAGGTTAGTTACTATTACGATATAGTACTGTGGTATCGTTGAATGAAGATAATGTAAAATAAATTATGATAAGACTCAAATATACTCATGTGATGACTTTGGGGACAATCTCTCGAAGTCCCGGGAAGAGACTGTATCATGCTTCTTATGGATCGCCTATAGTATTTGGGGAGTAACTCTTTCATACAATCTCTGAATTTTATATCGTCGAAAATTTGAGACCTAGACCTACAACTTTCGCGTTGAAAATTTTCTCAAATTCGGACTAGAAGCCATCAAAAACTTAGGTCAAAATTTGGACGAATAGTAATTTCGGACCCAAGTGACAAAATTTCAAAACTTCTCCACTTTTCTACATTCTTCTACACTCTTCCCTATATCATTTAATTCCCTCTATATAAAGGTTCCCCTATTCACTAATTCACAAAAGAAATAAATAAGTTAAAATGTAAAAGAGAAGAAGAAGGAAAACGTAAGAAAAAAATAGGGAAAGAAGAAGAAGAATGAAGCTAGAAACAACCATTGGAGGCCTCGGAGGTGAAGGAAAAATCAAGAAAAATAAAGGTAAGAATCCATGACCCAAATTTGAGTTTTTGATTTTTGATGGTATGAATGATTTAATAATGATAATCACATGTTTGAGGTTCTAATTGGTGAATATATAAGTTTGGGAATTGGTTGTTGTGTGTTAACCCAATAATTTAGAATCTTTAAGTTTTGAGATGAGTTGGGAATATAAGATTAAAAGATAAAATTGGTATATAATGTATGTTAAATATAGTGTAGGGTGATGTATTATGTATTGTTTTTTTTTTTTTTTTTGTATGAAAGTGTTGGAAGAGTTTAGGAATCTAGACAATGGTTGAAAGTTTTAATTGGGGTTCTTTGTATTTTGGAAGGATGTAAGATTCGACAATGTTAAGATGAAAAAATAGGCTATTTTCATGTAGGATTCAGAAGTTGAATTATGTTAGTATGTGATGAAGTAGACACTGCATTGTTCTGGCATGAAAGTCCCGATGATGAGTCTCATTTGGAGGCACTTTTTAAGTCGTGGAAGTCGCGGGAAACGGATGTCGGAAGAGGAAAAGTCAAGAATGGATATTTGTGGATTTTATTCGCTTGTTTAGTCTCGGGTTCGCTAGTTGGATTTTCGTTTTAAAACACCTTTAGCCCAAAACCCCGTAAACCACTTAACCTTGGCCCAAAACCCCCGCAAGCCACACACCTAGCCCAAAAACACCAAGCCCACCACCAAAAGCCAACCACACGCCCAAAGAAGAGGCCCACACGCCCAAGCCCATTTAAAACACATCCAAATAATAATAAAACATATTTAACACATGGGAAAATCAAAACAAATCAAATAAAATCTAAATCATGGCCTTCCTAATCAAACAAATCTCATGCCTAATCAACATCAATCAAATATATGATCTTCCTAATTTGAACAAATCTTGTCTCTAATTAAATATAGGATTTCCTTGTGTGACACTAATTAGATGGCATCTTTTTAATACACAAATTCCCTTCCTTTTCAAATAAGAGAAACCCTAGCCTTTGTCTATAAAAGAAACAAAAAATCCAACACTCCCCCTCCTAGCCATTCACGCATAATTCAAGCATAAGCACACAAAAAATTTCTCTTCTCCTCATTCACTCTCAAGAACCGAATACACACCCCCACCTTAAACACCATCCATCACCGAAAAACACGCCCAAAAACCACTCATCCAGTCACACAAAACAGCCCCCTCACTGCCCAATTCAAGCCTCCCTTCACTGCCCAAAATCGAGCCCCATAAGCCTCCCTTCACTGCCTAAAATCGAGCCCCATAAGCCCCCCTCACTGCCCAGGTCAAGCCTCCCTTCACTGCCCAAAATCGAGCCCCATAAGCCCCCTTCACTGCCACAAAAACTGCACTGTATTGACCAAAAAAATACCCCTAGAACTGCATTATAACCACCAAAAATCACCTCCAAATCAGCCCATAAATCACCTAAAACAGTAACTAAAAACTGCACTTTAAATCCCCAAAATAGTGAAAAAAAACTGCACTTTAATTAAAAACACCCAAAACAGTGAACAAAAACTGCACTTTAAAACCCTTAAATAACCGCACAAAACAGCAGCGAAACGGAGTGAAAACAGTAGCTGGAGCAATGAAACAGCGAGGAAAAAAATATTGAACCAGTGAACCGGATGAGTTGTGCAGTATCCACCCTTCCGACGACCGTGTACCGTACTTCCGAGAGACAATTTAAAAGGTTAGACCTGAGGGCACTCTTTGTATTTATTTTTCGTCTTTTAATTGTTTTGTTTATCTATATCGCATTAGAGTCGTTTGTGGATGCATGTTGTGGCTTTGAATGGATGGGAAAATGTGTCGTCTCTTGTGGTATATAGGATGGAATCCCGGACGTAAATTCCGTAGCCGAATCCGAATGGACGGTAGTGCGGTCTGTACTTGGGAGACAACTCCCCGTACCACTTGAGTAAACGGCACATATTTCGCTTTATTATATCTTGTTTGTTTATTATCCTCATTTTACATTCCGCCATTTAATTTCAGTATGTTATTTGCTTGTGTAATGATGATATAGTGCGCATGGGCTTAGTATGTTGGTCTAAAGGTCCTCTATTTGAGAGAAGAAAAGTCTAAAAGACTACCTTTACGACAGTACTTTGCTGCGCCGGATGAAGTATATTCGATTGAATGCGAGATACGTTTAATCGGGCATGCTAAGTTCCATATTTTTTTCATATTTATTTTATATGCATTATGATATGGTGCGCATGGGCTTAGTATGTTGGTCTAAAGGTCCTCTATTTGAGAGAATAGAAGTCTAAAAGACTACCTTTACGACAGTACTTTTCCGCGCCTTTTAATATCCCGCCATTTAATTTCCGTATATTATTTGCTTGTGTAATGATGATATAGTGCGCATGGGCTTAGTATGTTGGTCTAAAGGTCCTCTATTTGAGTTTCCTAAGCCGTATTTTGATGGACCAACGAGGATTTCATAGAAGCCTCTATAAATGCTAGTGCTTTCAATCATCTATATTTTACAATTGATATGAGCCAAATCAACAAACTTCCGAAGTTTGGAAATGCATATGAATTGTGGAAGTCTTTGGAGGCTGTCAATGAAGGCACTAGCCAAGTCAAGGAATCAAAGATCAACCAGTTTATATGTGACTTGGATAACTTCAATATGGAAGCCAGAGAAAAGATTGATATAATGATTTCAAGATTTTCCATAATTATAAAATCAACTAAGTTTTTTAGGAAAAAATATTAGTACTGGTGATCAAGTGAAAAAAATCCTTAGATCTCTTTCTAAGGAAGATATGATTTATACTTCCTCCATAAAAGAGTAGAATGATATGAACACTTTGAAATTGGATGATTTGGTGGGCAAAATGATAGAATATGAGATAGAGATTGAGAATGATTTAAGGGTCTCGCTTCAATGGCTATTGATGACCTGCTAGAGGAAAGCAATGAGAAAAATGTACATGTTTCCCTTGAATATGATGAATTGATTGATATATTTAATGAAATTACATGAGTTGTATGATTTCCTTAGAAATGAGCATAAATTGATCAAAAATCAGCATTCATCATTATTACATCATGCATCAATTGTTTAAAAAAATGAAATACATGAAAAAGAAATCACATGTTTAAAAGATGAAAAACTAAAACTTGAAAAGAGTATATCTAAAATGGCATCTAGATTTAGTACATGTGATTGTAAATCTATAATGAATGAAAATATTGCATTAAATAAATAGATTGTAGATTTGCATTCTATTGTAACAAAGTTTACTTTAGGAGAGTAAAATTTTTATATTGATCGGATCCCAAAGATGTGCTTTTAAAATAGAAGGATTAGGATATAGGTCTTACATCAAAAGGAAATTTTTGAAAAATTATTTTGTTAAGACATCAACTTCTCATGCACATGTTACTAGTGATGCAAATGTCACATGTCATGCATATAATAGGAAATGACACAAATTATTTGATTGCATGAATAAAAATGTGAAAGTGAATGCATGAGCTCCATAAGAAACCAAGATTAACCCTCATGGACCCAAGAAAGTTTGGGTATAAATGTAACATCCCGGATTTTTCGGGACAGATCTGGATGGTTTCCGGACTGAAGTTAAAGTCTCGGAACAGGATGATTGTAAAGAATAAGAGTTCAAGCAATGTTATATGGGTCGGAATAATATAAAGTGAAGAGTTGTCGCATCAGAAAACGCGTCGTCTCAAGGAATCAGTTACATAATATTTATTACACGCGTAAAGTTTACAGTTTTGGTCATGGAAATAGAAAACGAACTCCGATCGAGTTGGTTCTTGAGCCATCGGCAAATCCCTTATGATACACCAGATCCAGCTCGGTTATTGATAGAGTGAATAGATCAGCCATTTCTTGAAATCTCTCTTCTGATTCAAAATTTTTCCGAGAGGAACAACTTTCACGTTGAACACTTTTTGAAAATCACGCCGGAAGGGCTTCAAAATCACTGATTTCTGAAAATACCTTTCAAAGTGGGGGCAAATTGGTAATTTTGGAAGGGTGATATTTTGAGTTATTATTTAATTTTTCAAAAAGGAAAATAAAAAGAAAAATGATATACAAAAAACGCAAACAGAGAAGAAATGGGGGGAAAAACACGTGAGAGAGAGGGAGGAGAGAGACTGGGGAGTGTGACCGGCGGACGGCCATCCGGCCACCCCCAGCGGTGCATGTCAGCACCGCCGTCTTCGTCCAGAGCCGACCGGCTTCGTGATGGCTGGTGTTTCCCCGTTGGGTGGCCGAAACAGCGAGAAATGGAGGGAGAAGTCACGTGAATGGGTTTGTCGATCTCGGCTCGTCGGTTCTTTTCACGGCCCGAGCCACCTACCAAATCGAAGCCCTCGACGAGTACTACGAGATGGTGGTGACGGTTTTCCCAATCCGTGCTCGGTGCACGTAAAACAAGGAAGGAAGATTCGGATGAATAGTGACCCTCGATGAACAGTAGCTCCGATCGGAATTCCGACGACACCAGCGTATTCGTATGGTCGTCGGGAGTCTGAATATGCCCTCGAAATTTTGGTACGACTCTCCGTTAAAAATGTGTTATTTTAAAGTTTATCGATTTATATTCGGATGCTTCTGGTAGTTCCGTAGTGTAGCGAATTGTTATGGAATGAATTTAATGTGTTGTTATATGTTAAAATGATTCATGTGGTAGAATCCGAGCAAAAGCGGAATAAATTAGATCGATCCGGTAGAATTAGCGAGTTTCCAGTAAAACAGAGTTTCTCGCGTGACTGCGCATAGATGACCGTAATTATAAAGATGATATAATATAGTATTGCGAGGGTAATTAAGTAATTCTGGATAAGTTTGGAGGGTTCGAGACCATTCCGTAGCATTTGGGGAAACTTTTCCGCAGATTTTTCGTAAATGCGTAAATTGGGAATCTAAGCAACCGAGTTAGTTTAGAACAGTATGTAATGACTTAGAATGAGTATTAGAGTGATTATAGATGAATTGGGATGAATCCGACAAGTTTTGTTTTTTTTTCTGGTTGTTCCGAGAAAGTCCGGAAGTTTATTGTAGATGAGTATGAAGTTTCGTAAATAGCAATTTTGACCTTGTGTTGTTATTTGTTTTGACAGATCGGACCATGATCATGAGTGTCCGCCTAGCCAGGTAAGTAATTCATGTGATGATTACTTGTGACGTGTTCTGATTTAATTTTAAACAATAAAGAAACTTTATAAATATATGTGTTAACTTAAAATAGAAAGTGTGTATATATATATATGTAGTAAGATATCGGTAAGTTTTAGATCGAAAGAAAAGTATATGAATATAATATAATAGACTTGGGTTTGGGGGTTGTAGAAACTACACCCTAGGGAATGAGATTAAGGCTTAAAGTATTATACTTTATAAGGAAGTAAATGTTTATGTACAGATCCATGTAGAATAATACAAAAAAAACAAGAACATGAACGTACACACATATAAGTAAAAGTATGTAAGTTGCATGAGGTAAAAAGTAAGCTGGTATATAGTAAGTGTGTGTGTGCGCATTGGTTTTGAGAATGAATTCAGTATGCCAATGTGGATTGATGCAATTTTGGTAGCATGTATGTAATGAGTTTAAGCATGATAGATAAGTATATAAAATGTAAATATAAGTTTTGTGTATGCTTAGAGAGGTGGATGTATATGAATAATTTCAGTGTACTATGGATATACAAGACCTAATGCATGTACATATATGATCGTATAAGAAATGCATATGCATACCTATATGTTATGGTTTTCAGAAGTTAAGTTAAAGTTAAGAATGTTTTTAAGTTTCAAAATATTACAAAGAATAGTTTTCAAATATTTTTGAAAGAGATGTTCCTTACAGTTTGGGACTTAATTTAAGTTTTTAAAAGTTTATCCGCAGTTGTGTGTTTTTCGGGGCATGAGGTAAAACCTCACCCCAGTATATAACTTGAGATACAGTGGAATTGACGGATTCAGAGACATGTGCACATGTGGAGGACTGAGGGGACGCTCTCAGATCCTCGACCAGAACTAGGGTTGACAGATCCCCGAAATCCTGGTATGGTGGCTACACTTCTAGTTGAGTTGTTGTCCTGGGTGTAGAGCTCTACGTTGCTAGTTGAGCTGTTGTCCTGGATGTAGGGCACCACCAGCCTCAGAGATGCCGCAGTTGAGCTGTTTTCCTGGGCATCGAGTACTATCAGTTTTCAGAAATGGCGCAGTTGAGCTGTTGTCCTGGGCATCGAGTATCATCAGTTTTCAGTTTTCAGACTTTTAGTACACAGTTTTCAGATTTTCAGTGCCTAGATTTCAGAAATCAGATTATAGTACACGGTTTTCAGAAACAGAATTTAGAAATTAATTTTCAGAATCTAGTTTTTAGTTACAGCTTTCAAAAAGAGCTCTTTAGGGAAGAAAGTTTTCAGAAACATCGGTTTTATAAGAGATTCATAATTTTAAAGCAGAAATCAGTTTTCAAGTAAAGTTTTCAGCAAAGAGTTCTTCAGAAAGGGTTTTCACAAAATATGTTCTAAAGGCATAGCATGTTAAAGTAAAGCATAGTTTGCAATTATTGCATATTAATCATGTATTCTAGTAACTCATTTGAGATGCATATAGTCGATGTTAATGCATTATAGCATGATTACATTTAGATGCATGCAGCTAACATTGATGCATGATTTCATTATTGTGCTTATATGTATTTGTGGATGATGTCTGTAAGAGATGTAGTTTTACCTAAGGGGTTCTCTTTGTGAATAATGATGCGTGATAATATAATTGCATTCATACATGTGAGCATGATCTAAAGTAGTGTGATAAATGTTTGAAAGAAATAATATTTTATATTACCGATTTGATGATATTTCAATGAAATAAGAGAAAGATAACTATATTAAGTGTCTAAACCAAACTGGCAAAGAGTGAATAGGAAAGTTGAAAGATAGCTAAATAGCGCAGCAAAAGCGGCAGGGTTTTGATAAGGCTGTTAATGATATAAAGATATGACACGTATATTATGGATGTATGGAGGTATAAGTAGTAAACAGAACGTGAGATTATGTGTGATCAGACTAAAGAAGTTTTCATAAATGACATGGTTGTCAGAGATATGTGTATATATATTAAGATGTTTAAACTATAAACGATAAACATAATTTAAAGTATGTGAGTAATCAGTTAAAATGATCAGTAACAAGTGATAGGTTTGTAAATGTATAAGACCTAGATAGTTAGCTCAAACCTAATACTTAGTGTTGGGGTTGGTGCTCAGAGCGCCAATCCGCACCGTATTTATGTCTGATTCATGAATACGAACATCCCCTTATTCCATAATATTACTAGTTAGTGGTTGCACCTCTTGTTCTTATATACGTATTCGATCTAATTACTGTTAGATTGAAACTAAATGTGGTTTAGTGATATGTATATATTAGACAAAGGCCCGATAATATATACTGCAGTACACAGTTACAAAGTTAGTTTGTAATTGACATTGGGAAGTGTCACTGCTAAATGTATATTATCAAACAAAGTTCCTGGTCAAGATTCACTAACACGGGTCGGTTAGTCAAATCCGTTAAGACAAGTACATGTCGTATTTGCAATTGTTGTGAATAGTTGAATGCAAATAGTAAAGCTAAAGAAAGGAGATACGTATAGTTGTGTATAGAAAATATCGATTTTCACAATACTACAACTATAGGTATTGTATATCATATCTCCCGTCTAGTTATTTGAAATATTAGTTAATGATTGTTTTTGATATTTGATATCGGAACTTGCGACTATTGGATAGTTACTTGTTCTTTATAAACAATTATTATATATATTTTAAATATAACTAGTAGTGTCATTGACGTATAGATAAACATTAAGAAAAATTATTCGGTAAAGTAAATAATTTAGAATGGTGCTTTATGAGTTTAAATCACCTAAGCATTAGATGCTTATTCCATATGGTAAAGGATGGTTTGATACTAGATCATACCACACATCCTTATCCGTTTAATGAATATTGTATTCAAGAAGGTGATTAAGATCTCGTTTAACCGATGATTTATCATTGGACCACCAGATTTATTTAATTGATACATTGGATGTATGTAGTTTAATAAATTGTAATTGCTTAAGGTAGTTTTCTTTACTTCGTAACTTAGTTTATGAATTGTCATAACTTAGTTACGTGTTTCTAAAAGAACACATATTGAACGTCTTGAAATGATCAAGAACTTTCTATATGTTCTGATGAAACGTAGATTGAACATTTTTGATTTATTCAAATATATTCAATCTAAAGTTTTTTAGAGAACTTTATCCTTAAAATTCATTACATGTCTTTGAATTGTTCAAAGATCTTTGATACGATCAAACGTATGAATTTAAAGCAATTAGTTCTAAGGTTATTCAATGAATATGATTCTTATTCAATATTATTCTTCCACGATTCCATCTTGATGGAATTGAGCAGTGGGGAGTAATCGAATCTTATATGATTTGATTCGTTTGATATTGAATATTGCCGAATTAGTTTCAATACTCTTGGGTTATGCTCCAATAACACTAATCCATCTCTGTAATTAATGTTCCATTATTTTCTACAGTTGCATATATGATATGTATAGGTAGAAAAATTCGAACCTTGAAAAGTTTAAGATTTGAATATTTCTTTTATATAATAGTTATATAATGGAAATTACTTACACCTTGAAGTATAAGTAAAAGTTTATCGTTTATTCTGTTTAATAGAATATTATATTCTGTTGATAGAATATCTTTCCTACGATCCTAAGTAATAAAATCGTTTTATTACTTGGTGTGTAACATCTGATGTTAAGTATTGTAGAAAAGACTTGACTTAATGAAGTCAAATGTGAGAATGATAAATTATTAACGGAACTACGTAATTAATAAGATGAAACAACCCTTATACATCTTCTATATAAGTCTCATAGGATGTCAGAATCATTTACAAGTACTTGATACTTAATGGTTCTGTTGTTTTCTTACTGAAGAAGATTATCCTATGACTTATAATGGAAGCGATATTTAATATCGATTCTGGAAGTTCACCATTGAACCATAGATCTAAGATTATTCATAGCTTACTACGATCAAGTTTTGAACTTGATTAAGCTTTCATTATGAATTAGTTCATGATATGTGCTAATTGTTTGCGCAGCGAAAGCAAGTGTGAGCTTGTTAAAGGTTTAACCTTTACAATATGACAGTGAGAAAAGTTATACTCAGCAATCTATTGTAGATTCTAAGAAAACTTGTCTCTAGTCATACTAATTGAACAATTTAAGATCTATTGGTTAATATTGATATTAAACTATACATTTTAGCTAAAGAATGCAAAGTGGCATTTTTGAACGACTTATTCAAATAAGAGATCAGTTGTGATTTCTTTGTTTGAAGAGTTCATTCTGGAATGGCCCTAGAGTTTATGTTCTGCTGAGATCGCAGTTTAGTGTGCAAGCTTATAGAGCCTATTGTAGACTCGGATAAGTCTTCCAGAAATATGTGTTCTCTATTTTTGATATCGTCAGATTGTCTGATCTTGTCAAAGTATAGAGAATACATATGTGCTCGAAGGGTTAGTGGGAGCGTACAAATTACTTTCTAGTGTTATATATCCTAACAACATTATCATTATTATAGTAATAATGAGATGTTTGTAAGGTAAAAGATTTACCTAAGTCTTCTTTACTCCATGAAAGCAGTGGGAGTAGTCTCTGTTATATTTAATATAAAGTTTTATATATGATATAAAACTTGGAGACTTGTGAGATACTCCTATTATTCGTACATTAGATGTGATCTAATAAAGGACATAACTAGGCTATCTGTATGACAGTTAGTATAACTGTTTGACAGTTAATGTGTGTCTTGTATATCGTATTCATCTTTCGTAAATGATTATTCCTTTTTAGAAAGAGATATTGATTAGAATGTCTAATCAATCTTATGTATCATTTGATGATGACATAATAAATACTTTATAATGTGCGATTGTAGATATCAATTTAATCGTAATTGTTACGAGTTATTTTGATATCCTATAGACCATATGATGGATCTTGAAACACGTTCTTTGTGATCTTTGAGATATTAAGAACAAGTTTCTGGTTCATGGAGAATACAATCTACAACCATTAGGGTCATATTAGTTTTGAGACTAATTATGACGTTAGACTGTCTACGTCATAAAGAGTCACAAAAGATACAGTGGGAGTGTCACGAAGAATTCTACTACTGAGTAGAATTAGATGCAACTTATGAAGTATTGACTTATGAAGTTGTACAGTGACCTTATAAATTAGAAGTTTTAAATTGGTGTTGTGCTTGCGGTTGTCCGCATAGTATTTTGGATTTGATCCTTAAATACTTGGACAACTTAGTAGCTGTAACACAATACTGATGTAGCATCAGAATCATATTAATGTATAATCTAGATTATACAAAATATGAAAAATGCTGACTATGGAAAACGATGGAGTTTGTTTGACAAACTCAATGATTCATAGCGGACTTGTTTCTTGCCTCTTAAGTACTGGTGAGCTTTTGAGGGCCATGTGCATATGATACACATTGAGACGTGTATATGATACCGTGGATTGGCACTAGAGCAAGTGGGAGAAATTGTTGGGGTTGGTTCTCAGAGCGCCAATCCGCACCGTATTTATGTCTGATTCATGAATACGAACACCCCTTATTCCATAATATTACTAGTTAGTGGTTGCACCTCTTGTTCTTATATACGTATTCGATCTAATTACTGTTAGATTGAAACTAAATGTGGTTTAGTGATATGTATATCTTAGACAAAGGCCCGATAATATATAATGCAGTACACAGTTACAAAGTTAGTTTGTAATTGACATTGGGAAGTGTCACTGCTAAATGTATATTATCAAACAAAGTTCCTGGTCAAGATTCACTAACACGGGTCGGTTAGTCAAATCCGTTAAGACCAGTACATGTCGTATATCGAGACTTGGTCCGATGGTTTACCCCAATGAACTATGAGTCTAGAGAGACTCGTATAGACATGTAGGTGTTTATAATAGATAAACACTGAACGGCTCACCGAAGATTCTTAATGGATGGTACACCAACGTCAATAAGAATCTTCTCTGGTTGAGTATCATAGTGGTCCTTCGACTTGAGACACCACTGTGGATGTATGAGATATCCTCCATACTTAGATGACAGTCACGTCACCGATCTATTTAGATCAGACCTCCGCCTGTTCGTTGGGTGTGGACTGATCCTCAGGATATCCTGTGTGTGTCAAGATAGGATCCGTCAGTTCTGTGTACAGAGCATAGGTAGTCCATATATAATTAGCAGTCTGTTAAATCTGTGGCCACAGTATACTTCGGAAGTAAGTTCCGAATGTTATTTAGAGATTGCTAATGAATACGTCGACGGGATAATACCTATAGAGATTTGACGTTTACATCTATATCTCTGGGATTATCCGGATACCTGTGACGGAGAGATTATACGTATGCAATGACCTCGACCTGTATGATTCATCCAGATTATCCGTGATCGTCATAATTTATGGGTGGATAAATTATGGACACGAAATTGTTTTTCATGACGGATATGTCTGAATCTAGAGAGTCTCAATAATGAAATATACTCGTAGAGCACTAGAGCAACACATATAAATAATATTGATTATTTATAAAGTCGTTTAATCGTAAACGAAAAATACATGCGAACGGGCTGAACCGTCATTTCCTAGTTAATGTGTATTTGTATTTAATATATGATATTATTAAATACACATTAATAAATAGTCAAATAAGGTATTTGACATATATCATCAATATGTGTATTTGAAATATTTAAAGTAAATATAATACATATATTGATATATTTGTATTTAATTAATTAATTATTTATTTAATTGTTAAATGATTAATATTAAAAAATATAAATATATCACCAATGATAAAGTTAGGAAATGATTATAAGTGTAAAAGTTTGACTTTACATTTAAAAAATGTTGTCAAATTGATTTTGACTTCTTAAGATATTTGTTCAAAATTGTTTAAAAAATAAAAATATCTTTTCCTTTAATTTCCATTAAATTCGGCCAATACACTTTAAATATAATAGTTATATTTTTTCTTAGTTGCATTTGTTGACTAAATTAAATATCTTTAAAGTTGTTTTAGATATTTAACCAAGTTGAACAAATGAAGATGAAATTAATATTCTTGTAATTTGCCTTACCAATTTCGGCCAAGGGCTTTTTCCAAGCTTGTATATATTATTTTTCATTTCATTTGCATTTAACCTAATACACTTTAAGAAAAACTCCATTAATGGAAACAAAGGAAGCTTGTGAGAAAGAATGAAGAAATCAAACAAAGCTTGGATTTTACTAAGTTTTTCCAACTTACTATTAGAAAGGAAATTGTTCCTTAGGATCTAGGCTTTAACATATGATGTTCTTAGGTTATTTCTTTCTTTATTCTTTGTGTTTTTGATGATGGAAATTTTGGAGAAAGTGTAGAGCATGTGTGATGAAGGAAGCTTATGGCTATTGTAGTAATAAGTGTTCTTTTGTGGTTTTGGAAACCTTGTTGCTAATCTAGAGTTGTTGACCCACTCTTAGATGACCTAGATTTGATCTTGAGTTGTTTCATTGTGTTGAGACTTTGATTGGATGGAAGAAAGATGATTGAAGTGTTGGATTTAACCAATTTGGTCTAATTTTTCCAATTTGATGAAATTGAAAAAATTAGGGTTCATGACCAATTCCAAATTTGGGGCTTTTCATATGTTGTGCATTTGGATGTGTATATGATGCATATAAAGTTTCATGTTCATTGGATTACATCTTGATGTGTTTTGATGCATGAAATGACAAAGTGCACAAAATGACACTAATGATGTGCATTCGGCCATGAGTTAGAATTTGGGATTTTGTGTTGCCTTGGTGTTTTGATGTTTTGAACATGCTAAGTTCATCTTAGAAATGATTTAGAATCATTCAAAATTGATTAGATCAATTTCGGACTAAAATGGACAAAATACCAAGTGTAAGGGCAATTCGGTAAATTCACTTAAATATGATTTATTGAATTTTATTTCATGATTTGATTATTGGATAATTAAATAAATATGTTTATTTAATTAATCCGAGAAAAAGTTTTGAAATCGGAAAATTTGATTTTCCACCGCTTCCGCTGCATTACCGATATCCCCTAAAAAACCCTACAAAATGGTATCAGAACGAGTCTGATTCTAGGCCTCCATAAAATGATTAGCTTGTTTTATTCAATGTTTAATCATGTTTTCTTAACTTTATACATGCATGTTATAATCTAATTTGATTAGATTTAGGGTGTATGACACTTAATGGAATATCCCCGCTAAATAAGGTTTTAAGGTAACTAGTATTTGGAATACTTGTTTCTTGGTCCGTCTTGTCAATACGGTTTATAAATATCTTTTCGTTGACTACATCCGAGACCGTGCCTCTGCTGTGGGATGTAGCTGATAGAAATTTATTTATGCCGGATTTATATTAGATAATAGATAAATTCAAGCGAAAGCGGAATCCTGAACGTGCCCTAGCTGTTAGGGTTACGCAAGTAACTTGAGTTTATCATTGATGAGTTTAACCTTGGTACGTCTCCTTGTGGGCCTGCCTTCGCAGCGACAACGAGAAACGACCAGGACCGAAACCAGGAATCACTAGTGAGTGATTGACAATGAGTTGTCTACCTGTGAATATACGTAGGCGAGACCGTGCCTCTGCTGTGAGTCGAAATATATTCATGGGGTCCTCTTCCCATTATGGAATTCGATTTAATTATTGAATTCTCGTCTTTCCGTTGGGGATTACGGTATTACGTAAAATAATGGGAGGCACTGCTAAGTTTAAAATATTTCATAACTTAGGCAGTGTGTATTATTATGGAAATTGCCGCTTGTTCGTTTCCTTATTCTATTACTTATATAGAATTGAACTTTTGATTACTGCATACATATTTTGATATGTTATATGACTTGACACTTGGTTGCAGTTATTCTAGAATAGGTTCTAGATACTATTAGACTAGGATATTATTAGATTAGTCTAAACCATCGGGAACTGTTGTTCCGATTTTCTTCAAAAATCAAGATGGTTGATGACTTAGTTTCTAAGTCACAATAGATAATCTAGATAGATATCCCTTTTAGGATATAATAATGTAGAGACAATAGTTTCTTATGCAGTAAGAATTGACTTGAATTAGTTCGTGTCTCGAAATTCTTGACTGGCATTAAGAAAGCCCCATTAGGTGTTTGTTTATCTAGTAATGACGTTTCTTAGCTTTAATGACCTTTAAAGGCAATGTGTCTGACACAATTTGCTAATCAATTATCTACAATTGTTGTGAATAGTTGAATGCAAATAGTAAAGCTAAAGAAAGGAGATACGTATAGTTGTGTATAGAAAATATCGATTTTCACAATACTACAACTATAGGTATTGTATATCATATCTCCCGTCTAGTTATTTGAAATATTAGTTAATGATTGTTTTTTATATTTGATATCGGAACTTGCGACTATTGGATAGTTACTTGTTCTTTATAAACAATTTATTATATATTTTAAATATAACTAGTAGTGTCATTGACGTATAGATAAACATTAAGAAAAATTATTCGGTAAAGTAAATAATTTAGAACGGTGCTTTATGAGTTTAAATCACCTAAGCATTAGATGCTTATTCCATATGGTAAAGGATGGTTTGATACTAGATCATACCACACATCCTTATCCGTTTAATGAATATTGTATTCAAGAAGGTGATTAAGATCTCGTTTAACCGATGATTTGTCATTGGACCACCAGATTTATTTAATTGATACATTGGATGTATGTAGTTTAATAAATTGTAATTGCTTAAGGTAGTTTTCTTTACTTCGTAACTTAGTTTATGAATTGTCATAACTTAGTTACGTGTTTCTAAAAGAACACATATTGAACGTCTTGAAATGATCAAGAACTTTCTATCTGTTCTGATGAAACGTAGATTGAACATTTTTGATTTATTCAAATATATTCAATCTAAAGTTTTTTAGAGAACTTTATCCTTAAAATTCATTACATGTCTTTGAATTGTTCAAAGATCTATGATACAATCAAACATATGAATTTAAAGCAATTAGTTCTAAGGTTATTCAATGAATATGATTCTTATTCAATATTATTCTTCCACGATTCCATCTTGATGGAATTGAGCAGTGGGAGTAATCGAATCTTATATGATTTGATTCGTTTGATATTGAATATTGCCGAATTAGTTTCAATACTCTTGGGGTTATGCTCCAATAACACTAATCCATCTCTGTAATTAATGTTCCATTATTTTCTACAGTTGCATATATGATATGTATAGGTAGAAAAATTCGAACCTTGAAAAGTTTAAGATTTGAATATTTCTTTTATATAATAGTTATATAATGGAAATTACTTACACCTTGAAGGTATAAGTAAAAGTTTATCGTTTATTCTGTTTAATAGAATATTGTATTCTGTTTGATAGAATATCTTTCCTACGATCCTAAGTAATAAAATCGTTTTATTACTTGGTGTGTAACATCTGATGTTAAGTATTGTAGAAAAGACTTGACTTAATGAAGTCAAATGTGAGAATGATAAATTATTAACGGAACTACGTAATTAATAAGATGAAACAACCCTTATACATCTTCTATATAAGTCTCATAGGATGTCAGAATCATTTACAAGTACTTGATACTTCAATGTTCTGTTGTTTTCTTACTGAAGAAGATTATCCTATGACTTATAATGGAAGCGATAATATCGATTCTGGAAGTTCACCATTGAACCATAGATCTAAGATTGTTCATAGCTTACTACGATCAAGTTTTGAACTTGATTAAGCTTTCATTATGAATTAGTTCATGATATGTGCTAATTGTTTGCGCAGCGAAAGCAGTGTGAGCTTGTTAAAGGTTTAACCTTTACAATATGACAGTGAGAAAAGTTATACTCAGCAATCTATTGTAGATTCTAAGGAAACTTGTCTCTAGTCATACTAATTGAACAATTTAAGATCTATTGGTTAATATTGATATTAAACTATACATTTTAGCTAAAGAATGCAAAGTGGCATTCTTGAATGACTTATTCAAATAAGAGATCAGTTGTGATTTCTTTGTTTGAAGAGTTCATTCTGGAATGGCCCTAGAGTTTGTGTTCTGCTGAGATCTCGTTTAGTGTGCAAGCTTATAGAGCCTATTGTAACTCGGATAAGTCTTCCAGAAATATGTGTTCTCTATTTTTGATATCGTCAGATTGTCTGATCTTGTCAAAGTATAGAGAATACATATGTGCTCGAAGGGTTAGTGGGAGCGTACAAATTACTTTCTAGTGTTATATATCCTAACAACATTATCATTATTATAGTAATAATGAGATGTTTGTAAGGTAAAAGATTTACCTAAGTCTTCTTTACTCCATGAAATCAGTGGGAGTAGTCTTTGTTATATTTAATATAAAGTTTTATATATGATATAAAACTTGGAGACTTGTGAGATACTCCTATTATTCGTACATTAGATGTGATCTAATAAAGGACATAACTAGGCTATCTGTATGACAGTTAGTATAACTGTTTGACAGTTAATGTGTGTCTTGTATATCGTATTCATCTTTCGTAAATGATGATTCCTTTTTAGAAAGAGATATTGATTAGAATGTCTAATCAATCTTATGTATCATTTGATGATGACATAATAAATACTTTATAATGTGCGATCGTAGATATCAATTTAATCGCAATTGTTACGAGTTATTTTGATATCCTATAGACCATATGATGGATCTTGAAACACGTTCTTTGTGATCTTTGAGATATTAAGAACAAGTTTCTGGTTCATGGAGAATACAATCTACAACCATTAGGGTTATATTAGTTTTGAGACTAATTATGACGTTAGACTGTCTACGTCAAAAGAGTCACAAAAGATACAGTGGGAGTGTCACGAAGAATTCTAACTACTAGAGTAGAATTAGATGCAACTTATGAAGTATTGACTTATGAAGTTGTACAGTGACCTTATAAATTAGAAGTTTTAAATTGGTGTTGTGCTTGCGGTTGTCCGCATAGTATTTTGGATTTGATCCTTAAATACTTGGACAACTTAGTAGCTGTGTAACACAATACTGATGTAGCATCAGAATCATATTAATGTATAATCTAGATTATACAAAATATGAAAAATGCTGACTATGGAAAACGATGGAGTTTGTTTGACAAACTCAATGATTCATAGCGGACTTGTTTCTTGCCTCTTAAGTACTGGTGAGCTTTTGAGGGCCATGTGCATATGATACACATTGAGACGTGTATATGATACCGTGGATTGGCACTAGAGCAAGTGGGAGAAATTGTTGGGGTTGGTTCTCAGAGCGCTAATCCGCACCGTATTTATGTCTGATTCATGAATACGAACACCCCCTTATTCCATAATATTACTAGTTAGTGGTTGCACCTCTTGTTCTTATATACGTATTCGATCTAATTACTGTTAGATTGAAACTAAATGTGGTTTAGTGATATGTATATCTTAGACAAAGGCCCGATAATATATAATGCAGTACACAGTTACAAAGTTAGTTTGTAATTGACATTGGGAAGTGTCACTGCTAAATGTATATTATCAAACAAGTTCCTGGTCAAGATTCACTAACACGGGTCGGTTAGTCAAATCCGTTAAGACCAGTACATGTCGTATATCGAGGACTTGGTCCGATGGTTTACCCCAATGAACTATGAGTCTAGAGAGACTCGTATAGACATGTAGGTGTTTATAATAGATAAACACTGAACGGCTCACCGAAGATTCTTAATGGATGGTACACCAACGTCAATAAGAATCTTCTCTGGTTGAGTAGCATAGTGGTCCTTCGACTTGAGACACCACTGTGGATGTATGAGATATCCTCCATACTTAGATGACAGTCACGTCACCAATCTATTTAGATCAGACCTCCGCCTGTTCGTTGGGTGTGGACTGATCCTCAGGATATCCTGTGTGTGTCAAGATAGGATCCGTCAGTTCTGTGTACAGAGCATAGGTAGTCCATATATAATTAGCAGTCTGTTAAATCTGTGGCCACAGTATACTTCGGAAGTAAGTTCCGAATGTTATTTAGAGATTGCTAATGAATACGTCGACGGGATAATACCTATAGAGATTTGACGTTTACATCTATATCTCTGGGATTATCCGGATACCTGTGACGGAGAGATTATACGTACGCAATGACCTCGACCTGTATGATTCAGCCAGATTATCCGTGATCGTCATAATTTATGGGTGGATAAATTATGGACACGAAATTGTTTTTCGTGACGGATATGTCTGAATCTAGAGAGTCTCAATAATGAAATATACTCGTAGAGCACTAGAGCAACACATATAAATAATATTGATTATTTATAAAGTCGTTTAATCGTTAAACGGAAAATACATGCTAACGGGCTGAACCGTCATTTCCTAGTTAATGTGTATTTGTATTTAATATATGATATTATTAAATACACATTAATAAATAGTCAAATAAAGGTATTTGACATATATCATCAATATGTGTATTTGAAATTTAAAGTAAATATAATACATATATTTGATATATTTGTATTTAATTAATTAATTATTTATTTAATTGTTAAATGATTAATATAATTAAAATATAAATATATCACCAAATGATAAAGTTAGGAAATGATTATAAGTGTAAAAGTTTGACTTTACATTAATGGAAAAATGTTGTCAAATTGATTTTGACTTCTTAAGATATTTGTTCAAAATTATTTAAAAAATAAAAATATCTTTTCCTTTAATTCCATTAAATTCGGCCAATACACTTTAAATATAATAGCTATATTTTTTCTTAGTTGTTTTTGTTGACTAATTAAATATCTTTAAGTTGTTTTAGTTATATTTAACCAGTTGAACAAATGAAAGACAAATGAAGATGAAATTTATATTCTTGTAATTTGCCTTACCAATTTCGGCCAAGGGCTTTTTCCAAGCTTGTATATATGTGTTTTCATTCATTTGCTTTTAACCTAATACACTTTAAAGAAAAACTCCATTAATGGAAACAAAGGAAGCTTGTGAGAAAGAAAGAAGAAATCAAACAAAGCTTGGATTTTACTAAGTTTTTCCAACTTACTATTAGAAAGGAAATTGTTCCTTAGGATCTAGGCTTTAACATATGATGTTCTTAGGTTATTTCTTTCTTTATTCTTTGTTTTTTTGATGATGGAAAATTTGGAGAAAGTGTAGAGCATGTGTGATGAAGGAAGCTTATGGCTATTGTAGTAATAAGTGTTCTTTTGTGGTTTTGGAAACCTTGTTGCTAATCTAGAGTTGTTGACCCACTCTTAGATGACCTAGATTTGATCTTGAGTTGTTTCATTGTGTTGAGACTTTGATTGGATGGAAGAAAGATGATTGAAGTGTTGGATTTAACCAATTTGGTCTAATTTGTCCAATTTGATGAAATTGAAAAAATTAGGGTTCATTGCCAATTCCAAATTCGGGGCTTTTCACATATGTTGTGCATTTGGATGTGTATATGATGCATATAAAGTTTCATGTTCATTGGATTACATCTTGATGTGTTTTGATGCATGAAATGACAAAGTGCACAAAATGACACTAATGTAGGTGCATTCGGCCATGAGTTAGAAATTTGGGATTTTGTGTTGCCTTGGTGTTTTGATGTTTTGAACATGCTAAGTTCATCTTAGAAATGATTTAGAATCATTCAAAATTGATTAGATCAATTTCGGACTAAAATGGACAAAATACCAAGTGTAAGGGCAATTCGGTAAATTCACTTAAATATGATTTATTGAATTTTATTTCATGATTTGATTATTGGATAATTAAATAAATATGTTTATTTAATTAATCCGAGAAAAAGTTTTGAAATCGGAAAATTTGATTTTCCACCGCTTCCGCTGCATTACCGATATTCCCCTAAAAACCCCTACAAAATGGTATCAGAGCGAGTCTGATTCTAGGCCTCCATAAAATGATTAGCTTGTTTTATTCAATGTTTAATCATGTTTTCTTAACTTTATACATGCATGTTATAATCTAATTTGATTAGATTTAGGGTGTATGACACTTAATGGAATATCCCCGCTAAATAAGGTTTTAAGGTAACTAGTATTTGGAATACTTGTTTCTTGGTCCGTCTTGTCAATACGGTTTATAAATATCTTTTCGTTGACTACATCCGAGACCGTGCCTCTGCTGTGAGATAATCTCATAAAGCTTATTTTTTTACTTCTCCATCCTTTTTGATAATGTCAAATGGGGAGAAATCATATAATAAGATTAAAACTTGTGTTACCCTCACCCTTATATCAAGAGGGAGCAAATTATTAGTAATGTGTTTGTTTAAATTTTATAGAGTTATATTGAAGACAGTCACATGTTCAGATGGAACTAATATTGAGGGGGATCAAAAATTGTCAATAAATTCGAAACTCCCAAATCTCACAAGTTTTAAAAGTTGTCATTATCAAAAAGATGAAGATTGTTAGTCTCATAGCACTCAAGATGGATTTTGATGACACAACTCAAAAGACTTCGACGCACATTAGCAGACATTATAAAAAATGTCAAAGCAATTGGTGATGAATAACAAAATGAATGTGAAGATTTAAACGTCTATTGAAGAATATTTTATATGGTCTTCGCTTAGGGCACTCTTATAAGTGAGTTGATAATTTAAGTCTTTAAATTCATAGGTCATATGCAGATTTATTTAGATGTATTATGATCATGTGTAAAACATTCTCAACTTTCGAATCCTGTATTTTCTGCACTGAGATCGGCATACCAGTCTCCTACACTGGCATACCGGTGACACTGCTCTACCTTGGGCAGATTTGCATACTCTCTGAAATCGAGCTTCTCCATAGGATCTATCATGCTGGTTAGTTGGAGTTTCCACAACTACTGAAACCGGAACGGTTCATACCGATCCTTATATTAGTGAGCTACTTGGCATATCGACCTCCATACCGGTCAGTAATTCGGTATTGTACTTTAATTTTCAATGGTAATATAGCCATTATATTTTGCAGGACAGACCTTTGGTACCGGCATATCGGTATCAGACAGAGAGATGAAGTACTTTTACAACTTATCAATAAATTGAGCCATAATTTCATTTTTGCCAACTTCTTCAACCTTCATATAATTTCTACTAAGGCAAAAATAGAAAATTTTATTAAATCTTCATAATCATACACTCTCATCATCAAGTGCTCACACTACACTTTCATATCATTTATAATAAGCTTAAAATACCTAGGTTAATAACTCAAATCCTTAAATCTTCTTATCTTTGTGACTGTCCAAATTGTATTTTAAACTTCTTTATCTTAAACACTTGTCGTAGTGAATTCTCTTGTTGAGTGGGTATACTCAAAAGGGTGTATTTTGCAAGGTTTGTGAGTAAGTCTATAGAGAAAACTCATTATAAAGGTTTAAAGAGTGAGCCTAGGTGATAAACATCTAGTGTAAATGTTTGGAGTGAACCTAAGGGATAAAACTCTTGGTTGCAAGTGAGTCACAGAAAATTCGATGTAAGTTATGAATTCAACTTAGTGAAAAGCTTCAAGAGTGGATTGGGGGAGTGAACGTACATAAAGAGTTGGTCGAACCACTGTAAATCACCAATGTCATTTTCTCTATCCCTTAACTTTTAATTATCACAAGTTTATTTTTGTATTTGCATATTAATTTGTGACTTGCATTTTGGCAATATATTGTAATTGAGAAAATTGACATAAGCTTAATTGGTAAGGTTACTAACTTTATAGCGTAAAATCGAAAAGATTTATATTTCCGCAATATTAGATCATTACCCAATTTACCTCTTTTAAGTATATAGAGTTTTATTTGTTGTGTTTTTGTAGGGAATTTCAAAAATTATATGTATTTTGAGTTACAAAGGTGAATAACAATATCAAGGAAAACTTGAGCCCAAACTATTGCAGTTTTTTAATTGTAAAATTAAAAATTAGTTTTCGAAATAATATATTAGCATTATCTCTAATAATTAACAAACTATTGTCTAATTTTACATTCTAAATTTGGATTGACCACTCAACAAATGATCCTCAAGAGAAGTGTGTGTATATATACATAGGCCAACTATTTCACAATAATACATCATAAAGAACATTTATAACGAACACCATTTTGGGTCCAATTTGAAACTTCACAAAGGGATCACTATTTTTGTTTCTAGTAATATTGCAACAACTTTGGGATGAATCTATTTTTGTACATAATGTATGTCTTTTTCTCTTTTAACATTTATGGAAATTTATATTATAATTGCTTTTACTTCATTTCATATTCACAATCTCTAGCTAGGTGACTGAAAAGATGGAAAAGCTTCCATACACAAAATAATTGTTTTTACTGTTGACGATAGAGCATGCTTAATTACTTTAATTCAAAAGTTTTATTGATTAATTGGTTAATTTTCTAGAAAGTTTGTTGATTACATATAATCCAAATGACTAAAAACACTCAACTTTTGGTTCATTATTTTAGCCATTTTCCTGGAAAGTTGGTGTGTTTAAATTTGATTATGGAGATTACTGTATCGTTTATAATTTAATGAGTTTATAATATAGTTTATTTTCTCAGTTCAATATTTATAAATTATTTTATACTTTCAATTAATACTTTCTATCAAAGATAGCATACATGTATCTGTTTTTTAAAATCAATAGTTTTAAAAACACAATTTATATAATATTCAACAATCACAATTTTAATGTTTGATAATTGCTCAAGTTCTCTCTTATACAAAACATTTTACATTATAATACTTCTAACAAAACACTCTTAACTATATGTTAATAAAAAGAAGAATACTTACCTGGGGCCGGCACGCACCTTAGATTTTGGCAGAGCATGTGGGTCTTTGTGAACTCATAATAAATTTTTAAATTTAAAATTAAAGTTATGGAACCCATAAAATTCATGGCCTCACAAAGACATTGATGAACTGATACATTAGCCTCACATAGTTGTTTATCTAACAAAAGAGTTAGAAAATTTCTACTTAAATTTTTGACACAAATTTTAAGTTTTTGATCTTATGTAATCCAATGATGGATGAATTTACTACTTTAACTTTTAAGTTTCATCATCCATTATTGGTCTTTGTGAGATGGATATAGCTTAAATTTTTATCAAAAATTCAAAGAGAAAATAGTGTCACCCTTAATAAATTATCCAAATTATTCAATAAGTTTGAAAATCCAAAATTCGTTGAGAATTGCTCAAACTCTTTCAAGCAAAATATTATGCTTTTAAAAGTCTTCATTTTCCTTGTGGAAATGAATAACAATGCTAACATGTTATTAATTTGACATTCTATTTTAGTAATATGAAATTTCATGCATGCTAGTGGATTCAACTGATAAAATGCTCACGAGAAATAGAAAGAATTTAATTTCCGCCAATACAATATAAAAACAAAACATAACCAAAAACAAAACGTGTGTTAGGATTGTGATAGATTTCTCATACAAGTAAATTATCATGTATATTTTATCAAATATAGTTGATTTGATTTTTTTTTTTTTTTTTTTTTGGTAATCGGGGTGTCTATGTCAGCTTACGACCTCTATTAATTCTCAAGATTTATGCTTCATGTCCTTAAAAGTTTATCAGCACATCTCTGGATACGTCGTTGGTTTTTTTACATCAGGGGGCATGATCCCAAGAAAATTATCTAGTATGATTCGAACCTTGAATCTGAGAGGGAGCAAACCACCCAAGCTCAATGCATTTACTAGTGAGACAACCTCTGGGGAGTTTGATTTGAGTAGTTATTTCAAATAAATGATAATCAAATATAATTTAAGAGTAGATTATCAAATTAAGTGATTAGTTGAGAATATACCATAATCACAAACATGTCCTAAGATTTGTTATAATAAAAAATAGACAGATTATTTTCTCTTGTAGCAAAAAAGAAGAAGAAGAAGAAGTTATTTCTTTTATACCAAAAAAGACCTTTCTAAATAATAAAACATGATATGAATGCAAGTCATGGCTAAAAATGCAAGTAATGAAACTGACAACAATACTATACGTAGGGCCATGGATACATGACATATTTGTATAATGTAATAACTCCTAGAAAGTGATTCATATGATCAAATTTTACTACACAAATTTTATGTGTCATTTTCATTGACATGTGAAAGCAAATGGGTAATGGGTTTCTCTAGCTTATGTGTTTAAAGGTATTGCTACACAAATAAATTTTATGTATAGGAAGGTGACAAATGAGCCCAGTCAGTCCAAGTATATCTGATATGGACTCTTGCTTTTTTATGATCCACAATTAGGGTTTTGTCCATTTATGCCTTTGTTTTTAATATATGAAATCGATGTGCACTTAAACGATGACGTTTCCTATGGTGGTGGTGGTGATGGTTTTGTTCGATTTTGAGGCGGGGTTAGGTTATAGTAGAGATAGTAAAAAAAAAAAATCCTGAATTTGGGAAGATTTTTCATTCCAGTTAAAATTTTTAGATGGGATTTGGAATAATTTATGTCTCAAATAAAATTTGAGTCAAGATTATTATTGGCGAAGAAAATCGCCCTAAACAAGTCAGTGAGAGGCGAAATGAAAAGGCATGTCAAGGGGTGAAAGCAATTAGGAGGAATTGGTATTACTAGGCAATCAGGACGACAAAGAAAAAGCAGTCAGGACGACTACCACATGTTGCAGTTGATCCCATGATCTAGTAGTTAGGCAGTAGCTACCCACGATCTGGCAGTTCATTACACACAATTTGGCAATTGGCAGTAACTCCCCACGGTATGGCAGTTAACTCAGCGGTTAGGTGCGTGATCCAGCATTGCAAGCATGAAATATGGAAGTTCGTAGACTGGAACCGTCCGAGTATTGAACCAAACTTCACTATAAAAAGGTTCACGCATGAGGGGAGAAAAGGACCGAAAAAAATGAAGACTCATCATTAGCATTTTATTTTTATAGCTTTGTAATCCATAGACTGTAACTTGTGTGTTTGTGCCCCTCGGAGGCTTATTCACTTAATCAAACATCCCTTACTGGGACTTTGTCTCATGAGGTTTGAACCTTATACGCTTCTTTGACAAAAAATTATGCAAACAGTTTTTTTTTGCGACCACAGTGGGAGCATTGAAGTAAAAAGTAGAAATGTCTCCGAAAATAAACACTCAGACTAGCTCGAGTACAGATGAATGAGGACTGGAGTAAACCAACCAGCCTCACGTTCCAGCTGTAGTAGGCCGTTTCGAGGGTCTAGTAGAAGCTAGCCGATATGACACCATGCGAGAGTTCAGCCCTAACGCGGTCCGCGCATTGTTTGCGAGTTCACTCAGGATGTTGTCGAATAGATTAGGCTTCAAAACGCTCATATCCTAGATAAGTTTACTTCGGATAGTAACACATATTATGAAAATATGGCCAAACACCTGAGCTCATTGAATGAATTGATGGCCAGTGTGTGAACGGGGGGACAACCCTGTCGTGGACTACACCTCCTCATGCACTAAACAGTTAGGAAGCTGGTCCAAATAATATTCCTCCACAAGGGGTTATGCCCCTACGATAACCAGTATAAAGGTTTATTTATTGAGCCTTAATCCTAATGCTTTTTATTAACTGGCCATTAATAAAATTGAACTGGTAAACTTAAAATGAACTTGGAAAAAGAGATTTTAGGTTAAAGATCTTAGACTCAATAGCCCACGATCTTTCTTGAGGATAGATATCCCTTTAATAGATTTCCTTACAAGATATGAATATACCTGTCGGCGGGGGTAGCCATAATTGGAACTTAATCTTAATGAATTCTGATAACTTAGTTAACATAGGAATATGATTAATTGGGTTATACTGGGTATTTGTATTTGACCATCGGAAGAGGCTTTTACATAATTTCGTGTTCCAGGTTAATAAACCAATATATTACACAAACGTAAAATAACCACTTCATCTTTTAAAAAGATATTGGAAGGATTCACAACCCTGGATAGTTTTATAAATTTGAATTTTCTTCAATCTACTTTAAAGCAATTTTATTTACTTGTTTTAAGTTTTAAAATCACCACCCAATCAAACAATCAATCCATTAGATACTTATAAACATTTAACTTCATAAATTGATAACAAAAGGTTTTAAGTCCTTGTGGGATCGATACTTTTTATACTACTTGAACGATACGTGCGCTTGCGTTATACGCGTGTGATTACACCAGTCAAGTTTTTGGCGCCGTTGCCGGGGACTTATTTATCTTTCACTATTAATTTTGAGGTTAGATATCTTTACCTGTATCTAATTTTTTTTTATTCATTGTTTCTGTTTTCTTGTGTTTCAGGTACTCAGACACTACATGAGACGAACTAGAAGCTTTGAACTCCGACCGCTTGACCCAGAGATTGAAAGAACCATCATACAGTTGAGAAGGGAAATGCAAGAATGCCAAGAAGCAATCGTTAACATGGAGCCTGAACCTTTGGAGATTGCACTACCAATTCCTATTCGAGACAGAACCATTCCTGTGGTTGATGGCCTCATTTCCTATATTGTACTTCCTCCTTTACCAGAAAATACGTGTGACACCAAAACATGCATTCAGATGATTCAGCAGTTAGTACAGTTTGGGGGAAATGCAACTGAATATCCTAATGCCCATATCAGCAACTTCTTGGAATTTTGCGGTACCTTCAACTATAACCGAGCAGCTGAAGAAGCTATGAGACTGTGAGTTTTTATTGCATTAACCGAGCTCTTATTATTATTTTTTTTTAAAAAAAAATACTAATCTAATTAGTACAATAAATCCAAGGCATTCATTGGTCTTCATATCTTGCTTCATGGTATGTTGTTGAGTTCTTTACAGAATAGGTTCGTAATGAGTCCTTCGCGGCATCGACTCCTCCAAGTTACAAATTGAGTTACAAAATGGACTTATTATAAAGGAAATGAACTTACAACACTTGAAAGAATATGACCTCATGGTCTTACATTTCCAATACTAAAAATAAGAGCCGGAAAAATTAATGATCAACGCAATACATTCATCACATGAATCAAAATAAACATTTATCACATGAACATTTAAAACCATTCATCTCATGAATCTAATTGTGCCTACTCATCAAAACATGCATTCTAATAATCTATATCACATATAAATTATTAAAACTTGAAACTTTAAAGGATAAGGGTTAACAACACTTTTTAACCTTAAGCTCTTGATGCCAATTGTTGGAAACGGCTTTCCTTAGCGCGGCGGAAGTTGCTTGTGGTGGCACCGAGTCTGGTATGGATCTTTAAAAATTTTCTTTACCTTCTCCATTTGTTGTAGTAGCCGAGATCAATCCTTTGTTATCCAACACTTGGATCAACCACTCGATCTATGACTCGAAACCAAAAAAACCAAAGTGTGGGCTTCACTCACAAAGATTAAACTCTAAACGATTTAGAGAATCAAGATATCACAATAGGTGTTTGGCTTTAGGAGTTTCACAACACTTGTGAATGCTAGAACTCTCTCTATTTTCTCTCAAATCTTTTCTCACAACAATTGTGTGAATGAATTCAAAGTGTTAACATTAGTAAGTGAGGAAATGGTAGAGATTATATTCTCATACACAAGCCAACTAACCTTGTCATTAAGCCTCTAATACTTTCTTGCAATGGCTAACACAAAAAATATGAATGTCATACCAAAGCATAAGAAATTTTAAGCTAAAGACAATAGCTTTATCATTAAGCATTCAATGTTTTCTTTCAATGGCAAACACATAAATGTGGAGGCTATACCAAAGCATAAAATGCATAAGCTAATGACAAAACTATTAGGTGTATCCAAGCCACCTAATAGACATAATTGTTTGGATGACATGGTAAGCCATATGGATTTATCTCCAATGGTAAATAAAAATCAATATATTAATAATAATTTATTTACTTTCAATTATGTGTAGTAATTATCTCATAATTATTACTAACTTGACTATCTCATAATCAAAGAATTCTAGAAAACATTAAGTTAAACTAATTTAACATAGTTTTCATTTGTGACAATAAATATTATTAATCTTATTAATAATATATAAATAAATATAATGTGAGCATATAATTAGATAATTTAATTATATTAGGTTTGCTACAGTTAATCGAGCTAGCACGGGGACCAAATAGACCTACGGTTCCGAGCTCCAATAATTCTGAAATATTAATTAAACTCTTTCATCAAATATTACGAATTATTAACTCGCGATATTCCACTAAAAACTCGAAGTTGAACTCCCGCTACCGTAGATGGATTAAATAAATCAAACATTTTCGGTGTCCATCGATATAGTCATTACATATTGATATAGTCATTCACGAATATCTCATAAATAGAGCCGGGTCATAAATCCGTTAAAACCCCTCTAAATATTTTGTCTATTAAGCACCATTGATTCTATAATGAACAATTTATTCATAACAATTATGATTATATAACTTTCTATTCACAATAGAAAAGTTGAGCGCTCAAATTATTCAAGTCCCGAATCAACTCTTAAAAAAGATATTCATCTGCTTCTCGTAAGAATGAGTGAATTTCATATCTATGTAAAACGTTCCTAGCTACATACCAAATCATATCCCTAAAATACGTAGTTATTGGCTGGGAATGCAACACCAATCTCGCCATAGTAAATCAAAGGACATAACCTATCATGCAGGAGTTCGTAGTACACTCAGGATTAAGATCGAATCCATATATGAACATCTATTAGATAAAATGAATTTCTTCACTTAACAGATATTAAAAGAAATTCGTATTTATTTAAGTCTAGTCCTATATGATCTCATCATACAAGGTGTCTCCATTCCCATGTCACTACATGAATGATCCCAGATCAAGATCGTCATACAAGTATAGAATAGATCGCAGCTATAGATAAACCACAAATAAAGTACCCTCTTTGTATGCTCTCTATGGACTATTTAGATTACTAACTTTATACTTAAATCCTCTCGTGCATCAAACATACATTAAGTCTAAAGGTACAAGAGTAATCAAGGTAAATAAGACACTTGGACAATATGCGATATAAATCAAACAACTTTGATAAAATGAATAATGCATTTATTATTATTACAATAATCAATTCCATTTACAATACACGAAGCTCTATGACATAAATCCCAACAGTAGTTAGGCAGTAACTACCCACAACCTGATAGTTCATTACGCACAGTTTAGCAGTTGACGGTAACTCCCCACAGTCTGGAAGTTAGCATAGTTAACTCAGCGGTTAGGTGGGTGATTCAGTAGTTGCAAGCATGAAACATGGAAGTTTGTAGACTGAAACCGTCCGAGCAGTTAACCAAACTTCACTATAAAAAAGTGCACGCATGAGGGGAGAAAAGGACCGAAAAAAATGAAGACTCATCATGAGCATTTTATTTTATAGCTTTGTAATCCATAGACTATAACTTGTATGCTTGTGCTCCTTGGAGGCTTATTCACTTAATCAAACACCCCTTGCTGGGAATTTATCTCAGGAGGTTTGAACCTTACACGCTTCTTTGACAAAAAATTATGCAAATAATTATATATAAATTTTCACCATAAATTTTGATTGTCTAAAAAATCTCGAATTCTAATTAGAATTTGGCATAAAAATCATTATGATTTAAAAATAAATATAAAATTAAAGACGATTTTTTTTATTCCAAATTTATAATCTGGATAAAAATAGAATTAGTAAATCTCAACATGTTCTGATCGATTGCGAATTATAGGTCATAGGTGTGGAGTGGTGGTGAATTTGATGGCTGGTTCAATGTAGTGGTGTATGTGGTTCTTTATTGTTTGTAATTTTTTTTTAGGTCTTGATATGATGATCAGTTAAATATATATCACGAATAAATACTTTCTAAAATATTGATTATCGTATTTATGTTTTAGGGGTTTGAGCATAAATAATCTTTGATTATTGACATTGAATGAGTTTATAATAGGATGCATTTATATGCTTTGAGGCGCAGCTATGGTATCATGAGTGAACTCACAACACCTACATGTAGGGGTGGGCGCGGTTCAGTTTGGTTCAGTTTTTGTTAAAAACCAAACCAAACCATATTATTCGGTCCAGTTTTTTTATCTCTCAAATCAAACCATTAAATAACGGTTTGGTTTTGATTGAAAATTTTTTAAATCAACGGTTTAGAGATTGGTTTGGTTCGGTTTACAGATTATTCTACATAAAATAAATTTTCATCAACTTAAGGGAAATATGTATGGTGCCAATGAACAATGACTCTTAAAATAAACATCACACAAATATGAGGCTACGATTTCAAATATTCAAAAAGAACACCATTTAGCAGTCACCTTGAAACCAGCCGTAAAGCATAAGTATACAAGTTAACGAAATTAAATCTAAGTAAAGTCATAAGTAAAACATTGAAATTTGAAGCTAATGCAATTCTTGTCTGTTTTAATCATGGAAAATAAAATTTATGTTTCATTTCTAGAACCCAAAACAATAAGTTCATTGATCATGCTTACTAAGCAAAACTACATCCGTGTTGGGAAATCGATCTAATTGAGCGGATTCATACACCAAGAAGAGTGAGACCTCAAAAAATTTCAATTTAACGAATCACTTGGGATAATATTGACAGTAAAACCAATCATGGTTGAAAATTTTGTAGTCGTTTTCTTATCAAAGAAAGATTACATGTCATTTATGAGCTTAATTACAAGAGTCAAATCTGTCAATATTTCCAAAAGATAAAAATATCTTTTAAGTTTTGATCTTAGTATAGCGCACGTTGCAGAAATTCTTCGTTTTAATTTTACTTGGTTCTATTGTGAATTTTATCAAACATTTGATATGCATAAAAGTATAATCAAACAATAAACCCCCACGAAAAAAAACAAAAATCCAATAAAAGAACAACAAAAATATAATAATGTAAATAACAAACCTGAATAAATGTAATGGTAATCTTTTTTTCCTTTTTTTTTGGCTCACTCTAAAGGCTTTCTTTCTGGCGTTGTGTCAATAATTCCTGGAGTGTAGATGAGGAAAAATCTATGAGAGATGAAAGAAGAGTGATGGCGAGAGCGAGAGAGAGAGAGTGATAGGGAGAGATGAAAGAAGAGTGATGAGCAGCAGAGAGAGAGATTGAGAGATGAGGAAAAATCTAGGGTTTTGTTTTAATTATAACGGTTTGGTTCGGTTTAACAGGTGCGGTTCGGATTCGCACCTAAACTGAATCGTAAATTGTTTGGGGTGGGCCAATCCGAACCGCAAACCGAACCATTAGAAAAAACTGTAAATTCAGTCTGGTTTGGTTTGGTTCGGTTCACGGGTTTTTTTGCCCACCGACTCCATGTATAGGGTTGGAGTGTGACTCCAATAACCACCCACATAGGGTGTTTTTTATGAAATAAAATCATGTGAATTGAGTTAGATCGGACAAATATGTGACCTTGATACTTATGGAAAACATGGTGGGAGAGGAAAAAATATCTTTAATTAAAAGCTTGATTTGCAAGTAAAGTGCTTTCCTTAAATATCTGTGGAAGATAAATTACTTTCAAGAATGAGATTAAATGACTAATTAAGGCCCAAAATAAGCTCACAATTGAATCCTTAAACCTCTCGTTTTCTATTTGGAGAGTAAAATAATTGCATTTAGACGTGTTGTGTTACCGCAACCCTTCCAGTAGAAGCACGATCCAAACACGTGCTAGCCTTAAAATAAATTTGAAATTTTTTTTATTTTTCTGCGACCACAATCGTTTAGATCGCGATCCAACGTGTTACTAGCGCTCTCGAATCTATTGTGCTGCAACAAAAATGGTCCCATTAAAGCCTTTTAATCAGCATAGATTAAGCAATAAGCATCTCCCTTTTCACTCATGCTCTGCAAATCCTCCCAGACAAATATCACAAGTCATTCTATTATTTTAAATCTAAAATAAACTACCATTTAATTTCATAAAGAAAATATCTTCTAGAATCTCACTAAATTTATTATTCCTTTGTCCTTAAATTGTTATTTAAATAATCCTATAGATAGTATTAGTTATTACCTCTTCAAAAATAAAAATTATACCAAAATTAATGAAAATATTATCATCTCTTTGTATATGCCGCACAAAAAAAAGGGAAAAAAAATCACATTTGGACTAATGATAATGTGATAATAGCAGTTGTTAGAATCTTACAATTATTGTGTGTGTTTTTTCATTTTGGAATTAACAATTATTGTGTCAATCTTTTAAAACAGAAGATAAAAAGATATCAAATAGAAAAAGGATAATCACATTTGGGTCTCTAAATTTTTTAGTTTTCGCAAATAAGATCGAGTTTTGTTTTTTAATATCAAATAAGTCCATAACCCGTATTTAAATGACAAAATTGCTCTACAACTACTGTTTTCAGTCTACAAATATTGTTCCCAATACTCACTGATCCATAAATCTATTGAAAATTAAATTTTTTTAATCTTATTTTTACGAAAGTATTTCATATATAGCTAAAATGACCATCACAAATTTCAAACAATAATTTATTAAGAATTAATCGGAATAAAATTGTAATGTAATCCATTGTTGGAACCAAAATAGTTAAAATAACACAAGTGATATATTCTTTAAGAGCAATATATTATTCTTGTTGACTACTGATGATTACAATATATGGTACAATTTTTTTTTTTTTTTTGAAATTTTTGAAAATCCCACTACCAAATCACTTTTTCCGGGTTTAAGTGTAGCATATAAAATCTGCGACTATCCCAGACTTTTACAAGAAACGTACACTCTGGATTCGAACTAAACACCTCAAAATAAAATCATGAACCATATATCATAAAATCACGTTCATTAAGATCATATGGTACAATTTTCCAATATTTAATCACATCTATATATAGTTTCAGACGCAATAATTGTCTCTAAAATAAAGGCATCACATCCATTACTAAAATATTTAACTCACGAAGACTCGTTTGTGTAGTGAAGTAATTTATCAACATACCACTTGGCCATTTTCCATTATCATAATGACACTGATTTTGAGCTGTTATTGTAGCTAACGTATTAATACATAGTTTGATTGAGAATATTGATTAAAAATATAAGTTAATTTATAAGTATAATAATGAGAATATAATTGTAAATTTTATATAAAATGATATATAAATCAACTATTTTTTTACTATCATTATAAAAATAATATGAATTTTAAATCTAAGGATATTTCATTCCTTTTAAGGTTTTCGTAAGTATAACTTTTTAAATACAATATCTTCAAGTATAAATTTTATTAGAAATATAATTTTTGACATAAAATTTTTGGTGTAATATTGATGTCCAATAACTTTGATAGCGATAGTTGGATCTACTATTAACACGTCCATCGAGTAAAATTGAGCAAATGATGTCCTATACAAATGAACATCAAGTTGATATTAGGTAATTATAAAGCTGAGATTCAACTCCATTAATAATTTTTCTTAGAATTAGATAATCCATCGTCAAATCATCTAATTCGCAATTAAACGGAATAAGTAAAATTTCGAAGACTTTTACAAAAAATACATTACATAAGTTTATGCCTTGACAATCAAATTATAAACCTTACTTCACCAAATCATGTCTCATGAGGATTGATTAACAACTTAGGAATACCTAATACTCAAACTAGTTAGGATAAAACCTAACTAACAACATAAGAAAATGTGTACATTATATATTCCTCATAGTCGGTAGGAAAATAAATTCACACGTAAAAATACTCAAATACAAGAGAAATTAAACTTGATTTTCATGTAATAGGGGAAAAAAAGGAAAAAAAAAAGAGAGAGAGAGAGAGAGAGAGAGAGAGAGAGATTGTTATTCTAAGTAATTAAAAAAGAAACATAAATACACTCGGCCTATGTTTAGAGCTTAGAAAGCGGGTAACAAAATATAAGTAAAAGCAACAAGAAAAAAAAATCCAAGAAAATCAAAGGCTAAATTCACGGAAAACAAAATCCCCCTTAAAAAAAAAGTGAAGTGAAAGAAGAAGTCAAAAGAGGAACACAAGAGGGGAACGGAGTATGGTGTATGGATGTTCCAAGTAGAGGATATAGGAATATATTAATTTATTATTATTTTTTAAGAGTTTCAAGTAGAGGGGAAAGTATAAGGATGAATAAAAAGATATATGAAATTGAAAAATCGAATTGAATAGGAAAAAATCGAAATGAATTGATATATATATTTTTTTATTTTCAAAAATAATTATTCGATATTTTAATTAAATAAACTGAAAGGAATCGAATTAGAATAATTCTTCAACTAAATAAATCAAATCGAACCGAATTAATTAAATAATTTAGTTTATTAAATTTGTTAAAATCTAATCATATTGTTATTTATTTATAAATATTTGTTATATTAGTTAATTTATTTTGTGTTTAGTGATGATTAATTTCATGAATTAATTATATTTTTTTATCTTTAATTATTATTATTTTCTTTTTTCCTACATTTTAAATAATTTAAATTATGATTATATATGAAAAAATTTATCGCGTAGTTGTGATGATTAGAAGAATTACAATATAAATATTTTTTAAGTAAAGTTATTAATTTTTCAGCATTATTGTTAAAACATTAAAAAATCGAATTGTATTGAAACGATCCGAAAATAAAAAATAATTATAATTTTTTTTTTTTTTTATAAATAACCACATAATTACTTTTTTTTTTTTAAAAAATAATTATAATAATATATATATATTTTATAATCATATCGAATCGGATCAAATACTTTTTTAAATTTTACAATTTTGAATTTTTATTAATAGAGGGAAAAATATATATATATTTTTAATTATCAAAAACACTATTATAATTACAATCAACACCATCAAGTTATTTAAAAAATCTTTCAAAAATAATAAAAAAAAAAATTTTTTTTACCTTTACGAGAAAACATACGAAACAAGCATGTTCGGTCAGGAACTTGTTTGATACAAATAAATAAACCTTGTCCTTAATTGATAAGAAGCAAAAAAAATAAGGATACGATGTTATTACTCCAATAAGGAAAACTAGGGCAATATGTTACGGACATATATAATCAAACATAAAACGGCCCCCCGTTTCATGAAAATTCAACACAACACAACCTTTCATCTGGCCCATACCCGGCCCATCACGTCCCCTTACAAAAGCCTTAACACTTCACTCGCTCTCTTCACAGAGCGCTCTTTCTCTTCCCTCTCTTTCTTTCTCTCTGTACAATGGAGCCATGGGCGCTCGACGACTTAGCCGACGATTTACAGAGCGTGAGTTTCACGTCCACGAACACAACCGCCACAACAATCAACCGCAGCACAAGTTCCGGCTCCTCCGACGCCACCGCCGCACTCACCCCTGCCCCGTCCGCTCATAGCTCCTTCTCCTCCTCCTCCAAATCCAAATCCGGAACTAATCCTCACAACTCTCTCTCCTTCTCCGACCTCCGCTTCTCGCTCCGCATCGGCTCCGGCGACATCGGCTCCGTCTACTTAACCGAGCTCAAGAACAGCGACAACAACAGCATTAACAATAACTCGCTCTTCGCCGCTAAAGTGATGGATAAAAAGGAGCTCGCTTCGAGAAGCAAAGAAGGCAGAGCGAGGACAGAGAGGGAAATATTAGAATTGTTGGACCATCCTTTTTTGCCCACGCTTTACGCGAGTATAGACTCGCAGAAGTGGCTCTGTTTGTTAACGGAGTTTTGCCCGGGCGGCGATCTTCACGTGCTCCGTCAACGCCAGCCTAATAAACGTTTCGAAGAAACTGCCGTCAGGTTTGCATCGTTAGCACGTTCTATCTTAATTAATTTTCTTTTTATTTATTTGATTTCCTTTAAATTCAAAAAAAAAAAAGTAACTGTAAATGGCGAGGGAGGAAGTACTAAGTTGTAATAACTAATAAGCATTGATTGACTATTTGAGTGCCGACGTGATGGATCGGGGGTGTGGGGCCCGTTAGCACTGGGCGGAGACAGGGGCGAGTGTCAGGTGTGGGGCCCACTAAACTTGGTCACTGTCTTAGACTTAGGAGTGAATATGATTTACGGTGTGTGTGTTTGAAGTACACCGTATCATTTCGTTGCGGTGGATTCGGATGGTGTCTAGTTTTTTTTTTTTGGTGGGGTGGGGGGAATGGTTAGCTGCGGATGAGTTTATGTAAGCTCCTTTTAGGTTTTAGGTCAAAACTCAGGATTGGTTTGACTTTTTTCATTTTCAAAGAAAAAAGGAGGACGCGGGGTTAGATTTTCTTTAGTTTACTAGCAACAGTGTAAAATGACATTATTGCCATTGGGTAAATGCTTATCTACAGATTTAGGAAAGCCAACTACTTTCAAAATGAAGAGTGTTGGTTGGATTGGAGCTGCTAATTCCAGCTCTAACTACGCACTGGCAGCTCATAATGTAGCAAAGTCTATTTAAGGGATGCCAGCTTATTACATTTGTAATTGATTTGAGTGATTGACGTACAAAAGAAGCTCGGTGCTGATACATATTTATAGAAATGAGTTAACATTTCGAGATTTTAATCATAGAACCATAATGGTAGTGTCTGTTTGTTGCTTAAAATGTAAGTTGGGGTTGAAGAGTTGGAAATATGTCAATAATTATTGTTGATTAGGCAGACCTGTGGGTAGATGAACACTCACATGGTGCTTGAAAAAAGTTGCTTCTGATTTGATTTTTAAATTTGGGATGTCATTGCCCATAATGGGGGAAAATGGATTTGTTTGTTTAAGTTATTATGTGGATGATCATTATTAGCGACTAGCGAGTAGTATGAATATATTGATAATCATAATATTGATTTGAACAAAGATTATTCATGAACTGTGGAAGTAGTTTCTCGTTCAACCAATGTTTTTAATTTTTGGAAAAGAAGGGGCCCTAGTCGGTCTTTGCTTTGAATTGTTGGGTTGTTGATTGCAATAAACCATGAGACGTGACAATTATGATGATGCCAGTATATTAAGGTTATAAATACTGTAATCACGCAAAGTTTGTAAATATAGAAATATCTCCAAGTATTCTAATACCACTGTAGGATTCTCTAATTTCACCTTCCTAAGTTTCCTTGTAAACATCAAATTAGCAGAATTACAAAATTAATCTAGATTGATTAGGTGGTAGATCTAGTTGAGGTTTTTGATTCTCTTCCATATTGGTCCAAATATCTAAAGTCAATTATTTTGGGTTCCGTTATCTTTTGCTGGATTTATGGGATGGATTTAAGGTCATTTTTTGCCTCACGATGGTGGCCCCTATTTCTTTTGTTTGCCTTTTTCTGCCCCTTTTCCATATTTTAAAGTTTAACCCACCAATATACTTTAAACATTTTAGCCCTGGGGACACAAACTCTGATCCTTACCCCTAAAGTTATTTTATGTCCATTTTTACTTCCCAAGCATATTTTAAAATAGAGATACATGGAAAGTTCCATGGTTACTGCCCGTGTTAACATACCTGGCACACACATATGCACAACAATTGAAAATAAAACAAGAAACGAGGAAGGAAAACTTGATCATGTGAATCCCATCTGCGTAACGACTTGGAGAGGAATTATAACGTAATCATATGGGAGCAGAGTTGACAAAACAAGTATAGAACCTTTAGCTTTGTTAAATAAAAGATGAAAAAATGATTAACTTTACCGGTCTGTATATGATTGGTACAATGTGGTATTTTTATTTTTATATATTTTATATCATGTTGTAGTACCTTCTCACATTGAATTTATTGGTTGTTTTGGATGTGCTAACAATATTATATGGCCGAGTCAATGATATATTGATATTCTGAACTATTCAAGATAACAAGTTCTGCATTCAAGAAAAACGTATTATATTTCGACCTAATTGTGGGGTACTTGGAATAATAGGTAGACAAGAGATTGAACAATGACAATATGCTTCAAGAAAAGGACACAAGGGAAGAAAGTTTAAGTCGTTAACTTCTTCTCTCCTTGAGAGGAATTTTTTTCTTTATATGTTTTTATTACGTTGGAAGATACTAAGGGAACAAGACATCTTAGCAGAAGTTATGCAAGTAGAGGCCCATAGGTCCTCTTGCTGCGTGAATTATGTGGTAGGAACTTAGAAGCAAAATAATTTATTGTCTTAAGCATCTTTTTAGGATATATGAAATTATAATTGTAGGTTCGATAATTGATAAACTTAGTAGGCCCGCTTAAATAGGCTCACTCATGGTGACATCTTAATGTTTTTTTTTCCTCTATACACTCAATAGAACTAAACAATTTTATAATGGATTGGCCTATTGTTTTGTTGTAATATTAAATAGTAAGTCTCCATATTTTGCTGTTTCCAGATTCTACGCATCAGAGGTGGTGGTAGCACTAGAATACCTTCACATGTTGGGGATCGTCTACCGTGATTTGAAACCTGAAAACGTTCTTGTTCGATCAGATGGTCACATTATGCTCACGGACTTTGATCTGTCGTTAAAATGTGATGATTCTACATCAAAGGCTCAGATCATTTCTGATCAAAACCCACCAATTGCGGCCCCACAAAATGACTACCCAGTTGATCATCCTCCCTTCAGACCCGCCTCATGCATTATTCCTAATTGTATAGTCCCTGCTGTGTCATGTTTCCAACCAAAACGCAAGCGGAAAAAGAAGACGAGACAGTACAACGGGCCTGAATTTGTAGCGGAACCTGTCGATGTCCGGTCCATGTCGTTTGTTGGAACCCACGAGTACTTAGCACCGGAGATTGTGTCCGGTGAAGGTCATGGAAGTCCAGTGGATTGGTGGACACTAGGGATATTTATGTTTGAACTATTTTACGGGTTTACACCCTTCAGGGGTGTGGACCATGAGCTAACCCTAGCTAACATTGTCGCCCGAGCCCTGGAGATCCCCAAGGAACCGGCGGTGCCAGCCACAGCTAAGGACCTCATGTCACAATTATTGGCTAAAGATCCAGAAAGGAGACTAGGGTCCACCAAGGGTGCTTCGGCAATCAAGCACCATCCATTTTTTCAAGGGGTCAATTGGGCATTGTTGAGATGCACAACCCCACCATTTGTTCCCCCTCCCTTTAGTAGAGAACTTGTATCCATTGAAAGTTGTCCTGATGAGACCCCAGTTGATTATTATTAATGAAGTAAAAAATAATAATAATAATAATAAAACGTTGTTAATAAAGCAGATCCAACAATATTTTTTATTTTATTTTTCTTAAAGATTCATAAAATTTGTTTTTCTTATAACAAAGTATAAAGGTCGATGACGACGACAATTGACTTGGAGTGAGAAGGGCAAGCCGGTGGCGTTGGTGCCACGTGATAGCTGGCCGGAGCATGGGGGCCGGGGCTGACCATGTGAGTTGTTTAGAATGTAGGGAAAATGTGGGGCTGGCCATGAGGGCTTTTATGGAACAATGTCACATGATAATGCTTGCAATTTTGTTTCTTCAATTCTGTGATCATTTAATTAATAATCTTAATTTTCTCCGCACTAATATTGGTATTGAGTAGAGTTATCTTTATAGCAAGTTTTCCTACCTAAGACAGAAATTGATAGAGAAATGTCTCAAACAAAATATCCATCTTCGACATCATTCACTTGTATTATCTGCAAAACAACTAAAAAGTCCAAAAGTAATGTCAAACTGAATTTTCATTAAAACAGAATACCACCCATTTTTTATTTAGGTAATGTTAGTCCTACAAAGTATAAAAATATAACTAACAGAATTGGTGGACTAAAAACAACCACCAAAATAACGACATGTTTACAACTTGTATAAATATTACTAAATTATTTACATTTTATTACTAAATTTATTATAAAATATCATTTAATACTGTGTGTGGTAAAAATGGTCAAATAAAAATGTTTATTACCTTGTTGGGCTTAGTCTTTACGAAGTTCAATTGAATTATGGGCTCTATTAACTGATGTATCTTATTAGGGCCTGTACAAATGTGGTTAGAATTTTTCTTATTGATAAACACTAAAAAGTACATATTTATTAAAAGAAAAATTAATCAGTTTACACTTATAGTTTCATTAATCCCTTAATTTAACATATTTATAAAATAATAATTAAATTTATATTTTTATTGTGATTTTTATATATTATGTAGGTGAAATAATACTTTCAATACATATCTACAAAAATGAACTTAACATTTGGATTTTGAAGGCCATGAATTTAATAAGGCGTTCTAATAGTGTGCAACTTCGGAAATTCCAATCCTGTGCAATGTTTACATTTTGGTCATAATCTTTTATTCCGATATCGGATTGAAGTGATTTCAGTTACAGATGAAAGAATACTCAAAGATATACAACTTTGATGTTCACAAGAGTTTCCAATTCTGAAGTTTTCAATATTGAAATTGATAAAGGAGTCAAAATGTGTTATATGTACAAGTCATTTTCAAAACAAAAATAAATAAAAAAACAAAAAATTGTAAAATGCCACCACTGTTGACAATTTACAATGCAAATTGTCAAAGCCACCAATTTTGACAATTTACAATAAAGAGGGTGTTGACCCCTATAAATAGAGGTGTTCGACATCTTATTTTCTCAGACCGGATTTCATAATTTTCTCTGAAAATTTGTGGAGTTCTAGCTCTTGTGTGTTTTTATTTTTTTAAATCTTTCTTGTAATTTCTTTTATTTCAGTAATAAAATTATGTGTGTTTTATTAAAATATGAGTAGTTAATTTCTTTTTTGTTGGGGTAAAAGGAGAAGGTTTTAATATGAAAATTTAGATTTAATATGAAAATTTAAATTAATCTCACTTATATTATAATATATAAATTATAATCTAATGATTAATATTTAATTTAATTCTGGATTAATTATTGACAAACTTTATTACATTATACATGGCTGATTTTAAGTATTTGGCATAATTGAGTACCTAACTGGACTTGTTATAGACAAAAGTTATCACCATCTTCATGTCTGATTTTATATGTTTTGACATAATTAATTCATCAAATAAATTAATTGGGTAATAATGACAATTTATATTTTATAAAAGTGATATTTCTAAATTTGAAATATTAAAAGTGGATCCCCTAACCCCAGTATTTTATTTTGTTGTTGTAGTCCAATTAAAAAAAAAAAAGTTCTCCAATCACTTCAGACAAATCAAGTCTTTTTATTTTATTCAAATTATTATTTTATTTTACTAAATCTATTCCTTGTGGATCGACCCCGGTCTTACCGGGTTACTTTATTACTTCGACACTCTTATACTTGGGAGTAAAGAACCATTTTTTGAGCGTGCCAAGTTTTTGGCGTCGTTGCCGGGGAATAAATTTAGTAGATAGAATAATGTTTGTGTATATATATATATATAAAATTTTTTCTTTCTTTTTATTTTTTATACTTTTGTATTTTTGTATTTTTTTTCTACATCTCATTTTCTTTCATCTTTATATTTGTGTAGATCTAAAATTTCTCGATTGATTCTAAATGAATCCTGAACCCAGAAATCCTACATACAGACATACTCTGTTTTTAATTCTTCAAGGTTATATGAGACAGAAAAATCAATTATAATAGAGCTTACATTTTGCCAAAGAATTCTTGAACCATCATCATCTAAAGATTCTTTCATAATTTTTTGTGAGAACTTAATTCGAGAGATTGAGACAGTTGAATGAGAAATTCAATTGAGATCTGAATTGACAATAATCAGATGATATTTTTAGATCCAAATCACTGCATTTGTATTTTCTTTATTTGTTTTTCTTTTCACTTTTTGTTAGTTGTAATTTTAATTTAATTTTTTCCACTTATTTATTATTTTCTTTTTGTAAGTATTGTATTTGCATTTTTAAATTTTAGCATATAGTCTGTATTTAGGTTGCATGAGTTATTAGTTTCGATCATCTAGCGGTAGATTAAATAGAGAGTTTCAATCACCTTCGTCGTTAGTCCAAATGGCCGAGACCCAAAATAAAAATCCATCTGCCCGAGTTGAAAACCCAGTTTATCAAGAAGAAAATGAGTCTCAGCATGACGATCTTAATCATCCTAGGATACTCAGACAATTAATGAATACCACTAGGACATGATCACCATCTTTCATTGTTTTCCCCCATATGCAACACGTTTCAATTGTCATCCAACTTTTACCCACATTCCACGGTCTAAAATCAGAAAATCCTTATCAGTACTTAAGAGAATTTGAAGATGTATGTAAAACTTGCACAGACCAAAATTACAGCATGAATATAATTCGATTAAAGTTTTTTCCCTTTTCTTTAAAGGATAAAACTAAATTTGACTACAAAACCTTAGGTCAAGATCCATCAGAACATGTGAGGATTTAGAAGAACAGTTCCTAAAAAAATTATTCCCCATCACAGGACATACTTCTTTAAGAGGAGAATCATGACTTTCACACAAGAGTCTGGGGAAACACTTTACCAATGTTGGGAGAGGTTTAAAGAGATGTTGAATGTTTATTCACATCACATGGTTTGAAACATGGAGGCCGGTTGCCTACTTTTACGAGGCTTTAACACCCCAAGGTAGACAAGTGGTAGAGATGATGTGTAATGGTGAATTTATGGATAAAAATCCTGAAGATGCACTAGATTACCTATAACTCATAGCAAAGAATGCACAACAATGAGACACAGTTGGCACTTATGAGTTATCTGTAAAACTACAGTCATCTGGTAGAGGTATGTTAAACCTTAGGGAAGACCATGACCTTTCTGCTAAGTATGCATCTCTATCTAAAGAAGTTGAGGCATTAGAAATGAGGAAGAGTGATCATATCAAGTCAGTTCAAGAAGTCACAGTCAAATCTGTAATTCAAATGAACATGTCACACAAGTTTGCTCAACCTTGCCAGCTCTACAAGAATGTCTTCATGACCAAGTCAGTTCCATAAACATTTTTAATAGACCAAATCCAAACCGATACTCCAAACCTACAATTCTGATTGGAGAAACCATCCAAACTTCAATTAAAGAAATGATAAGCAAACATAATTGTCGCAACAATCTCCCCATGTATACCAGAATTTCCAAAATTCCCAAAATTATGCACCATATGTCCCACCACCTAGGAAAACCCTTGAGGATACCTTGCATGTATTCATTGAGAAATATAAAGCCATCAATAACTAAAATGTGAAAACATTGATTGATCTGAAAGAAATTTTTTTTCCAAAATCACATCTACATTGACCATTAATGAGAAGAAAAGTTTCCTGCATAACCACAACCAAACCCCAAGATTCATCAAAACCCTCACGAGAGTAGTTCTGGTAGTCAACACATAGACAAAGTCAAATCTATTATCACTCTTCGTAGTGGTGAAGCCATCCACAGACATATTCTTGAACCTCACGAAACTGAAAATAAATCAGATTCAGAGGTTAATGAAGGGGTTGATGAACCATTACCCGTCGTTGATGATAACAAATTTTCTCATGCACCTCTATTTCCTCAAGCATTAAAAACAAAGAAATTGAACCATTCCCCTAAGATATATGAAATATTCAAACAGGTAAAGGTCAATATTCCTTTGTTAGATGTCATTCAACAGATACCATCTTATGCCAAATTTATGAAAGACTTGTGCACCTTTAAAAGAAAACTTCGGGTAAGAAAGAAAAGCTTTTCTAGCTGAACAAGTAAGTTTCATTCTCTCAACTAATAATGAATTAAAATACAAGGACCTTCGCTATCCAACTATTTCTTATATTATTGGAAATCAAAATATTGAACATGTTTTGCTTGATCTTGGAGCCAGTGTCATTGCTTCTATTTTTGATTTACCAACAACTTAATATTGGTGAGTTAAAACCAACCTCAAATTACTTATCGATAGATCAGTCAAGATACCGGAAAGGAATTATGGAAGACATGTTAATACAAGTCGATAAATTTATATATCATGTGGATTTTATTATCTTGGAAACACAACCTGTAGCTGACAGTTATAAGCCAATTCATGTAATACTTGATTGTCAATTTTTAGCAACAGATAATGCTTTAATTAATTGCAGGAATGAAATCATGAATTTATCCTTTGGTAATATGAAATTGAAGTTTAATATTTTTAACATGTTCAAACAACCATACGATGAGGACAGTGAAGACGAGAGCATAGAAATAATTGAACCAATTATGGATGAATACATTCAGGGGAGTTTATCTGATCTAATGGAAATTTATACTGCTAATTTTATTGAATCAAATACGTAATTAGATTCGGATATTCATAATCATTTTATACTTGATTCTACACATATACTGGAAAATGATAGAGAGAAGAAAAATCTTGAGGATCTAGGAACATTGGAAGGAAAAAAACAAGAGGAAACACTCAATTTGGAATTGAAGACTTTGCCAGAAGAATTGAAGTATGCATCTTTTGGAGATGAACAAAATTATCCTATAGAAATTTCTTCCTCTCTCATTAGTGATCAAGTAGGAAAAATACCTCCAGATTGGAGCCATCAAAATATGGAAGAAACTCTTGAAAAACTTCACATATATTTTCCTTCTCTCCCTCAAAATGCTTTGATGAAAATTTACAAAGCACGCACCGAAAGAATTAGACTTCTTATAATCCATGGTATTCCTAGTGATGTTTGTTGGGTAATTGAAGCAAGAGTTCGCCGGGTAGGTGAGTCATCTGACTCTTTCATTTCTCACATGCCTAGTTTAAGGAAAATCACCTATGTTAAGAAACGAAAAGCTAAATAATTAGGTATTTGTTATAAATGTGCACGCTGGACGTGCAACACTCATTGTCTTTCTTTAGGAATGGTGTCTGACAATCGCAAAGATAAAATTCAATTCATTAAAGATGGCTTGAATAAGAAGTTTTTAGATAATATATCATTGACTCTTGAGACACATCATAGTGGACATGTTCATCGAGTAATTCGCGATTTGCATACACAATTTCAAAAAGAAAAACAACAATATAATTTCGGGAATCTGACTTTAAAAGACCCTGTTTGTCAATTTATAAGAAAATTGGATGGAAAGCTTATCCTCGACCCATAAAGGGCGTTCAAGCCAATACTGGACGTAAAACCAGAGGAAAATATGAGACACAATCACAACTACCAATACATTTTTTTTATTTCTTTGATTTCCTATACTTTAAATTATTGTTTTGATTTGCTTTAATTTAATGTTTTGATTTGCTTTAATTTTGCCGATAGTATCTAAACTTTTTGGCTTTCACGATCTATTTTACTGTTCATTTGACAATTGTAATTTTACAAGTACTAGTGCATTTATTACTTACTCCTTTTCAGGATCTATAAATCCAGCTCGTCATTTCTCTCTTCAACACATATAGATCAGAGAGAAAGTTAAAAAAATGGAGAAAACTTAAAGACGACGAGTTACTAATATCTATGTCTTTTGTGGAACTTGTTAATGTTCCTATAACATGCCAAAGATCTAATAAGCATGAAAATATATGATTAAAATCATTATAAGTTGCGGAATACTTACAATGAACAAATTTTGAGCTTTTAAAAATTTGAGAAGATGATCTCCAAGATCCAACCTTTCTAAATTCCAAACTTTGAGTTAGTTTTGTTGAGTTTTTCTAAGGTCCCAAGATCAAATCAAAGCATGAAAACATGAGTGAATACACCAACGGAGGTAGCGGAATACTCACATCGATCGGTTGAGTCGATTTGGAGACGATTCAAGGCATGAAACTCACTGCCTTGGTGGCGCCACTGCAGCAGTCCACTTCACTGGATTGGGCAGTTTCGGATCTCATTTCGAAGCTCCAAACTCCGTCGGATGGATCCCGGCTCATGGGTGAACCTCCCTACCACCTTCGCAAGACTCGTAAGTGTGCTAGCACTTGAGTTTTTGCCACAAAAACCCACCCTTGCTTCCCTTGGACTCACGGCATTTTGGTTCAAAACCAGAAACTTTTTTCAGTTGGGCGTGAGCTAGAGGAGAGAAATGAGAGAGAAGAGATTTGTGTGTTAAATTAAAATGAAATGCATCAAGTGTATCTTATATACTTGTTGTGAAATTAACTAATTTCCCTTGCATTGCATTTCATTTGCCTTTTAAAAGTCAAACCATTAAAAGCCAAACACTATTCACATGTCACTTTAAGTCATGTCAACTTTATGTCAAGTGTCATGTCTTTTCCATCAATCAATCACTCACATCAATCAATCAAATGTCACATCACTCAAAGTGACGCTTGATGTGATGAATGACTTGACGTTAGATTTGACGCTTGATGTGACTTGCGTCGCCGCACTCGAATTCGAAATACGAATGCGTTCGCAATCACACTCGGGCTCGGGTTCGCTAATTCCAAATTAACGATTTTTCCGTCGCGTCGTAATTAAGTGATTACGCCTAGCGAATTCACTATTCACGTCGCTAACGAATTAATTCTAAATTAATTCGTTCGCCCGAATTAAAATCTAATTTTAATTCCGCGTCGAAATCTAATTTCGTTTAATATATCGAATATATTAATTTACCGATTAATTCCAAATTAATCATTATCTCTCTCTCGACGATATTTTATCATAGATAAAATATCTCCGTAATTAATCTTAGATTAATTTTCTCTCTCTTCTATATAGTCCTAGATTATTCAAGAGTGCGAGTTGTGCGTCATCGGTGGATTATCGGGAAGCGACCCATGAGATCTCCGGATAAGTTGGCAGTAAATACGGTCGTCGGAATATTCGAATCACGTACGTACCAAGTACTACGTTCTACCGATTTACGAGACAAGGTCGACTCCTAGCAAAGTACCAAGTCTACCCAATTCTCCGGACATATCCAATTAAGAATATTTAGATCTATATCAAGCGTAGTATACTAATGTATTGTGCATATCGGCCCAGTATCGGATAGTCACGTGTTAGGGCTGGGGCTGGATAAGTGTCTGCCCCGTCCGAAACACATATCGGATGTCTGGTAACTAGTCTCTATAATCGGATATTCATGACCTGGTCATAATATCACGATTGGATGCGCATCACTTAAGAGCACTAATACCGTATCCTGCGTGACATCATCTCCACTATGACTGGAGTGATACTTCCGTCTCGACATCACACCCAATACTCTACGACTCTCTGATAAACCCAGAAGTGGTAGACACAGAACCGGTCAAAGCCCCCAACCACCAAAACCAAAGTTTATCGATTGCCGTAAGTATTAGCGATGCAAGTCTCAGGTTAAGACTATACACACCTACCTTGACTTCGGCCTCCCATAGACACATATTCATAATACCAATGGGATTCCGAGGGGTCTATCCAGAGCGAAGCTGTTTCCCGTACCATCGGTGAAACACGACCTCCTATCGCACTTGCATAAGTCTCCAACACTTATATATATGAGAACTATGCCGTTGTGCCCTCACAACGCGCACAAGTGCAATACTAGCCTATTCCGCATTATCGATGTCCAGTCTCGATAATACTACGGCTAGGGATATTTAATGATTAATCCTTCGTGGACTGATACTGTCTCATATCATCTCAATCCAGGAACTAATCATAGGGACCTCTCTTCATTTATATATCTATGGTGATCTAATCACAAATGATGAGAGTGCAATTTCCTTATTACATAGTTAATTTGCTACAACAACACAATGTTCTGTGCAAATAGTGACGCTATGGGTCATATTATCCAACAATCTCCCACTTGGCACGTAGCGAGTCACTCAAGTGTTCCAACACTTGAACTATGTAAGGTTCGCCCAAATTGCTGAGGAAAGGTTTTCGTCAGCGGATTTACTTGATTATCGTCTGACGCGATTTATACGATCATCACATCGCCACGATGTATGATCCGAACGAATCAGATGATATAGAAGTATATATCTGGATCGTCGATGAGACCTTTAATTCCTTAGCCTGTGCTGACACCTAGTTCAGCTGTTAGTAGAACTATATCTAATCTAATTAGATTTATGTTCGATCCAAATGGCTTCTTTTGCTGCCTCAGCTGCAGCAATAATCCGCATTTGTTGTTTATTCGGCAACAGTTATCTTGCTTGGAAGATTTCCAGCTCACTGTCCCGTTATACAAACTTTATAGTACCGTAGTATTCAATAGTTTGGAAACTTGCAGCGGTGATCCCAGTCACTTCAAGTTCTCCTTCTCCATAGTTTAAGACAACATCTTTAGTTCTCTCAGATACTAATAGATGTTCTTAATCTTTAATCCAGTGACTATCACTTGGATTAACCTGATCATGACTCCATATGCTCGAAGCGTATGAGACACCAATACAAGTACATTTTAAATGTACGATTTCCCAGAGAGTGTTAACAACTCCAAATCTATCCCAGTAGATCTTTATTCCTTGAATAAAGGTTGTTACTCCCCAGAATTCTACGGAGAATTTCTATTGAAAGAATATCTATGAAAGCCAAGCTTTCTACAATAGCTATATGGGAATTTCACTGTCAGTGCGCCCTCCCACTAACCTCTTTATATACACAAGAATTATTTCGTTTTGAGTCAAATCATAAACCATTATGATTATTCCAAAACGACAGTTCCAAGAACCTTATGCTTGCAATGATCCAAACATGGATCGAATAACCCGCAAACCTTGTTTGTCGGTTATACAAAATCGTCAGAATGTTATAAACATTCTCCAAAGGTTCCTTTTCAGGAAAGCGATTTTGATTTGTAACTGACACATTTCATAAATGAAATATACAGTTATCATCAAGCATCTTCAAAATGGATTTACCATGGCAACAAGTAAAAGGTTGACCGTTATTAACACAATGTTGATAACGATACCTTTCCGTCAAAAGTCTAGCTTTGTACGTTGGTATGTTGCCTTCCATGTATGTCTTCATTGAAGACGTTTAATGTACCATAGGCACAATGCCTTGTGGTACAACAACTAGTATCCAAAATAGTTGTTATACATGGAATCCATTTCGGATATTCATGGCACTTTGCCATAACAGGGAGTTGATACCTCGTATCACTTCCTCAAAACGTAGTCGGATGGTACACCTTCATAAGATTGACATCTTTATGGGGTGAGATCAGAAACCCATACCCTAGGTTGTTTTCTGACTCTATCCGATCTACTAGTTTCTTGTGTATTTGAAGATTAATGGTATAGATTCATCATAGATGAACTATATGTGTTCCATTAAGGACTTCGTGCCTTGAATAGTGTTACTCCGATTTTCATCGAGTATCACTATCCTCCCACTGACCACTGCATATCGGTATTCCTCTCAGGAAAAACCGCATGGTGAGCAACAATTACATTGTTCTCATGTGGGATTTATAAGTACTATATTAAGGTTTCCCTTAGGATAACTATATTGGCACTTATCCAATTTGGGTCTTATAGTTTGGTATCATCCAAACGTTATGCCTGGCATACCCAAATTATCAGGAATGAGAAACCTCGTTTCTTTCTTGTTCATATTTATATGATATCTGTCAAACAGATTTATATGGAACCTTATTCTAAATAAGTTTTGCACTGTTAATACATGTCCCATTGAAGGAAATAGTAGCTCAGAGCGACTCGTGATAACCTTATCATGTCCAACAAAATTTGGTTTTTGGTTCGGACACACCGTCTAACTGACGTGTCTCGGAAGGAGTCCTTATATGAAAGAATACCGTACTCTTTCATGTACGTATGAAACTTACTGCTTAAGTAATTTCCATTACGGTCTAACCGTGGCGGAATAATACTATACCCGATCTGTTTATATACTTCGTGTCGAAACTTCAAAAGTTTCGATTTGTGTTCTTCAAAGAAACACATAACCATAACGTGATGCCACATCCGTTAAGGTCACGAAATATTCACGTTCACATCTAGCCTAGCTAGATATGGGCCCACTAACTTCACCATGAATAGGGGCTAACAGATCGGTGGCCCTTTTAACTATTACCAAGTAAATAGTATTTTAGGTATTTAACCTAATAAACTAGATTCGTAGACCTTATTTGAATAGTCAAATCAGTCCTAGTACCCACTCTTCAAAAGTGTGGATAACGATTCTCGTTTAATTGTGTCCTAGACAACAATGCCACAAATAAGTCTCTATTGATCAAATCAATTTGAGCTATATATTTTGTTTTTTATATGTTTGAGATTTTATCATATTCAAAATA